>CM067167.1:113148441-113165941 GCA_034093135.1 Erigeron breviscapus | reverse complement strand
TAGCTGTATATGTTGATGATCTAAATATACTTGGGACACATGAAGAAATTCATGAAGCGATTATTCTTTTAAAGAAGAATTTGAAATGAAAGACCTTGGGAAAAACAAATATTGTCTCGGTATACAAATTGAGTATATGAACAATGGTATACTTATACATCAATCATATTATACAGAAAGGCTCTTGAAACGTTTTAATATGGATAATGTCCATTCTTTAAGCTCACCAATGGTTGGTAGATCGCTCAATGTTGAAAAAGATCCATTTCGTCCTTGTGATGATAATGAAGAGATCCTTGGTCTAGAGATACCATACCTCAGTGCAATCGGAGCTCTTATGTATCTTACTAATTGTACAAGACCTGACATTTCTTTTGCAGTTAATTTGTTAGCAAGATTTAGTACAACCCCTACTAAAAGGCATTGGAATGGCATTAAACATATATTACGATACCTAAAAGGAACTGTTGATTTAGGTTTATTTTATTCAAATAACTCAAAAGAAGGGTTAGTTGGTTATACAGATGCAGGTTATTTATCTGATCCCCATCAAGCAAAATCTCAAACTGGATACATATTCAAGAATGGAGGAACTGTGATTTCATGGCGTTCTCAGAAACAAACACTTGTCGCAACATCTTCAAATCACGCTGAAGTCATTGCACTACATGAAGCTTCAAGGGAATGTGTGTGGCTAAGATCAATGACACGACACATTCTAACATCTTGTGGGTTAGAGAAAGAAGTAAATCCAACTCCAATCTATGAAGACAATGCAGCTTGTATCTCACAGATGAAGGAAGGATATATCAAAAGTGACAGAACAAAACACATTCCACCAAGATTCTTCTCATATACTCAAGAACTCATTAAAAACAATCAGGTTGAAATGAGACATATCCAATCCAGCAACAATTCAGCAGATCTTTTCACGAAAGCGCTACCTACAGCAATCTTCAGGAAGCATGTTTATGATATCGGGATGCGACATGTGTACAAATGACATCTTGAGGGGGAGCTACAAACTGCACTCTTTTTCCCTTAGCTATGGTTTTTATCCCACTGGGTTTTTCCTAGCAAGGTTTTTAACGAGGCAGTAGTTCAAAGCGAAACTTCAAAGTTGAAAAGTATCATTCAACATGAAATATATGAATTATTGATAAAGTGAATGATAGTAATATGTCTGAGGGGGAGTGTTATGAATTATTAAAAGTAGCAGACAGCAGACATATAGGTTATAGGCTTATTTTGTTTTATATACTTTTCTTTCTGTATATATATTACACAATTAGAGATAGATATGTGATATAGATATCAGACTGAATCATATAGATATTCTCAGTTTTATTACTCTCTCTCAGTTATATCTCTAAGTTTTATAATATACTTGACTTTATAGTAGTATTTAGATTTCATTTTAATCATTTCAATAAAATCTTCTTAACAATCCATTTCCTTGTAATAAAAATGTGTACGTAAAGGAAACTATCAAAAGAACTTTACAACCGTCCATTATATGATAAGTTCCCAATTACCACTAACCAGTACTATCGGGTTATTGAATAATTAAAGTTTTATTTCTAAAATAGTGCTAAATTACCTTATCAATATGTTCGGTCTCGATTCGGATTCGATACTCTTTAAGAAAAAATTTCAATTTAAGTATTAGATTTTTAAAATAAACAATTTAGCACTAACATCAAAGCAAGTACTTACTCGTAATTCCAACGAAGCTAATTGAAGATCTAGCATTTGACGTGACATATACCATAAACAAAGTAGAAACCGTATAATATTGCAGATTGAAAATTAAAGGGTAGACCACAACAACACATCAATATGGTTTGATTGCTTGTACCATTTACGTTTAACTTTAGTTTATTCTTTTTGTAGGCTCCATGTAAATTATAATTTTATTATTAAGTACGTATATAAGATATGATATCCGTAATCGTTCTTACAATACTTTAAGGATAAATCTAAAAATCAGAATGTTTGATGAACAAAACAAATAGACCATACCTACTCTTTGGTTCGTCCGTCAAAAAAAAGAAAGTGGATAATAATGATAGGCGAGTGTGGGCACCGAAAGGCTACGAAATCAACATATTTACATGGTTATGTTTATTTATGCATTTCTAGTCGTCTTGAACATTTGCAAGTCATAAATCGGCTTAAAACTAATTTTGGGTCAAATTAGGGTTAAATTAGGGTTTGGGTGATTTGGAAGTGATTGTGATGTTTTGGTCGAATTTGTGGGTTGGGTTATGTGTATTTATGGTTATTGATGTTTAGTTATGCTTCAAAATGAGTTACAAGTCGTTGTAAATCGATTTGGGTCGAATTTGGGGGTTTTTGGGTTTAGTTTCTGCACTAAACTGCTGCTGCTGTTCGTGGGTTGCCCAGTAGGGGGCGTAACCTACGGCCCTATGGGGCGTAGGTTACGCTAGTGCAATTTTGTTTGGGCGTAAGTTACGGCCCTTTGGGGCGTAGCTTACGCCGAAGTTTTACCTTACGCCCAAAAACCCACTGTTTACGCCACTCCTTACGCCAAAAATGAACTTTCTAGAGGGCCGTAGCTTACGCCGAAGTTTTACCTTACGCCCAAAAACCCACTGTTTACGCCACTCCTTACGCCAAAAATGAACTTTCTAGAGGGCCGTAGCTTACGCCGAAGTTTTACCTTACGCCCAAAAACCCACTGTTTACGCCACTCCTTACGCCAAAAATGAACTTTCTAGAGGGCCGTAGCTTACGCCGAAGTTTTACCTTACGCCCAAAAACCCACTGTTTACGCCACTCCTTACGCCAAAAATGAACTTTCTAGAGGGCCGTAGCTTACGCCGAAGTTTTACCTTACGCCCAAAAACCCACTGTTTACGCCACTCCTTACGCCAAAAATGAACTTTCTAGAGGGCCGTAGCTTACGCCGAAGTTTTACCTTACGCCCAAAAACCCACTGTTTACGCCACTCCTTACGCCAAAAATGAACTTTCTAGAGGGCCGTAGCTTACGCCGAAGTTTTACCTTACGCCCAAAAACCCACTGTTTACGCCACTCCTTACGCCAAAAATGAACTTTCTAGAGGGCCGTAGCTTACGCCGAAGTTTTACCTTACGCCCAAAAACCCACTGTTTACGCCACTCCTTACGCCAAAAATGAACTTTCTAGAGGGCCGTAGCTTACGCCGAAGTTTTACCTTACGCCCAAAAACCCACTGTTTACGCCACTCCTTACGCCAAAAATGAACTTTCTAGAGGGCCGTAGCTTACGCCGAAGTTTTACCTTACGCCCAAAAACCCACTGTTTACGCCACTCCTTACGCCAAAAATGAACTTTCTAGAGGGCCGTAGCTTACGCCGAAGTTTTACCTTACGCCCAAAAACCCACTGTTTACGCCACTCCTTACGCCAAAAATGAACTTTCTAGAGGGCCGTAGCTTACGCCGAAGTTTTACCTTACGCCCAAAAACCCACTGTTTACGCCACTCCTTACGCCAAAAATGAACTTTCTAGAGGGCCGTAGCTTACGCCGAAGTTTTACCTTACGCCCAAAAACCCACTGTTTACGCCACTCCTTACGCCAAAAATGAACTTTCTAGAGGGCCGTAGCTTACGCCGAAGTTTTACCTTACGCCCAAAAACCCACTGTTTACGCCACTCCTTACGCCAAAAATGAACTTTCTAGAGGGCCGTAGCTTACGCCGAAGTTTTACCTTACGCCCAAAAACCCACTGTTTACGCCACTCCTTACGCCAAAAATGAACTTTCTAGAGGGCCGTAGCTTACGCCGAAGTTTTACCTTACGCCCAAAAACCCACTGTTTACGCCACTCCTTACGCCAAAAATGAACTTTCTAGAGGGCCGTAGCTTACGCCGAAGTTTTACCTTACGCCCAAAAACCCACTGTTTACGCCACTCCTTACGCCAAAAATGAACTTTCTAGAGGGCCGTAGCTTACGCCGAAGTTTTACCTTACGCCCAAAAACCCACTGTTTACGCCACTCCTTACGCCAAAAATGAACTTTCTAGAGGGCCGTAGCTTACGCCGAAGTTTTACCTTACGCCCAAAAACCCACTGTTTACGCCACTCCTTACGCCAAAAATGAACTTTCTAGAGGGCCGTAGCTTACGCCGAAGTTTTACCTTACGCCCAAAAACCCACTGTTTACGCCACTCCTTACGCCAAAAATGAACTTTCTAGAGGGCCGTAGCTTACGCCACTTTACCTTACGCCCAAAAACCCACTGTTTACACGAGTTAATTTCAAGATTTAAATTACTTCATATCATAATCTTCTATACTACGGAGTACTTAATAATTAAAGCAAACATCCAACTTTTAGTTAAAACATGATGTAACATCCGTGAATTTTGACCCGTTGACTTTTTGTGTAATTTGACTAACAAACTTGTTGAATGAAATAATTGGGCCCATTTGTGATTATATGACTATGTGGTATGTGAGTCGGGTCGTTAATATGTTTGTTTGGCGTTTAATTGTGTAATCGATTGTATTTTGGCTTGTGAAGAGAATCGGATCGGCCCGTGGGTAGTCCACGACCCACCAGCCACCCATGACCATTCCTCCCCTCCTTATCTCTTTCTCCCCCTTCCATTTCTTATCTATCTATCTCTTCTCTCTTTCTCTCTAGTAAAAGGCAAGACCAAAAACCCATTTCATTCTCCATCTCATACTTGCACCAATTTAGTGTTTTGGAACTGCCATCATACAAGAATCATAGCCATCTTAACCTCGTTTGCTTCATATTGGAGAATCAAAAGCCAAGTTCTTGCATTTTATCCATTTTGACCTAATTTCGGGTTTTAAGCTCAAGGAGAAACTTTGGTAAGTCAAATTCATCCCATTTACTCCTACTTATGTTTATTTATGCATTTCTAGTCGTCTTGAACATTTGCAAGTCATAAATCGGCTTAAAACTAATTTTGGGTCAAATTAGGGTTAAATTAGGGTTTGGGTGATTTGGAAGTGATTGTGATGTTTTGGTCGAATTTGTGGGTTGGGTTATGTGTATTTATGGTTATTGATGTTTAGTTATGCTTCAAAATGAGTTACAAGTCGTTGTAAATCGATTTGGGTCGAATTTGGGGGTTTTTGGGTTTAGTTTCTGCACTAAACTGCTGCTGCTGTTCGTGGGTTGCCCAGTAGGGGGCGTAACCTACGGCCCTATGGGGCGTAGGTTACGCTAGTGCAATTTTGTTTGGGCGTAAGTTACGGCCCTTTGGGGCGTAGCTTACGCCGAAGTTTTACCTTACGCCCAAAAACCCACTGTTTACGCCACTCCTTACGCCAAAAATGAACTTTCTAGAGGGCCGTAGCTTACGCCCCTTTGGGCCGTAAGTTACGCCCGTTGTATTTTACCCACCGTACCTTACGCCCCTGTGGGCCGTAAGTTACGCCCGTTGTATTTTACCCACCGTACCTTACGCCCCTGTGGGCCGTAAGTTACGCCCGTTGTATTTTACCCACCGTACCTTACGCCCCTGTGGGCCGTAAGTTACGCCCGTTGTATTTTACCCACCGTACCTTACGCCCCTGTGGGCCGTAAGTTACGCCCGTTGTATTTTACCCACCGTACCTTACGCCCCTGTGGGCCGTAAGTTACGCCCGTTGTATTTTACCCACCGTACCTTACGCCCCTGTGGGCCGTAAGTTACGCCCGTTGTATTTTACCCACCGTACCTTACGCCCCTGTGGGCCGTAAGTTACGCCCGTTGTATTTTACCCACCGTACCTTACGCCCCTGTGGGCCGTAAGTTACGCCCGTTGTATTTTACCCACCGTACCTTACGCCCCTGTGGGCCGTAAGTTACGCCCGTTGTATTTTACCCACCGTACCTTACGCCCCTGTGGGCCGTAAGTTACGCCCGTTGTATTTTACCCACCGTACCTTACGCCCCTGTGGGCCGTAAGTTACGCCCGTTGTATTTTACCCACCGTACCTTACGCCCCTGTGGGCCGTAAGTTACGCCCGTTGTATTTTACCCACCGTACCTTACGCCCCTGTGGGCCGTAAGTTACGCCCGTTGTATTTTACCCACCGTACCTTACGCCCCTGTGGGCCGTAAGTTACGCCCGTTGTATTTTACCCACCGTACCTTACGCCCCTGTGGGCCGTAAGTTACGCCCGTTGTATTTTACCCACCGTACCTTACGCCCCTGTGGGCCGTAAGTTACGCCCGTTGTATTTTACCCACCGTACCTTACGCCCCTGTGGGCCGTAAGTTACGCCCGTTGTATTTTACCCACCGTACCTTACGCCCCTGTGGGCCGTAAGTTACGCCCGTTGTATTTTACCCACCGTACCTTACGCCCCTGTGGGCCGTAAGTTACGCCCGTTGTATTTTACCCACCGTACCTTACGCCCCTGTGGGCCGTAAGTTACGCCCGTTGTATTTTACCCACCGTACCTTACGCCCCTGTGGGCCGTAAGTTACGCCCGTTGTATTTTACCCACCGTACCTTACGCCCCTGTGGGCCGTAAGTTACGCCCGTTGTATTTTACCCACCGTACCTTACGCCCCTGTGGGCCGTAAGTTACGCCCGTTGTATTTTACCCACCGTAGCTTACGTCCCTTTGGGCCGTAAGTTACGCCCGTTGTATTTTACCCACCGTACCTTACGCCCCTGTGGGCCGTAAGTTACGACTGTTGTTTTCTGAAATGTTCCTTGTTTGACCTAGTTTGACTTTCTAGACCTTTTTACGCGCCGAGTCTTAATCTAATTCACTTCTTATCTTGCATAACATTGATTAAGAGTCTTAGAAGTCATTTAACGTCGAGAAACACTTTGGAAACCTATTTAGGGTTTTGCCGTTTTCTTGATAACTACGTATGTGTTTATGAATGTTGATGTGAATGTATATGATCGATATTTAGGTGTTGGACGCGAGGAGAACATTGTACGATAATAACTTGACTTTATATCAATCTTAGCTTTCTTAACCAATCGAGGTGAGTTTCGTATCTCCCTACTCGCTTGAGATTCGGGCTGAAAAGTGTAAATCTGTGTGTTTACTTATGTTGTTGATTGATTGATGGATTTGAGTTAAATGTTGGTTTGATGAGACGGTTATCACGTTTGATTGACTTGGTTTACGGTTGTTAGGTATTTCATTAATATTAGGATAGACGTACATACATGGAAGTCGGTTATGCTTCCATTGGGTTTTAGATGTGGTGGGAAGGCTGCGGGTGACCCTATATATAAGCATCTGGGACTCGAAGGAAGTAGAATCCTCTTAAGTGTATGTACGTATAGTTGGTTTAAATTGTGGTTAATGGTTTACGATTGACGATTATTGATTGTTGGCTCATGTTTGTCGAATATTAATTACTGGTTCAAGTTCATCGTATATTGATTGTTGGTTCATGATTGATGCATTTACAATTGATTGTAAGCATTGCATACATTGTTGATGACCCTCGGCAGGGGATTGCCGACATCCTGGTGTATAGATGTATGCACCCATTTTGGATGTAGTTCCTGACTCCGAGTATATAGACATATATATCTCGATGATTTTGAGATACAGCCTTGTTCATTGTGATGACAGAAGGGTATCGTTGCATTGGTGACTGGTGTTCACGCATAAGATAGGCATGTTGGCTTATTTATGCATTGGTACTTGCATTTGATATTTATATCATTGAGCATTCATTTACACGCATTTTCGTACTTATGTAATCTTGTTGATTGGACATTGTTGTGTTACTTAGAGGCTCACTGTAAGTCACGTTTAGCCTCTACTTGTACATTATGATTATTGTTTATGGTTCCTTGTGGACCATTACTACGAACTCACCAACCTTGTGTTGACTATGCTTAGTACACTTTTCAGGTAATCAGGTTCTCCCCGGACGTGGAGTTTAGTTGCTTGCTTGCTGTTAACCCGGGCTTTGGACTTTATGAATCAAGGATTCATCGACCTTCTCTCTTGCATTATACTTAGGATCGACTTGCCATCTTTGGGATGTTCTTTGTAAACTTCGATGGTTATTTGCTCCTTATGTATTGTGGTACTTGTTTCGTATTGTTATGGATTCACTGAATCCTTATTTGCATTTAGTTCTTGTTCTATTGTAATTCCACCTTGCGCTATATGATTTCCGTGATATTTCGAGCCTCGGCTTGGGGTGTTACACATGATACCCGTACTTTTTCAAAAGTTTTCTTTTATAACTACCCTATATACCTAAAATACCTTTAATTAAATAATTTACTAAATCTATCTTTTAACTCTTGAAAAAACTACACTATCGTTTTTATATCAATTACCTTTATATCAATAACCATACCACCACCACCACCCGTCGCCACAAATACCACACCTCTACCACCACCACCACTACCACCGTTCCCGCCGCATCGCGCGGACTTTCGTCTCGTTTCATGAAATTGAAAGTCTTTCAATTTTTACATAATGCCGGACTAAATTAGAAAGAATTTAATAACTATATATATATATATATATATATATACATAACATTTTTAACTAACTCAAGTATATATATATATATATATATATATATATATATATATATATATATATATATATATATATATATATATATATATATATATATATATATATATATATATATATATATATATATATATATATATATATATATATATATATATATATATATATATATATATATATATATATATATATATATATATATATATATATATATATATATATATATATATATATATATATATATATATATATATATATATATATATATATATATATATATATATATATATATATATATATATATATATATATATATATATATATATATATATATATATATATATATATATATATATATATATATATATATATATATATATATATATATATATATATATATATATATATATATATATATATATATATATATATATATATATATATATATATATATATATATATATATATATATATATATATATATATATATATATATATATATATATATATATATATATATATATATATATATATATATATATATATATATATATATATATATATATATATATATATATATATATATATATATATATATATATATATATATATATATATATATATATATATATATATATATATATATATATATATATATATATATATATATATATATATATATATATATATATATATATATATATATATATATATATATATATATATATATATATATATATATATATATATATATATATATATATATATATATATATATATATATATATATATATATATATATATATATATATATATATATATATATATATATATATATATATATATATATATATATATATATATATATATATATATATATATATATATATATATATATATATATATATATATATATATATATATATATATATATATATATATATATATATATATATATATATATATATATATATATATATATATATATATATATATATATATATATATATATATATATATAGAAAGAATTTAATAACTATATATATATATGTAGAACAATGAAATCAAGGCGGTGGCCGGTATAAAAACCGCCGGCCGGCAGGTGTCCGTAGTGGTGGAGCAAGGTTAAAAGGACATAGTCACATTAGAGTCCTTCCCATGTGGACAACTTCGAGGCATCTTTTGAGGGCCCAAGAATGAAACGATGATTGGTCATGACTATCACATTATTTCACAACTTATATCTATGACAGGTTGGTATAGTATGGGTGTTTAATTAGCATTTCATTTATATAAAGTGCATATATCATTGGCAATTCTCAAGTATAACGAGTATTATTAAAAAGCTTACACGTCTTGTATCCGTTTAAGACAATGTTGACAAAATAACGTAAGGTTCCACGCTCTTGATGGTTGGACGTGGTGCATTAGTGATGGTACCGGCGATCTTTGTTTATAGAAGTTATGTAGAAAAAATAGGTTGATGTACGTCGGGTCGGGTACAAAATATCTAAAACGCAACATGCTTCTGATTCAAGACATGGGGACACCCACATATGATATGTCTCTAATAATAAACTTGTATATATGATGAGTTGGGGGCTTCTATTTTTACCACTCTTTTCCTAAATACATCTCGATCTCAAAATACATACAATAATATATATACAGTGTATAACTAATTAAGAGGTGTATCTAATTAAAAAAGCAAAATGTAAATAGATGCCCACGTATGGTTACCATTCAACAATGGCTAACCCATGATAGAAACTCCAACTTGTCTATAAACTAATGAAAGATTAATTAGTACTCATATAAGTCATAACTTATTTTTTCCAAAATCGTTGCAAAAACTTTCATCTGTAAATAATAAATGGGAAAGCTTGCTACTTTAATAAAAAAAGTTGGGACTTTTAAATGCTATTTAAGAGTTACATAGCAAAATATCTATAATCTATAACTAGCATGGTGCCCCGCGCAATGTGGCGGCGGTAACGGCAATGCGGTGATGAAGGGTGGTGGTGGCGACTGATGGTGGTGGCGACGAATAATGTAGGTATGTAATTAATATAGTGGTTAGTGTAGTTACTTTAACACTTAAGGGACTGGTGGTGTAATTTATTTCATTAAGGGTACTTTAAGTTTATTAGTGGAGATAAGTAAATTAGTGAATAAAGAAGATAATGATGTAGAAAAAAGAGTAAGGGTATTATAGTCATATTGCATAGAGTAATTTCAACATTTCTATAAATAAAAAGGGCTATTCTTTTTATATGTATAGGTATAGATATTTATATAAAAATTAAAACACATTGTTGAAAAGTTACACATTTTCAATACGGGAATTATGTTTTCACAGTACAAATTTGTCATCTGCAATAATTATATGTTTAAACAGTTGTACATTATGCAGTAATATGATTTTAATTGTTGGGGATGACAAATTTGTTTTGTGAATGTATCAATCACCTTTCAATACAATAAATTACTATTTTATCCTTATCTTAATTAACATTTATCTTATATATTTAGTCAATTGTTCTTAAATATTAGTTAATACGTACCTTTTTTATCTTGTCAAACTTTTTTTTCCCGAACATTCAATCGGTATACTATATCGGGGAAACCTCACCGTATAATGGTGAAACTTTGCACGTACCCTAGACAACGAGATGTTGACCATGAGCCGTTACAAGTATTCAGAGGGAAAAACCCCAAGTTTTGTCATCCCTAAGGATCGAACTCAAGACATTGGATAAAACCGGGAATGCCTCTGACCGGGCTGACCTTCATTGGCTTGTCAAACTTTTCATTTCTACAATTACACTTTAACAAAGGAATTAATGACGGGTTCTTATAAGATATATTCGAGACTGCCACATTACACGGGTACTCCTTTTAGTTATTAATTAATTAAAAAAATTCTATCGCTAATTTGTTTCGTCTGGAAAAACTAGTCAAATTTTTTCCATGTTTCAAATATTACAATGAGGTAGTAATTTACTTAACATGTTTGTTCGATCATGGAACATGTGTGATGAATAATTAATCCGTACGTTTAGTTATCAGTCAATGGATGACTACTCGTCAAAACAACTATCTGAACAAAAAGTCATGTTTTTGTTGGTCTGAAATTATGAGTTGGCTAAAATTGAACTTAGCCTGTAATTTGTACCATATATATATAATACTCCATTCGACTCAATTAATACAGATAAATTAAAATTTATAGTCTTCCATTGAGTATTTTTCTCAAGACATTGTTAACAAATTCCTACAATTATATGATTGTTCTTTTATCCGCGGGCTTTCAAGTTCCAACTTAGTCGTTTCAACAACACTCTTTAATAACAAGATTGGAGTAGTTTAATTGAATGTTCATAAAAACTGAAAACACATCACATTTTTTTAAAAGAACATTTAGATTTACTATATTCACAAAAAACAAAAATTTGAACCACAAGCTAAGGTAATTACGTAGTGATAAAAGTTTGGTCTTAAAAGGTAAAAATAGTTACAAATTCCAAATTCGAGCTTAAGATTATTCCCCATTGTGACAATGAAGGTTCACCAGCAACGATCTCCAAGCAACTTGCAAACCAGGTTGCCATCAAGAGATTAATCGATTTGTTAAACGAGTTTATTAAGAAAATAATAAAATAATAATAAAAAAAAGTTAGGATGACACAATATACAATCAACTCACAATTGACGACATGGTAGAAAAACATTAAAATTAACTATCATTTCTTGGTGATGTAACGGTGACAATAGCTTCTAGTAAATTTGTCTCCTATGAATCGTTAAAACTAAGATTTATATAATTTTTTTTGTAATTTTATATAGTTAGAATTTATAGTTTGTTAAATTTACAAGATAGATGATTATTTAATAATATGAAATGTTTGACTCTAAATTGATAGAAATAAATATAATATACAATCAACTTACACTAGTTGACTATTGAAATATTATTTTTATATCAAAAATTTTATATAGTTTAATTAGTTTGAGCTATTTTTTTAGAATCTTTAAATATGTACAAAAAATAAAGTTTAAATTTAAAATAAAAAAGTTTAGTCTCTTGGATAAAACTTAACTATTAATTAGAACCATTAGATCAAAATATGATGTCATATATATTTTTTAAACTTTTATAGTTATAATTCTAATTTAATAAGTCATTATTTTTGGAAACTAATTCCTACATATTATAATTATAAAAAGTAAATATTTTAATGATATAAATATGAAAATAATTCCTAAATTTTATATTTACTTTTTAAATCACTTTTTTTTTTTTTTTTTTTTTTTTTTTATTTTTTTTGTTTTATGTCGTACGTTGTTATCAAATTATGACTTTATATAGGATTTTTATCATCTAACGTAATAAATATAAAAAAAGGTAAATGAGGTGGGAATTGTTATAAATATTAATTTTACATCGTTAGTATTTTATGATATATAAATAAAAAATATTAATATGTATATGGTGCTTATAATAATTAAAAAAATACAATTTTAAAAATGACAACATCACCATTTTTCAATATCTTTTATCTATGTTTGTCAAATTAAGATGTTATACAAATTTAACATGTCTTTAATTATCTCTAATATATAAAAAAATTCAGCAGCTAATATATACATTCAACTCATCGTTAGTATCTTATGATATTTAAATAAAAAAATATTAATATGTATATGGTGCTTATAATAATTAAAAAAACGATTTTAAAAATGACAACAACACCATTTTTCAATATCCTTTGTCTATGTTTGTCAAATTAAGATGTTATACAAATTTAACATGTCTTTAATTATCTCCAACTAGATTTTAGACCCGTGTCAAATACACGGGTTTTACAATATTATCAATATAAGAATTAATATATGGAAAAACAAACTTATACGTTAAATGTAATAATCTACTTAAAAAGGAATTTAGATATTCAAATGTTAATATTGAATGCTAAATCATATCAAGGTTAGATGGTGTAACAAAGTTACTTTTATACAAACTTTTCCAAAGAAGCAATATGAAACGACACAACTCGATTAACGGAAAAATAAGGATTTTTTTTATATATAAAAGATGCGCCGCATGTTTTTATACATGCGCCACATTTTTGTTCAGACATGAAACATGCGCCGCATGTGTAAAAACATGCGCCGCATTTTTTGCTCAGAAGGCACCCAAACTTCAGACTTCCAAAAATGCGCCGCATGTACCAAAATATGCGCCGCATATTTGGGTCTGACAGAAACACACTCAATTTTGACACTTCAAATGACTTGCAAACTTTTACCGATCACTTCCAAACCTTAAACCACTTTGCCAAACTTCAAAATGAGTTAAAGACACATGATTCAACATTCCGAAAGCTTTCTTTTGATCAAGTGTAACATTTACAACGAAACGGGTCACATTACCCAAGTTGACATCAACTAGGGTTTTTCAATACTTCAAGGTACAAAGAATCATGACTCCCAAACCATCTTTATGCAGAAATATACATGGCAAAACTTTACCAAAAACACCTCAAATGTACCAAGAGCCATTAGTCCAAAGGAGTCACTATGGGTTCTAGCCACAAACCAACTTTTACCGCAAAAGTCAACATTTCCACATTTCCAAATCAACATAAATCTTCAAAGCACTTACTCTTGTTTCCACTTCCGGGACAACCTATAAAAAGGGTAAACAACTAAAAAGTAAGCCAAAGCTTAGTGAATAATCTTGCATACGTTTATACACAAGAAGGAGGGCAACGCACAAAGGACTATTACATGTAGCCTATGGCACCGTCGTACCATATCCACATGCTCACCTTTGTACTTTAACGCATTACATGGATCCATATAAGCAATATCAACTCAATCAATATCAACAATCTTGGGATTCTTAGGCCCCATTCACAAGAGGTTCTTAGGCCTCATACACAAGGGATTCTTAGGCCCCATAATTCACATATCAAGAGGTTCTTAGGCCTCATACACAAGGGATTCTTAGGCCCCATTTATCACAATGCCCCACATGGGCTTTAACGCCAAATCAATTACCACACACGGAATCCACCATCGTATGGTAATTGACCCAAGGCATATATAAAAGTATGCAAGAAAACTCACCTCCTTCGCGACCACAATCAACAATCAAGATGACCGCAAGAACACAATTAACAAGCTTTCAACCTATCAAGTCATCACAAACGCATATAAGGCTATATTCACATTCATGGCTAACTAAGCCTAGCCATAACAACAACCATTCACAAGCATTCTTAAACCATTTCAAAACTCATGATGTCTTTGAGCCGGTTCATTTGAAAATCTCATTTTATATCCACAACAATATGGTCATTCCACCTTAATACCAAAAATCACCATTTTCTTATTATTCCCAACTCAAGCAAACATGGCCACAACAAAATTTTCATATCTCTTTTTATAAAAAGTTGACCAAACATGTCAAAACCATTTTCATAATCATAATAATATGGTCATACAACATCTCTACCCAAAAATCATTATATTCATATTCATCACAACATAGCAAACAAACTTATTACTCAAATTTATCATTTTTATCTTAAAAATCACCAACAACATTATCATCAAAACTTTCATGCAACTCAATATCAATATTGACAATCACTTGTAGAAATTTGGAAAAACAACAATAATATAATCATCCCACTAAAATCCCCAACTTGATTTAGTTCCAAGAACCCCAATTTGAATTATGTCAAAGTAGCTCATTTTTTTACTAAAAACTTCATCTACATTACTTACATGAACCCTAACTTAAATTAATTTAAATAACTCAGTTTCATCAAAATCCCCAAATTAATTGATTGCATGAACCCTAAATTTCATTAGTAACAAAATAACCAAATTTATACCTTGAATGAAGAATATAAGATGGGAAGAATGGAAAAATCACTAGTTTTCTTCATCCTCTCTTCTAGTTTTAGCCCCCACACACACACTCTAAATCCCCAAATTTAATTGCTAGAATTCTTGGAATTATTATTATTGTTATTATCACTAAAAGAAGGAATTGATGTAATAAAGTTTGGAAGATTAATATAAATTACTTGGAAGATTTCTTGAATTAGATGGAATGGAGATTACACAATTTCTTAGAAGTAATTGGAACAAGAATGTGAAGATTGTAGAAGTTGATGATGAAGATGTGTTCTCAAAAAGGAGAAGAAATTTGGCTGGCACTTTCTCATAGTGCCACGCCCTTACTCTAATTAATGGGGTAAAATACCCGCTAGCCACTAAGGTTCCAACTAAAACAGTCCCATATTCAAAAATAAAATACTAGGAAACTATTTTAATGTCAAAACTATAATAAAGGTTAATTTTCATTGGTCTAAAAATTTTAGGATGTTACACAATATCTTAACTTTGATTACACAATTGACCGAGTTTTCATTGATGTCTTGCAAAAAGTAACTTTATTTTCGTTAGCGATGGTTGTTAAGAACAATAAAAGTAGCAGCTGATTCGTGGGGTTTTCAAAGAATTCATGTGTTGAGATTTTATTTGTAAGGTTCAATTTATATAAGAAGAATTTGTATCCAAATATAGTTTGAATCCAATTACTAAAACAACAATGATTATCGTAGTTATAGTCTGATTACAATTACTGATAACAACAATATTACAATTAGTTTGATTACTATTAATAATATAAAATAAAATATTGATATAAATATTAATTCGTATTAATCCAACTGTTGTAACCTCTATAACTTTTAGCTATATTTTGTTATTCGATAGACATTATTCAATAAAGTGTTAATTATTTTTAAATTGGGTTAAGGTGCAAATTGGTAATGTAAACCAAAAAGTGTAAATTAATTTAGACATATGTTTGATTTAATTAATTTTGAAAAATTGAGGCTGTGATTGGTCAATTGAGTTTAGGTTAGTTATCTTTTATAATATATACGAGATTTTAGACCCGTATAAATATACGGGTGTGTATAAAAATTCTACAGTTAAACAAAACTTAAATAAGTTTATGGCAAAAGTCGTGAAATAAAATATATGAAGTGACATATGTTTAGTCGATAAGATGGTTAGGTCAATTGTCATTTAGTATAATTAAAGATAAAGATAAGATAAAAAAGACTTTTTCTACAAATAACAATATAAATACTAAAATATTTGGATAAAGATTATTAGGATTTTTAAACTATAATAAGACTAATAATGATATAATGAATGTTAAATTTTGAGAATTGAAAAGCTATAATTGATCAATAAAATGGTTAGGTCAATTGTTTTTTAATATATATAAAGATAGTTAAACATAAGATAAAATTAAGATTAAGATTAAGATTTTATGGGGAAAAATAGTTATTAAAAGTATGTTGAAAACTTTTAAGAAAATAAAATTTTAATTTGAATGCTACAAAGTGCAAGAGTTATATTTAAAGTGTAAATTAATGATGGAAAAAAAAGAGTTTTTTTATAAAAAATATATATAATAGTTTTGTGTAAAAAAATAAAATACTACGCCTACTATAGTTAATTCTTTAATTACATATTGTTGATTTAATTAAAAAATATTATAATTGGATTGTGCTTCAAAGTAATTACATTAGATTATTAGAGTTATAGTGCGTAAAAGAGTCCGATGTTTGCATATTTGTTTAAGTTACTATAGTTATTAATCCTTTAAAATAAAAGTTTGGATATGATTATTATCTTCAAATAACGGATAAGCAAAGTTATAATATTATTTATAAGTTAATAATTATTTTATTTTATATTTATGACATCATCAAATTTTAAGTTTATCAAATTAAGGCTTTTGATTGGTCTTAGGTCATTGTCATTTAGTATATATAAGATAAAGATAAGATAAAAAAGACTTTTTCTACAAATAACAATATAAATACTAAAATATTTGGATAAAGATTATTAGGATTTTTAAACTATAATAAGACTAATAATGATATAATGAATGTTAAAA
>CM067167.1:113084249-113147441 GCA_034093135.1 Erigeron breviscapus | reverse complement strand
GGACACTTGGCACATTAGTATGAAGGATAAATGGGTTAGGTGCACGAAGATTCGATTTCTGTCCTTCCAGATAAAGGAAGTCGCTTAACTCCAATTCAGGGAGCCATCCAATGAACGACGGGCACTCAAACCGACTTGAGACTTGATCACATGTGAAGATAATGTACTTATAACCATGACGGCAATCCTGTGCAACGACGGTTGTTACGCGAGTATTCGAATGACACTGGCCGAAGAACTAAGTAGAAGAGATGCTACTCCCCATTGGGACGAACCAAGAATCAAAGAAAGCCAAAGTGGGTTAGGATTTCTAATAGAAATGACAAGAACAACTTCTCAAGTTAAGAGAATAGCCCAGCTAGCTCGCATGCTAAGTAAGGGCATGCCGATATGGGGCTGAGACCGTTAGAGTTGGAAGTGGGTGATTTTGTACTTTTGAAAGTATCACCGTGGAAAGGCGTCATCCGATTCGTGAAGCGAGGCAAACTCGGGCCGAGGTATAACTGTTCTTTCAAGATCCTCGAAGAGGGTTGGAAAAGTTGCTTATCGAATAGAATTACCACAAGAGCTTAGCGGTGTACATGATGTGTTTCATATTTGCAACCTACGCGAGTGTTTGGCGGACCCTACATATCATGTGCCTAGGGACGAGATTAGGGTTGATTCGAATTTGAATTTTATTGAAGAACCGGTAGAGATCTTGGACCGCCGAGTCAAGAAACTCAAGATAAGCTCTACACGATTGATAGGGTTAGGTGGAAACGCTAGGCGTGGAGCCGAGTTCAGTTGGGAGCGAAAGGATTACATGAAGTCTAAGTATCCGCATTTTTTTTTGCTAATTAGGGTTTTGTTGAATTTCGGGACGAAATTCTTTCAACGGGGGAATAATGTAACATCCGTGAATTTTGACCATTTGACTTTACGTGCAATTTGACTAACAATTTAGGTTAATGAAATAGTTGGGTCGTTTTGTGATTAAATGACAACGTGGTATATTCGCCGGGTCGATAATACGTTTTAATCGGTGTTTAAATGCCTAACGTTTGTAATTTGGCTTGGGTAGAGAAGCGGGTCGGCCCGTGGGTAGTCCACGACCCACCAGCCACCCAAGACCCAATCACCCCTCCTTATCCCCTTTTCTCCCTTTCATTCTCTTATCTATCTATCTTTCTATCTTTTCTCTCTTTCTCTCTAAGTAAAAAGGGCAAGACCCATTTCAATCTTCTTCATCATTTCTTGCATCAAATTAGTGTTGGATCGATTATAACATAGAAATCATAGTCACTTTCATCTTATCAAAGAATCAAAGCCAAGTTCTAGCATTTTCTACCCAATTAGGTCAAATTTGGGTTTGAGCTCAAGGAGACGTTTTGGTAAGTTAAATTCATCCATTTACTTCTATTTATGCTTGTTCTTATGTTTCTAGTCGTTTTTATGGGATTCCAAGACTTGAAATGGTAAAAATGGAAATTAGGGTTAGGGTTAGGGTTTGAATGATTTGTTATGATTTTGATGTTTTGGGTCGAATTTGAGGATTGGGTTATGTTTATTTATGGTTAATGGTGTTTATGTATGCTTCAATTTAAGTTACAAGTTCCTACAAATCGATTTGGATTGGTTTGGGTCGAGTTTTAAGGGTTTTTGGGTTGGTTTTCCTGCACTTGTTGCAGCTGCTGCTTCTGGGACCAGAACTGGGCCACTGCGGCGCAGTGGCTTAGGCTAGCCCACTGCGGCGCAGTGGCTAGGGGCTGGTTGGTTCGAGATTAGCTCACTGCGGCGCAGTGAGCTTGGCAATGGCTCACTGCGGCGCAGTGGTTTGTTACTGTGAATGTGTGCGCGTCAGTTTTCAAACGTCAATAACTTTTGATCCATAAGTCCAATCGAGTCATATGACCTATCGTTAGAATCGTAAGAGAGTCTAGTTTCATGTTATGACACTCGTTTTATATGGACCTTCTTCCATTTCTAAAAATGTCGAGTCAAAGTGTCTTGTTCTTGCTCGTTAAAGTTGTAGAGGCGTTTAGGAGTTTGTGACTCGACTTAAATGTGCTAAACCTACTGGTTTAAGATTGTATAGTTGACATTATGGTATTATGATGTATATTTATAGGTTGTGGCCGTGCGGATCCTACTACTCGCTATTAATCTTTTATTAACTCGACTTAAGCTTCTTTGTCGATCAAGGTGAGTTTCGTATCTCCCTACTCACTTGAGATCCGGGCTGAAAAGTGTAAACCTGGTGTGTTTACTTGCATTTATTGATTGATTGATTGATTGATTGATTGATTGAATTGATTGTTGTTTTAGTTGTTGGATTGATTGATGTTTCCTTTGTTGATTGATTGATTGATTGATTGATTGATTGATTGGTTGATTGATTTGATTGACTTGGTTGATTTTGGTTGTTTTGGTTATGTATTGATTGATTGATTGATTGATTGATTGATTGATTGATTGATTGATTGATTGATTGATTGATTGATTGATTGATTGATTGATTGATTGATTGATTGATTGATTGATTGATTGATTGATTGATTGATTGATTGATTGATTGATTGATTGATTGATTGATTGATTGATTGATTGATTGATTGATTGATTGATTGATTGATTGATTGATTGATTGATTGATTGATTGATTGATTGATTGATTGATTGATTGATTGATTGATTGATTGATTGATTGATTGATTGATTGATTGATTGATTGACTTGAGTTATGTTTTGACTTAAATATGCTTGGTTGTCGATGAGTGGTGATGATCGGTTTATGATTGACGATTATTGATGGACGACTCAGGTTTGGCGAATATTGATTTTGATTCATATTCATCGTATATCGATCGTTGGTTTATGATTTATGCATTTACATTTGATTGTAAGCATTGCATACATTGTTGATGAGCCCTCGGCAGGGGATTGCCGACATCCTGGGTGCATAGATGTATGCACCCATTTTGGATGTAGAACGTGACCCCAAGTATATAGACATATATATCTCGATGATTTTGAGATACAGCCTTGTCCATTGCGATGGCAGAAGGGTATCGTTGCATAGGTGACTGAAGGTCACGCATAGGATAGGCATGTTTGCTTATTCATGCATTCCGGCACTTGCATTGATACATATATCATTTGTGCATTCCTTATTTACACATTTACTTGTCTTGTGTAATCTTGTTGTTGGGCGATGTTGTGTTATGTAGAGGCTCACTGTAAGTCATGTCTAGCCTCTATTCTTATATTGTGATTATTGATGTTGGTTCTTTACGAACCATTACTACGAACTCACCAACCTTATGTTGACTATGCTTAGTACACTTTTCAGGTAACCAGGTTATTCAGGACGTGGAGTTTGATTGTTTGCTTACTGTTGAACCCGGACTGGACTGATATGGATCAAGGATCCATTTGCCTTATGTTGCATTGTATTTAGGATTGATAGCTTCTTTTGTTGTCGTTTGTAATCTTGATGTTTACTCGCTCCTGTTGTATTTTGAGACTTGTTCCCCTTATTGTATGGATTCACTTAATCCTTTAATTGCATTTAGTTGTTCTATTGTAATTCCACCTGGTGCTATGTGATTTCCGTGATATTCCGAGCCTCGGCTTGGGGTGTTACATTGCCGGAAAAATTAAATCTCCAATAACTTTGTTGTTTCTTCGAATTACCACTTGAAATCACCACCAATCTTCTCAAAAGTTGATCCCGCACAAACCCTGGGCAACAATTGATTCGATCTATACTCTCTGGAAAATTCAATTTCTCACCGGAAAATTCAATTTCGCATGATTTTCATTTTTCGTCTCTCAAGTAGCTATTTTTTCACTTTTCGTCCCTCAAGTAGCAATTTTTTCACTTTTCGTCCCTCGGTGTAAGGTGAAATTACATTAGTGCCCTTACGTGTCTCGCACGTGCGCACGTTAACGGCCATTTTTTAACGCCGTAAGACAAAAGAACGTTTATTGAAAAAATTGGACAAGTTTAGGGTCAAAATTGTAATTTCTAAACTTTAGGGACGAAAAGTGAAAAACGAGCCAACTTAGGGACAAAAAGTGTAATTTACTCTAAAATATAAACATACTTGTGATTATGTACTTGACATTGAAGTATATGTCTTTGATCATGATGCAGGCTCATAACACGAATGTTTATTTTCAATCACCTGTCCTATGATAATTAGATAACAATTAGAATTGTTTTCATATTCTCTGGTAACAATTAGGACTCTTGATTTGAGTGACAATTGTACCTTTAAAGGAATATATTTCTAAAACATTTAACACATATATTGTATTTCATCTTTTGAAATAATTTTTGTAGACAATATATCATATGTTGAAATTTTTTTAATTAGTTAAATGATTAAAAATAAAAAAACTTCTCAAGTTGATGGCTAAAAATAAATATGAATTAAGTATTCAGGGCTAAAAAGTGTAAATTATTGATGAAAAACAAAAAGTGTAAATTAATGAGACTTTTTCTACAAATATTAATATAATTACTAATATAATAATATATTTGGATAATGATTATTAGGATTTTTAATTTATAATTAAATTAATGATGACATCATCATACAAATTTGATGAAATTGAGCGATTTGATTGGTTAATAAGTCATTAGTTCAACTGTCTTATAGTATATATTAAGATTAAGATGATAGGAATTTTATAATATTATTTGTTGATAAATTGTTATGAAGTATGCTTAATTGTTGTTGCTCGATATTATATATTATCGTGTGTTTTTTGGAATAAACAAATCTTATTACTATAATTAAGAAGGATGTATTTTGACTACTAATATAAAGTAGGGTAAATTACACTTTTCGTCCCTGAAGTTGGCAGCTTTTGCACTTTTCGTCCCTAACGTTTAAAAATTACAATTTTGACCTTAAAGTTGCAAATATTTTCAATTGAAGTCCTTTTGCCAAACGGTGTTAAGTTTCAGCCGTTAACGTCCGCACGTGCAAAACACGTGAGGGCATTAATGTCTTTTCTCATTTCCACTTGAGGGACTGAAAGTGAAAAATGCGACATATTCAGGGACGAAAATTGAAATTTACTTTATTTATTAGTCTCTTATCTTCTTCTCCAAACAAATCTACATCTGGATCTATCAATTAAATGTATTCATGAAACTGAGAGAAGAAACACACACATCCCATATACTTTATAACACTTTTGACCCTTATAACACTTTTAACCCTGTTATTGTAGACCTAAACCGATCAAAACACACACATCCCATAAAACTCATTCAAAGATTTTCCAGATCAACAACAAAAACATCTCATAATATCATTAACTTCATCAATATATATATACAAATCATATATATATATAAAAATCTATAAATATATTATTTCACACAGACATAAATATATATATATATATATATATATACAGCTAAGATTTGATTACATATATATATATATATATATATATATATATATATATATATATATATATATATATATATATATATATATATATATATATATATATATATATATATATATATATATATATATATATATATATATATATATATATATATATATATATATATATATATATATATATATATATATATATATATATATATATATATATATATATATATATATATATATATATATATATATATATATATATATATATATATATATATATATATATATATATATATATATATATATATATATATATATATATATATATATATATATATATATATATATATATATATATATATATATATATATATATATATATATATATATATATATATATATATATATATATATATATATATATATATATATATATATATATATATATATATATATATATATATATATATATATATATATATATATATATATATATATATATATATATATATATATATATATATATATATATATATATATATATATATATATATATATATATATATATATATATATATATATATATATATATATATATATATATATATATATATATATATATATATATATATATATATATATATATATATATATATATATATATATATATATATATATATATATATATATATATATATATATATATATATATATATATATATATATATATATATATATATATATATATATATATATATATATATATATATATATATATATATATATATATATATATATATATATATATATATATATATATATATATATATATATATATATATATATATATATATATATATATATATATATATATATATATATATATATATATATATATATATATATATATATATATATATATATATATATATATATATATATATGATTAACGAGGAAATTAAAAAGTGGGCTATATATACACATATATAGATCTAGCACCCCAGTTACCACCGATGATTTGATTTGATTTAAATTTGATTTAGATGATGGTGATGATAAGTTTTTTATAAAAGAAAGTTGGGATGGAAATTAAAGTGGGGAGTTTGATGATAATTTTTGATGTCGAAACATTATTGATTTCCAAATCTTGAGATGATGACTTCACAAGTTCACATGGAGTACTCTACAAGTTCACATGGAGCACTGTAATTTAATTCCTCTTGTTTTTTATTTTTATTTTTTTTATATTTCCTTTTGACACAAACTGATTAATTCATGTTGGAAATTATATATAAAGTACAGATCTAGTAGTAAATAAATAGATCTAGTAGTAAATAAATAGGTATAGATGATAGATCTAGATGATTCATTATAAATGTTTATTATTTATTTTTGTCTTTAAGTTTATTATTGATAGTGTTTTGAAAAGTGGAAAAGGTTATTGCAAAAATAGTCCTTCTTTATATGAAAATACAATATTGTCCATCATGTACCTGGAAGATGGGGCCAATAACGGAAGCAAATGGACGGAAAGTTAAATTTGGACCAAGATTGCCAAAATGTTCAACTTGTGGCACCAAAATCGCCACTTTTGCAAATGTTTGGACCGAGATTGTAATTAGTGTGATATCACAGGGACCAAAAATGCATTTCGTTCTAATAATAATAATAATAATAATAATAATAATAATAATAATAATAATAATAATAATAATATAATAATAATAATAATAATAATAATAATAATAATATAAATAATATAAAATAATAATAATAATAATAATAATAATTTAATGAATCTCCACCTGCTCATTATCATCTCCATTTGTATTCTTACTTCGATTTTTCTAATCCGGCGACGGTGGATGGTCGGAGATGGTGGCAGAGAAGATCCACAAAACCCACAAAAGTTAAGATCCACAAAACCCACAAAAGTTTAGATATGATAATCTCTTTATCATCTTTCTTTTTCGACCCAACCCCCTTTTCGAATTTTTCTCAGATTTCTTCTTCTCTCTCAAAGATACAATCGGTGGTTGAATCCGTTTTGTGTTGCGGTGAGTTCGGGATAGAGAAAGAAAACGGGTTTGGTTTCATAGAAAATGGGTTTTGTTTGGAGAAGAAGATAAGAGACTAATAAATAAAGTAAATTTCAATTTTCGTCCCTGAACATGTCGCATTTTGCACTTTCAGTCCCTCAAGTGTAAATGAGAAAAGACATTAATGCCCTCACGTGTTTTGCATTGCGGACGTTAACGGCTGAAACTTAACACCGTTTGGCAAAAGGACTTCAATTGCAAATTTTTGCCAACTTTAAGGTCAAAATTGTAATTTTTAAACGTTAAGGACGAAAAGTGCAAAAGCTGCCAACTTCAGAGACGAAAAGTGTAATTTACCCTATAAAGTATAAGTATTAATATTGTCATTAAATAAAGATGAAATAATTAAATATGATCTAATGGTTCTAAATCAAAGATGAAGTTCATCCAAGGGTTCTTATTTGTTTAGAAATGAATTTAGGACTTTGTTATATATATATTGGTAGATATATAAAAATTTTAGCATTAATATTTACATTTAACTTTATACATTTTATATTATTTATCAAAAGATATAATTAACATATATATCCTCTAATAATTTTTGATACAAAACATTTTTTAAAATAATAATATCATCAAATCTACGTGTCTTATTTATAACTATTAAGTTTATATAAGTTATAACGAAAACTTAATATATTTAACCCGCATATATAGGAAAATAATCTATACTTATATAGATAATAAATATGCAACTAACTCCATATTCGAAGCCTTATATGTAATGTTGCATGCAAATTATTATTTTTGGTTGTCAAACTTTCTTTCCTTGGAGACCAAGTCTTAAATCTTCATTGGTGTTTTAGTCAAGCCTTGGGGTCCAAGTCGTTTATACCATAAAGTTTAAACCCTGTCTATATAAGTGAAAGTATGTAAGTTCAAAAAAAAAGTGAAAGTATGTGCTTACTATTAATTGAATAACTTTTTATGTTTAGTCTCCCCTGTCCCAAGATTACAAAACATAAAAGGACGTACGTTTAACATCTTCTTCTTTATTCAAACTCGTGTTAATCATCATTTTACGTGCTCAATCTGCTCATCGACGGTAAGTTATCAAGTTTTTAAATTTGATTTAATCACAACATCGGAGATTTATATTACCACAAAAGGTAAAAGTAGTTCAAGTATGGTACAACTAAATAGGTGTAGAAAGGTTCTTTGAAAAATTAGAATTTCAAATATTATAATACAATAAAAAAATTTAAATTTCTTTTTGTTTGGACTTTGGAAATGTTTTAAAGCATTACCATCATAATTAGTTAATCACATATTATGTTTTTTTTCTTTCACACCCTGACCCTCTTCATCATCCATGACCGATATATGTCAAAAATACTATCCCCTGGTTTCATTTTTGTTTTTCTCCTTATCATTCTTGTCTGTCTCAAAACGATTGTTTTTTTTTTATTTTTACTATCAATTATAAATGACTTATTTTCTTATCTTACCTTTAATTTAATGTTGAAAGTTTTGTTTTGAAAGTCAACTTTAATTTTTGTTAGTCAACTATCACATATCACATATATTTAATTTAAAATCACATGACATCACAATCTGAGATAAAGGAGTAGCAAAAATATGCATTAGACGAAAGACTATTTTTGAAAGACTTTTTTTTTTAAAGTGAACTCATAAAGCATAACCCACCATCTAATTACTTAAAGCCCAGCCCAAACTAGACTAATGGGCTCCATCCTAGACCCATTTAAAAAAAACCCAAACCATTAATAATATTCTCCACTTTTTAAACCCTACTTAAAAATTGTACAACCACTAAACCAAAACGGACAACATCGATCCGTCATCATCCTAAACGACACCGTTTCGCCTCTATCTCTGCGTATCGTTTCCCCCACACGTGAGCAACAAGTATAGCCATAGGGTTTATTTAAGGTTTTTAATTTTAATTTTAATTAATCAATCAATTTACAGAAATCATCATGGCGGAGGAACCTTTGGAGCTGTTTTTGAAGATCGGATTAGATAAAAGAACGGCTGAAAACACAATTGCTAATAATAAAGTTACTACTAATCTTATCGCTGTCATTAATGAGGTAATTTTTTTTTTCTTAATCACTTGTTGTAATCTGATTGCATGCATCACATCCCCCCCCCCCTATAACTTGTATGTATAGATATAGATACATAGACATACATATACATATAGATATATATGATATATATAGATAGGTGCTTAATTTATTGATGACATAAGCGAAAGTCAATTTGATGAAATTGAGCGATTTGATTGGTTAATAAGTCATTAGTTCAACTGTCTTATAGTATATATTAAGATTAAGATTAAGATAATAAGCATATGTGATATGATATAAGCTTTCATTGGTTTGAAAACTATATAAGCTTATAATTGCAGATTGTTTAGGGAATTCATGATTTTCTCTAAGAGTTGAATCGTAAATTTTATCTCTTTACTTTTTTAGATGGAAAGTAATTAGATTTGTAATGTAATGTGTAACTGTGTGCAACTATGTGCTGTGAACTTACTACATTTTCATGGAGCTTCTCTTTGGCCTCATCAATACCATCATCATTACTACTGTAATGATATCCCTCGTTCCAATACGTTTTAATAAGAAAGTCAATCAAGAAAATCATATACGATTGATTGCCTGAGAAAAAAATTTACACAGAAAAACATAGTTCAGTACTTCAGTTGAACCAAAATTCTCAGCCACCCTCTTGGCCACAGGCATTGCAGCCATCCTTGGCGTTGTGCACCAACCCACTTGACGGGCCTGACGGGCCAGGAACAGACAAACAAGTTGGAGGTTCATTCCTTAATCCCAAATAATCATGAGCTCGCTTCTAGACTCTTGTATCAGAGATACGTGAATGTGCCACTTGTAATCCACATTCATTACAAGCATATGTAAATTATCTCTTGGAAGAATGTTGGCGCTGCCTAAATGTTAGGAATAAACTGCACACACACACAAACACAAGAACCAGAAAACAAGAAGGAAGGACACGAGAGATTTAACGTGGTATCTCACACTAAACTGTGTGAACTAATCCACGGGGGGAAAAGGTTTTCTTATTGATTTTCCACACAATACATGTACAAGAGATGATAGAATATATAGGCTACAATTAGGGTTTAGCAAAACTTGTTCTCCAAGTTTAGACTTAACAGAACCGGGCCTAACAAAAGAGGCCAGCTGCCAGGCCTAAACAAACAAGGCCTCCTGCCTTTAGAATCTGCTGTAGCTTTATGTGGGCCGTAGACAACAATAACCCAACAATCTCCCACTTGGTGTCTTCGGACCTCGAACTGCACCATCTTCAATCTCTTCTGTACATCTGTATTAAGAACTAAATCCTTGTTCTTCAATGCGTCCTATTTACCCCCTGGCCTCAACCTGAAGGCCCGTTAAAGCTCCCACTGAGCTTCAACCCATCAGTCACGGCAATCTCTGCCCCTGACTCGTTCTCTGTCTCTACCGGCTCCCACTAAAACGAACTGCTGGATCCTGAGAAATCCCAAGAACAAAAACACTCTCCTTTAAAGCAGATAATAAACTATAGAGACTTTAACAGCTGGAATACTCTGGAATACTGGCTCACTTAACCCATTGTCTGGAAGCTCTGACTGAAGCACAACACCCATGCTCCCACTGTCAAAAAAATCCCTGACTGGTTTCTCCTTGGTTTTAAAAGGCGATAGGCGCACAAAAGCGACAAGGTCCATTTTCGAAGCGCAAAGCGTAAAAGCGGCGGGCTTTTCGTACGCGAGGCGCACACTTAGGAAAAAATTCTAAATTATTTATACGGTATTCATAACATATAAAATACTAAATCACTATTTTAGAATACTATATAAATTGAAATATTATAATCTGATTTGTATTTGTATAATATTATTATATGATATTATAAGGATAAGTACAAATATATATAAATAAAGGCCCCTAAATAAATTCCTCAATAGTTGGCATCTCATTCTATACTTGACTGTATATATTATATGTTAAAAAAACACTGTATATTATAATCACAACAATCATAATATTAACAAATTTGACTTTCTAAGAAAAAAAATTCAAAAAATAGACTAGGAACATAACCAACATACCATCCATGATAAGGCACAAGTATAGAAGAATGAAGAATATGACCAACTACACTATTAAGCTTTGCATTATTAGAAAAGCTTCCATGTCCACTGCCAATTATTGAAAGAAAAAATTTAATTATAATCACAATAATCATTTACACACACAAAAAAAGTTATATAAAGAAAAAGTTGAATTACCAATCATGACCAAGAACAAACAAGGCCCAAAACATTGTTCCTTGAGCAAACCAATACAAAGGCCAAACCACCATATTATTAAAATAAGCAGCCACACAACATCTCTCAATACATAGCTCATGGACCGCCACGGGTCCTTAACCCAACAATGTTTCGGTATCGCGACTCGAATATCAGCCAATGTGAAGGGAGGTGGTGCACCAGGGTTGAACTCACTTTCTTCCTTAACACACTTCACTTTCACTTTCTGCAAAAAGTATGCACTTTTCAGTCTTTTATTGACTTCATGTTTCAAAAGCACTACTAGGCCTATGTGTATTTTACAGTCCATCGAAAAAACAGTGAAAAAAAGCAGTCCCAGAATCACTTTTAAGGCTTACTGTACAAAAAGCGTCAGCTTTTTAGCATCTGAAAGTGAAAAAACTCTCCAAAAGCGCACGCTTTTGTGACACCTTGCGCCTTTTGTAGTAAAAAGCGAAGTGGGTTGGGCCTGGATGCGCCTTGCGCTTAAGCTCGCTCCAGGTGCGCTTTTTAAAACCAAGGATTTCTCTGAACCTTTCCTAGCACGTTCAACCTGAATCTGACCTGTAGCTCTGGGTTTGCCATCTGCAAAGCAAACCTTCTTCTGCCCACGAGATTCCGGATTTTGTTTTTCTTCTGAACTGGGATCCCTCAGACGATAAACTGGCCATATAAATCGAACCTTGCTTACCTCGAGCCACGACTAGATTTCCCTTGAGAACCTTCCATTGCCCGTTCCCGAACTTGACCTCATGCCCCTGCTACATCCAACTGCCCGAGAAAATCGACTGCTTTTTCAGACTTGGAATAACCTGGACATCCTTCAAAGTCCATGAACTGGCTGGAGTCTTCAAACCTGTGACCCTACTCGTCATATCAAGAACTTCATCGTTCGCCAGTCTTACCTTTCCAAAATCCAACTTTCAGATTCCGTATTGCTTCACAAATCCAACTTTCAGATTCCGTATTGCTTCACTGCTGTGGGTAGCATTAAATGAAGCACTGAAATCCACGACCCAGGAATCCACACTACTCTCTACTCTGCAATCAGCGCCTCGTCTGAGCTGTCGTCTTCTGTAGTGTTTAGTTCTTTGTTATTTTCCGGACATTGATTCCTAAAATGTCCATTCTCTTCTGACCATGCTTGTTCAAGGAAGCATCTCCACCGACCAAGAAAACAAGCCACATGTTTTCTTTCACCTTGCTAAACAAGACGAATCCAAAGCCACCTACTTTGACGGATCCTTACTACCTGTTTTTCATGCAACACGGCGGTCTCCTCTTATCATGAACAAGCCAATCAAGGCCCGCAAAGAACTCAACATCACTACCCAAAAATTCTTTCGCAACAACCACCAACCAAATAATAAAGAAACAGCAACTGAGCCTCCTGCTTCTGTCCCTTTTTGTTCATAGCTAAGCGTGACCTAGTTCAAAGCCTCCTGCTTGATGAATTTTTTCTGTCTGCTTATTCTGCTCTGGTTGGAATAACTTATGCCTCAAGAACAAGCTGTCTTGCTTTTCCGTTCTTATACTAGGCACAAAAGAAAGAACAAAACTTGGTTTGAAGATACCTGATCAAAACAGTCCCGCAAAAAACAGCCACAAACAGACTTCAACACCCTCAAAGTCTCCGTTTTTCTGCTGTAAACACACTCAAATCAGACCTGATTCTGCCTAAATCAGACCTAATTGAGGCTGTTATGGGTGACGGCGACGGCTGTGGTGGCTGTTTTTGGCCGGAACCCTAAACTGGGTGACGGCTGGGTAGGTGACGGTTGTGTGAAACGTGCTCTGATACCACTTGTTAGGAATAAACTGCACATACACACAAACACAAGAACCAGAAAATAACAAGAAGGAAGGACACGAGCGATTTAACGTGGTATCTCACACTAAACTGTGTGAACTAATCCACGGGGGGAAAAGGTTTTCTTATTGATTTTCCACACAATACATGTACAAGAGATGATAGAATATATAGGCTACAATTAGGGTTTAGCAAAACTTGTTCTCCAAGTTTAGACTTAACAGAACCGGGCCTAAACAAAGTGCCTAATCTGCTGTAGCTTTATGTGGGCCGTAGACAACAATAACCCAACACTTAAAAAGGACTAATATGACCTTGGCCAGTGACACACAACTACACGAGCTATAGGCAGTATTTCGGAATTCGGGATGGTGTGTTGTAATCTTATCTATTGCCGTCACAACAAATCAAAGAAGCCTTGATTGTGACGATCTTTTTCCGGTTGAGCTACCGGATCCAAGACCCGAATCAAAAACACCTAGATGGCTTTCCCAAGAGAGAATATACATCCAAAAATAAGAAACGGTACTTGATCATTGAACTTTCTTAAAGGAGGCCATTTCACCACCTGTCGCCGCCATCGCCGCCGCCACCCCCGCTTCCGACGCCACCACACCTCCGCCACCGCCGCCGCCACCACACCCCATCGCCGTCGTCACCACCACCATCTCCGCCGCATCGCGTGGGCGTATTACTTGTTGAAAATTATTGATGAACATGGTTCATCTGAAGAAGATTTAGTTGTTGCAATTATGTTTCGATCTATAACGAATTCATCTTCAAGCTTCTTTTCACAGAGTTGGTAGGTTACTCAAGGTGTTGTTTGTTGTTTTTGGTTTGCTCCATGAGGGAGGAAGATGAGAGAAGGGGCGAAGTAAAGAGAGTTTGATGTGAAATTGATAGATCGAATTGGTTTTCGAAGTGTCAGGAAGAGTGGAGAAGATGGTATAACGGCAACAAGTCATTTCAGCTGTAGTTACTGTAGTTAACACTACTTGAATTGTTATATATATAATTCTGAGTATTACCTTTTTATATCTTTGTTCTTAGCATTTTCTAGGTTCAGTTTAATTCTGTGACTAGAGTACTACACTATGTGTCACACATACATTTGTTTCAAAATATAGCCTTTCTTTATATTTGAGACTATTACTGCAGGCGTCCGTCACTGATGGATGTGAACGGTCTACGGGTAATCTTCTTTATACGGTTGCTACAAAGTTCCCTGCCAATGCCCTTGTGCATCGTCCTAAGTTGCTTGAATACATTGTTTCTTCCAAGGTATGAACTCAAATTTCTAGGTCCCAGATTCCTTTTTGTTCATCTCTATTGATATGTAATTATGTGTTTAATCCATCATCAGATTTAGTACTTGCTTTGACTTAATTGACTCAACTTTTTTTTATCAATGGATATAATTGATTCGATATAAAAGTGAAATTGTTGTAATGAACTGTTGGGATAGGTAAAGGCTATGTGATCAATGAAATGACACAAGGAATCGTGGAACTTTTTTCATCCCTCTAAAGCTCATTGTAAAATTACAAATGAATCTTTGTTTTCTTTAGAGGCTACCTTCTACTCTACACATATCCTATTTAAAATACCAACAAAACATGTGCAGTAGCTTCCACATGTGTGCATGGATTTAGGAATCAGCTATCCACTCAGCCACATTTTTAGGAATGAGCCGTTGGCCAGAGTGGTGCTTGGTCAGAGTAGGGCTTTTGGTCAATGCTTTATTTTTCGGCTCGGATCTGTAATAAGTGTATTCTTGTTGTTGCAGATAAAGGCTCCTGCCCAGGTAGAAGCTGCATTCGCATTTCTTACCGTCACTGCTTCTGGGGAGCTTGACATCAGTAAATTTGAAGATGCTTGTGGAGTTGGTATGTTTTCGGTCCACCCCCTTCTTTCTCTTTGAGTTTCAGATCTGTCTATAAGATTGCGCGGAAATGCATATGTTAATGAAACTTTTATTGTTGTGGAGAATCAAAAGTTAATAAATTATCTGGTAATAGGTGTTGAGGTCTCTCGTGAAGAGATAGTGCACACTGTTAATGAAATCTTTGAAGAGAAAGAGAGTTCAATCTTGGAACAACGTTACAGAACAAATGGTGAGTTTTAATTTGATAATACTTCTAAAGCTACTGTCTGATGTCATTCTGATCTGTCGTCTGGTCATTGGCTTCAGTTGGTGATCTATTTGCTCATGTGCGAAAGAAGCAGCCTTGGGCAGATCCAAAGATTGTCAAGGTAAATAACTCACTGATATTTTTGTAACTTTTTGTAAACCAAGTTACAAATTACTAAATAGAACCATCTTTAATGTGTTACTCACCAGGAACTTATAGATTCAAAGCTATCTGCATTACTTGGTCCAAAGACTGCAGCAGATAATGAGAAGCCTGTTAAAAAGAAGAAAGAGAAACCTGTTAAAGTAGAGGAAAAAAGCACTGAAGAAGCTCCTCAACCATCTGAAGAAGAGCTCAATCCTTATTTAATATTCCCTGCACCCGAGGAGAATTATAAGGTTAAATTTGGACTATCTTTAACTATTGATTCATGACCCTTGTTTATATCTATTTGTTTATAAAGCATGTTATAGTTTACCTATCTTTGTCGCAGGTGCACACAGAAGTATTTTTCAGCGATGGCCGTGTGCTCAGAGCTTGCAATTCCAAAGCAATTCTAGAGAAACATCTCAACACTACAGGAGGAAAAGTTCTTACCCGTTTTCCACCAGAACCAAATGGATACCTGCATATAGGTCATGCTAAGGTAAATTTCTGATCTTAAATTAAGATTTACAAGTCATAAGATTGCTATTTTATATGTACTGTGAGTGTGTGAAGCGTATAGATTTTGCTTTAACATTGTATTGTATGTGCAGGCTATGTTTGTTGACTTTGGTCTTGCAAAAGAAAGAGATGGTGGCTGCTACTTGAGGTAGATTGGCTGTTTGATTAGTTTATTTGTGTTTAACTGAATTTTTATGCTGTCACTCTTAACTATTACTATAGTTCATTTTTTTGGGTAAAAACATGCTGACTTTTATCTCTATGAATTTAAAGTTTTTTAACTTGATAATCTCTTTCTCTACTACTTTCTACAATATATTCATTTCCAGTATTATGCATGCCCTTTTTTTAGTTCATATTCCAGTAGGTGTAAGTATTTGATTTTAGTTCATGCTTGTTATTGTCATTAAATAGGCTAAACAATCTTGTGTTAATTATTTTTTAATTTGTTTTTTTTCTCTGACATAACTTTTTTAAGAAGTCATTTCATTAACAAAAACTAAATGAAGTTGAAGCAATAAGAAGAATTAGTGCCAAACATTGTCTGAAAGTTATTGATTTTGAGTATATATGAGAAGGATATTTCTTGATCCTTTAGTGCCTGTTTTTGGCTTTAGAATTGGTAACTTGTTTTATTATAGTTTTACCAACCCAGAACTTATTTGGTCTTCACAAGTTATCTATGCCAGTTAGTCTAAAACATGAAATATTATTGAAGTGAGTTTACAAAATGAGATGTTGTAAAGTGCAAGTGGAAATAAACAATTTCATTTTTTAAAGACTTATTAGTGTGAATTTAACTTGGAATGTTGAAGATGAAAGATATGGTAGAAATAATACAGATATATGTGTCAGTTAGTAGACTTTTGCTTCTCTGGAATAAATTTTTAAATATTATTATTTTCAATAGTAACATCTCCTGTAATCTATCAACTTGTAGGTTTGATGATACTAACCCCGAAGCTGAGAAAAAGGAATATATTGATCATATTGAAGAAATTGTAGATCGGATGGGATGGAAATCTAATACATCAGTATGAAGCCAGTTCCGGTTTCTTTATGATCTACAACTTTGTAATGTATTCTTTATACTCATATAATCTGCAGATTACATACACCAGTGATTATTTTCAAGAACTGTATGATTTAGCAGTGGAGCTCATACGCAGGGGTCATGCTTATGTTGATCACCAGGTTTCATATTGCATACCATTGGTTTATTTGATACTTGCAGATCTCAAAATCATAACCTTGTTATAAACTTTTATTCGGGTAGACTGGTGATGAGATAAAGGAGTACAGAGAGAAAAAGAAGAACAGTCCATGGAGGGATAGGCCGATCTCAGAATCACTTAAACTTTTTAATGATATGAAACAAGGGAAGATTGAAGAAGGAAAAGCTACACTTAGAATGAAACAAGACATGCAGAGTGATAACTTTAATATGTATGACCTCATTGCATATCGGATAAAGGCAAGTATTCCAACAAATATATGTATTACGTATATTTAACCTATAATTAATGCTCACCTGTTCATCTCTTTCAGTTCACTCCTCATCCACATGCTGGAGACAAGTGGTGCATCTACCCAAGTTATGACTATGCACATTGCATTGTGGATTCTCTTGAAAATATAACACATTCAGTATGTTCTCTTTGAATCCTGATTATTGATTGGAACCTACTTTTGTCTACTTCATTTGGTTTTTAATTATCTACTGTGTTTTTTTCCTGTAGTTATGCACACTTGAGTTTGAGACACGACGTGCTTCTTACTACTGGTTGCTGGATTCGCTGAGCCTTTACCAGCCTTATGTGTGGGAATATTCACGCCTGAATATAACAAACACTGTCATGTCAAAACGCAAGGTAAGTTAAAGTTTCTGTTTCAGTCTCTTAAGATACGGTAGTTCCACTCTAAAGTATAAGTTAAATATTTTGATACTGTTCTGAGCTAATCTATCTTTATTTACCTTTTTTATGTAGTTAAACCGCCTCGTGACTGAATATTATGTGGATGGGTGGGATGATCCTCGTTTGATGACGCTTGCGGGATTGCGCCGCAGGGGTGTCACTTCTACTGCAATAAACACATTTGTTAGAGGAATAGGGATTACGAGAAGGTTGTCATATGTTATTTTTTTAATTTAAAATTTTGTTTTGCTCAATGGTGAAGGACTCATCACAGTGTGTTATGCAGTGATGGTAGTTTGATACGTTTGGAACGCCTTGAGTATCACGTACGCGAAGAATTAAAGAAAACAGCTTCTCGGACGATGGTTGTGCTACATCCACTAAAGGTGTGCATATTTTACTTTAATGGTAATAGCTATATGATTCAACTTAAGTACGTACCTATTACTAATCCTTAGGCTTTATGGTTATAGGTTGTTATTACTAATCTTGAACCTAGCTCAGTAATAGATCTTGATGCAAAGAAATGGCCAGATGCTCCAGCCGATGATGCATCATCTTACTACAAGGTTTAGATTTCTTTCTATTGGCTGTGAATTTAGCTTATTTTCAGGTCATTATAATGCCAAATTTCACGGGGGCGTGCTGATATGGATTTTTTGATTGTACATGATTTGATAACATTTGTTGCAATCTTCTCAGGTCCCATTTTCGAGGATTGTCTATATTGAGCAATCTGACTTTCGAATGAAAGATTCAAAAGACTATTACGGGCTTGCTCCAGGAAAGACTATCTTACTCAGGTGCATGATGCTGAATTAATCTTATGAATATCTAGCAATGGTTTCAGCTTTTAAGGTCTAATGGTAAGCATGTATATGCAGATATGCATTTCCTATCAAGTGTACTGAAGTGGTGCTTTCTGATGATAAAAATACTATTGTTGAGATACATGCTGAGTATGATCCTTTCAAGAAAACAAAACCAAAGGCAAGTTATACTGTGATTGCCTTGCTTTTTTCCAATGTCTCTTAAGTAGTTAAGTTCATGTTAGAGGTGGCTATTTCGACCCACTGCTTATCAATGGGTCAACAGTCAACTGAGTTATATCTGATGGACTAAAATGGTTAAATGAAATGAAAAAATATAGCTTAAAAGGAAAAGGTTAGAAATGGGTTAAATCGGTCGAGAGTTGCCAAAGTATATAGTTAATGCATAAGACCTAAATTATCCGATTCAATATGTATTATTGAAAGAATATACATTTTGTAATCATAATTGGCAATTTAAAAGAGCTGGAAAAATAGTGTTTTGCTCAAGTTAACTTGATGGGACCCATTTCTCTGTAAGAACAATTCTCATTCTGACCCGAACCCGCTGGCTGAATTGCCAGTCTGACCCTTTTTTGCCACCTCGAGTTTGCGACATGAGTGCAGTTTTTGAATGAAACTTTGTTTTGCAGGGGGTTCTTCATTGGGTAGCAGAGCCGTCTCCTGGGGTTGATCCTCTGAAGGTGGAAGTCAGACTTTTTGACAAGCTGTTTCTTTCCGAGGTTGGTTATTTTTATTTACTATGGAGTAGCCAGTCATATTCTTATATCGCATCATCAAACTAATTCTTTTTCTTAATTGAACAAGAATCCTGGACAACTTGATAACTGGCTTGATGATTTAAATCCCGAGTCTAAAGTGGTAATGCCGTGTGCTTATGCCGTACCATCTCTCAAACACACAGAGGTGGATGACAAATTTCAGTTCGAAAGGCTCGGTAAGTTCTATGATCCTCACAGCGTTGCATTTTTTTAATACAAGTTTCTTGACAATTAAACAAATTTCATCGTACCTTTTTATCTGTTATGTCAGGCTATTTTGTGGCTGATAAAGACTCAACACCCGAGAAGCTCATATTTAACCGAACTGTAACATTACGGGACAGTTATGGCAAATCCTGGAAGTAGGCAAGTTCGTTCCAGCAGAATGAATTGTTTGTGTTTACTTGTGAATTGTGATATTCATAGTTTCGATCCGAAAAAAATATAACAAAAAAAAACCCCAAAAAAGCTAAAAATTTTAATTTAAACATTTAGGATTCAAACTTTTGTACATCACATAGATTTATAAAATTGTGATGTTAATGTTTAAAATGATGTGTTGTTACTGAGAAGTACGCAGTGCCCAGTCTTGTATTTTAGTGTATTCCCAAAACCTCAAGGCAGCCACTATCAATCAAGCTGTGCATGAAAGGTCATGTCTTTAGAAATGACCAAATTCAAATTGATTTGATGCTAGTTTTTGGACTTTGGAGGGTACTATTTTTTTTATATGTATTATATAGAGTTTAGTATCTTCACGTTTTTTGCTTCAAAAGGTGACCATGGTGTATTGCAACCATCCTTGACTTTTACCCCTTTTCCAGTACCCCATTTATTACTTTAGGTCCCAAAGAAACAAACGGTCTGAAATTGACATACATGGTTTCAGATCTTTTATCTTAGGAAGAAAATCAAGACTTGAGGTTTTCATTATCTTTGTAGATCTCAATTGACTGATCTTTTGTCGTCTGTTCGTCATCCGGGTAGCTCAAGAGTTATGTTAATTTATCATTCGGGTGGCTCAAGTGTATCGATTATGATTATTGTTAGTCTTCCTTAGCCATTCTGGCAAAATTATCTTTTTTCAAACTAATAATTGTGTCTTTTACCATGATGTGGATTTTTAACCCATGTCAAGAAGCGGTCACAAGGCTTCTCGACGTTTTACCCAAACAGAAGATCCACATTAGCTTATCGACTAACTTGTATATCGTCTTGATCTTTGTTGGAAATCCTATCTTGCAAAACTTGAACTCAAGATGGGGGAATAAAGATAGTCTTGTAGGATAATCTTTACCGTATATTAATAGATATTATTATTTATTTCTTTCATATACTATATAGTTTATGTCACTAACACATGGTAGACCCCTTGGGGCAAAATAAAGTGACTGGATACATGTACCTAGTACTCGCATGACATGAGGCAAGAGATATTGGCCTATTGGGTGGCGGATGGTGTGGTCCTTTATGTATCAATCATTAAATATTGGCTTGAATCTTTCTTAAACTTCCACTTGGTCACTATCATCGCCATCTTTTCCAATTAACACCTATCTCTTCATTTGTGATTGATTTGTATTCATCTTTTCTTTCAAGATCTTTTTATATATCATTTTGTCTATAGATCCAAATTAATCATACTATGGTGATTCGTAATCTCAAATTCAATCCATATGGCGTTTGGCCTTTCAAGTTCAAAGAACGCGATTTTTGTTTTGTTATCTTCCGAGCTTTAAAAGCTGTTTCTGTTTTGTGCTTTCACACTCACAATTGTTAATCTTGTGTGTGTATGTGTGGCAACTGAAAGAGAAAAGTTATGTTATTCTTTTCAGCACCCCAATATTATTGTTACACATATTTTGCTACATGTTAAAAATGTACGTTTTACATCCACTAGTGGGAACAAATATTAAATATTATTGGGATTATTGTTAAAAAAAAAAGTATAAAAAAGAAAAGAAAGATATGCTCTATGTTTAGTTTAAGTATGAAAATTGAAAATCAATTTGTTGCAACTAACTTCTTGGCGTTAAGGAACTGCAGAAATTCATATTGACCTATACATTATAAATGAGGGAATTCTGTTACATAATTGAGTGCAAACATTGTCACGATTTTAATATTTGTTCGTACTTAATGCACCTTGGTAGTTTCTAGCAGGAGTATGACCAATTCTATCCCCATTATTATTGTTGATAGTTCAAACACATGTCATGATATTTCCATTCAATTGTATCTTTGTCGTATTTTTGGATGTCTAGTCGTCATAAGAAGTCGAGTATCTCTTGCCCCTCATGGTCAATGGATCCTTTTTCTATTGTAATTTTGTAAGCTTTCACGTGTTGCCAATTTAAAGTCTTTTTTATTAAAATTAGCTGGTTTGCGGTATTTCAAATTAACATAGTTGTAGAACATATAATCTATGTGAAACACATAAATTAATAAATTTTGTTGTAAGCTAAATAAAAATAAAAATCTACCAAGCCTATTAGGACAATAGTTTGATTATATTTTGTTAAGACGTAATAGAGTAATTGAATCTTCTGTCTGTCAATATATACACTAATACAAGTGTAAGATTGGTACCGAGAGTCTAAAATTACATAGATTACGACGCTTTACCAAACCCAGCTCAAATGGTTCTACGTATACTTTCTTGATATCATGATACCTATATTAAAAGATGTTAACTATTGAAAAAAATATAGAGCAATTACATATATCATATATGTATTGTATATACTTGTATATAGTATATTAAATTTAGGCAGTATGGATGGCAAACACACATAAATTATATACTAGTAGTGATTGAAAAAAAGGATGTGAATTGAGTGTCATCATATCACACTACAAGACAATCATATTTACAACCTATTAAAGAAAGGTAGGAGTACAACGATTCCCATTAACGTGTTAAATATCATTTGCAACCTATTAACTTATTGGGTGGTGGGGTGCATATATATGTAATAGGCTTATCCTTTCCATGCTCATCATAAGGCTAGCTTGACACTTGGGGTACAACATTCTAACAAGACCCCCTCCTATCTACATATAAACACGTCAACAATCAAATATATCACTCGCTAGACATTAATCATTATATCTTATGGTATTAATATACTCTTAACTCACAATATTTGAAAACCATTAATTGGTTTTAATCTCTATCCTTAGGTTGATTGAAACACACATATAAAAAGTACGTTACTTTCTAAACTGCCACAACTCATCCATGGTCCAAAAGGTGTCATCCTCCAAGTTATGGCTCATCCAATCGATCTCCGCCGCTTGAAACTCTAGGGTTGACATATCACTTGATCGCAACTCTTGCGTGTTTGAATGGTTGAAACTCATCACATCATAGTTATTGTTATCAACATGGTAACTATTGCTTTGAAGTGAACTTTCAGGCAAAAATGGCATCATAAATCTAGTGGAATTTGATGAACAAATGCTTGAGCTTGAAATTGAACTCTCCATTATGATTTCTTTGTCTTGTGGTTGAGAGATGAAGTTGTTTTGATTAGCTTCCATAGTTGTGGTTGAAGTAGATGATGATGGTGAAGTACTATGCTCCATTTTTTCTAGCAATCTTGGAAGCCAAAATTGTCTAAGCGCCTCAACAAATCTCTTGCTATTAGAGTCAATCTTTAGATGGCGCGCTTGTTTTTGTACCTTTGTTCTCCAATAATTCTTGATCTCATTATCTGTTCTTCCAGGCAATTGTTGCGCAATTTTTGACCATCTAGAGCACAATACGTACATATATAGATTTTAGAATATGATATTAACTTAAAATACATATAAGCTAGTAAAAAGCTTGAAAACTTCTCTATGTGTAATCATATACTACAAAGACTCACCTATTACCCCATTTGGAATGGAGTTCAAGTATCAAGAGTTGTTCTTGTGGGGTAAGATTTCCATGTTTAACGTCCGGCTTTAGATAATTCAACCATCTTAGCCTGCAACTTTTCCCTGTTCTCTTCAATCCTGATTTAGTTGAAAACCACAAAATAAGTTAAAAATAGATAGACAACAATGAAATCGTTTAAACTCGATATATATAATGCTCAATAGAAATGATTTTGCATCATCTTTTTTTTTTTTCTCGATTACCTGAAGATCTTGCTAGCGAATTCCATCGTCCTTCACCATGACAAGTGATGTAGTGAATAAGAAGATTGTCTTCATCAAGTGTCCACGGCCCTCTTCTTACCTCATCAACTTCTTGTTCATTGCAAGAACTAGTCATTTTCTTAGAAGTCCTCATTAATGAAGTTACAAGGAAAGAAAGTAATAGATAAATAGGGAAGAAATTGTAGATGTGTTAATTTTCCTGAGTTCAGAATGATTTCACGAAACCTAGTGGAGGTTTTATATGCATAGTGATATGAAAGGGAATGTCAAGAGAGCTTTATTCTAAAAGTTGAAAAGAACATAGGGAAGTAGATCCTCTTTGATAAGGTTGCTTCCATACAAGAGATATTAGATTAAATTATGTGACATCAAGTATTTTGGGATATTATATCTTAACTTTCCTAATGTACTTTTACTGTGATCGATAGAAAAAATTCTTCTAGAAATATTAACTTTAGAAAAAAAAACCATTTGGGTTAATTAGCAAACATAACATGTTACTATGTTAGGTCGCGTTTGGTTCACAGAAATTGATGGAATTTGATGGAATTGGAATTCAATTCCATTCCTAAGTGCGTTTGGTTGTTTAAAGAAGAGGGAATCTCATTCCGTAGGAATGTAAACATTCCATCATTTGATGGAATCTCCATTCCTTGGGGATGGAGGAAGGAATTTCATTCCTTCAATCACTTGAATTTTCAAAAAATCAAAAACATTCCGTCAAATTCCATTCCTTTAAATTCCAATTCCTTTGAAAGATTCCATTCCTTCCAAAAACATTCTGTGAACCAAACGCGCCCTTAGTGTTTCTCATTACATTTGCAATATTCCATCATGTCATATATATTTAAAAAACTATTGCTTAATTTGTTAACGAGAGCTTAAAAATTTAAGTTTAATCATTTTAATACGTTTTTATATATAAACAAAAACGCATCCAGAATAATTGTCAAGTGAGTTCATAGTCAAGATTAAAATCAAGAGATTCAAATACAAATTATACGAAACTTATAACACTAGATTATAAATAGAGAGTGGTAATATTTAAGAATTAAGATTCACTATAAAGATCAAGAGTATAAACTTGGTAGCAAGTTAGCCTTCCCGTATAGTATTGGACACTAATATTTTTGTAATGTCTAATTAGATGGGATAATCATCCAAATTAACAATGAAAGCTCGATCGTTTTAGACGTAATACTAATATTTGGAATTATGGATAGATACAAATAAAAGGCAGCTAGATTGGGAATTTTTTCTAAGATATGGTTTTGTCATTATCCGGGAATGATGCAATTGAGTAAACTAATGAAAGTAGTGCTCTTTGTATGAACATTAAAAATGTGTTCCTTGCAAACTTTTTGGAGACTCACACACAATGGCTGCACGCTTTTGGTCACTCCATCTTATCCTCACCATAAATAATAGTAAAGAACATTATTCTTATAATTTTAGCGAAATTAGTCGACATTATATGATACTTGTTAATTAGCAGTAATCAGCAAATCTTGACGAGTAATCGGTTGACATAAAACTACTAACACTTTGAATTAGAATTCAAGATTGATGTTAATCGGTGTCCTTGTATTTTAAATTATTTTACTTTATACTATATCTGATGGTTTTGAACAGAAGTTGAAAATTTGCATTTCTTGCATCGAAACAGGTTTAGTGATGCATAACACAGACCATATCCATAAGATAAACTCATAAAAGAGAAATATTGCATCATTTCTTAGCTTAGTTGGGTTGGGTGGATCGTGCAATAAGCCTCTCGACCCTCTATCAATTGTCGATCCTAACAGGGAGCTGCTTGTACATTTCTTTTTAGCTAATAACACTTAGAAACAAATATATAAACAAGTTTATAAACTGATGTAAAACCAATCAGATAAAAAAAAAAAGAGAATAAAGGAAAGAAAAAAAAACTAGCTCAATCACTTAAGGGTGGTGATTTGGATGAAACTTCAAAGAGTCATTATCTCAGTGATCTAATATCCCGATCAATGTGTAATTTTTATGAAAACAACATATTTGACATTTATTATGTTCAAGTATCACAAATATTACATTGGGGTAATTTGAGGACTTTATGTTTTGATTTTGTCACAAACTCAAGAACCATTGTAGATACCAGTCATGTTATGTTTTTTTTTTCATATATATAAATAAAACATCCAAATCCAGAGTACTAAACACCTCTACTCGGTTCTTACGATACACCCCAGGGAAAGTCAACAAATTCTTGGGTTTTTTGTAGGGTATTAGATATTGTTTAAAATTTGCCATAGTGTCTATCTAGATTAATGATTCTTCTATTCTAATTAGATACTAAATATGCGTTTGCTTATGAACTTGCTTGAAATGAAAAGCTAAAATCAATGTTTCAAAAACCGGTATTTTAGTTATACCGGTGTGGAAAAATTTTCCGGTATTACCAGAAATACCGGCCGGTACGACTACTTTAATTTATTTTATTTTTTCTCATATAAATCCTACAAAACTTGTTACAATTTAACGAAAATAGTCAAAATACAATTATAATCCACTCAAAAATAATACCAAATAGGTATTTCATAACAAAATATAAGTTTTAAAGTTAATAAATAACAAAAAATAACATTAAAGTATCATAAAAATAATTTTTAAAAAAATTCAAAAAAAAAAATGAAAATACCGGAAAATACCGAAAAATACCGGGAATACCAGAAATACCGGCCGGTATTGAATAGTGAAAATACCGTAAAAATACCGGAATACCTTTCAATACCGGTAATACCGGCCGGTATATATCGGTATTTAAAACATTGTCTAAAATATGTACAAAGAAAACGATGAAATAGAAATATACTAATTTCAGGAATCTATACCTCCTTGAATGCAGTGTGACTGTGGGGATAGAACCAAGAAATTCCTAAATTAAGGGAGGTACATCTTGTTTGGCATTGGTATGACCCTAGCTATATGGGCAGTGATATTCGTACCACAGTTTTTGATAAATTTACCACAATATACTATAACTTATTCATAACGTACAACTGTTCATTGCACAGTAGTGGTAAAAGTATCACTTTTCGTGGTACAATTATCATTGCCCTAGCTATATAGCTCGCGGGTGTTACCACTTATGCCACGATTATATTTTAATGACTTATTAGTATTTCAAAATTTTGTCGTTAATGAAATAATACTATAGTAGAAACTTTATTTATCCAAAAGAAGAACTGACAGTAATTAGTAATTACTATGACATCGCTGTGCATTTTGGTTGATCATAACGACTTCCAATACCATTTTTCTATTCTTTCTGATTACAACTTTTAAGCCAAAAACACAAATATGTCCATACTTACAAAACGAAGTGTATATAAACATGTATTATGTATAAAACTGTGTTCATTTGGTACCTTGATTTTATCAATGTATAAATATGTATTATTGATATTAAACTCGATCTTTTAAGGCTCATAAGCATCAAGGTAGATTCGAGCTTATGATATATACATTATTGATTTCTAAATAATATTCCAATGTGTCTTAAACAAACATTAATTTACAGTTTTATATGACTTTCAGCGACACAATTAGTTTGAAAAGTGAACTTTCGGTGACTCCCATGTACTAAAGATTCTCTTGTTCAATGCATGTAGTGTTTATATACGGAAGACTCGTGCTTGACTAGAATTTCTTTCTATCTACATAGTAATAGGATCATTCAACCAACATTATTATTATTAAGTTATACAAAATATGCTTAGAACATTTAATAGTACCGACGTATCGTATGTCATTATCATAAAATTAAAAATAAAAATGGAAACCATATAGACATATAGTTGTTTCCTATGATGACCAAATTTTTTTGGAGGTTTTCAAAACTGATCGACGGATGCAAAAACCAAAATCCCGATGCTATATCGAAAATTACAAGACAAAATCGCGATGCCATTATCGAAATCACAATATTTCCATTTGTGAGATCGTAATGCACTAATGCTATTTCGTCATCGATATCCAAAATAACATCCGATTTCAAAAATAAAAATATTAACCACTTGCAAATTATAATACACGTAATAATAATTACTTACAAATTATAATATTTTGTCTTTTTCAATAATCGCTATAAAATTTTGAGTTTTAATAAATTTATGGAAGAATAAGTTTGGATGCATGTAATTCACAAATTTGGACATGAGTAAATTATAAAATAAGAGCATTTTGAAGTGGATGAATAATAATTGGACACGCGTAATTTTATTTTTTTTGTAAAGTTAGTTTCGATTCAGACGTGCTGGAGGCAATTTTAACCAGCGATTTGCTGGACCTCCAACCCCCTCCTCATGGAAAATACCTTGAGATGAGAAACTCAAGACTCGAACCCGAGACCTTGGGAAAAACTCACCTCTGGGACCCACATAATGGATTTAGAAGGTACCCCTGGCCAACCCACCTAAGTGTAGTTGGTTGGACACGCGTAATTTTATTCCTAGATCTGATTTTAAATGTTTCAAATTCATACGAGATCGATATATCTAGGGAAATTGTTAGAAGTCATAATCGAATATTCTATGTGTTTGTACTTGAAAACCATCAAGTGATATGCAAAGATATAACTATGTAAATTCTTGTCGTTTTCTTTAATCAAGGGAAAAACCGGAGAACACGTACAAACTAGATTGCTTTAATACAAAGTCGTATCTTTTTTTTTTTTGAAAAGAACCAAGAAAATTATTGTTCTTATGAAAAGGACGAAGGGCAATGTATGTGCCAATTCAGTGTAATATGATATGTTGGCTTCGAGATCGAATTAGGTTCATGAGAATAATCGAACACAACCATACATGTAACATCCGTGAATTTTGACCCGTTGACTTTTGTGTAAATTGGCTAACAAACTTGTTGAATGAAATAATTGGGCCCATTTGTGATTATATGGCTATGTGGTATGCTAGTCGGGTCGTCGTATGTGTAGTCGGTATTTAATTGTGCAACTATTGGTAATGTGGTTGAGAAGGGAAACGGGTCGGCCCGTGGGTAGTCCATGACCCACCAGCCCCTCCCCAAGACCCATTTCCCCTTATCCTTTTCTCATTTCTCTCTTTTCTCTCTATCTCTCTTATCCTCTCTCAAGTAAAAGAACCCTCTTTGGTTCTTCATCAATTCTTGCATCAACTTGGTGTTTGAAACTACCATAATACAAGAATCATAGCCATCTTCATCTCGTTTGCTTCCTATCGAAGAATCAAAGGTGGAAATCTTCCATTCTTAGCCATTTTGACCTAATTTCGGGTTTAAGCCCAAGGAGGTGTTTGTGTAAGTCAAAATCATCCCATTTATTTCCATTTATGCTTGTTCATATGTTTCTAGTTGATTTGAGGTGATTTCGAGTCTTTAAAATGGTAAAAATGGAATTTAGGGTTAGGGTTAGGGTTTGAATGATTTGTGAGTGATTTCGATGTTTTGGTCGAATTTGTGGGTTGGGTTATGTGTATTTATGTTCAATGATGCTAAGTTATGCTTCAAATCAGGTTAAAAGTCTTTACAAATCGATTTGGGTTGGTTTGGGTCGATTTGGGGGTTTTTGGGTTCGTATTTCTGGTTGAAACTGCTGGTGCTGGCTGCAGGTGGTGGTCACTGCGGCGCAGTGCTGTTCTTTCCCACTGCGGCGCAGTGGGCATGATTCTTTCCCACTGCGGCGCAGTGGGCATGATTCTTTCCCACTGCGGCGCAGTGGGCATGATTCTTTCCCACTGCGGCGCAGTGGGCATGATTCTTTCCCACTGCGGCGCAGTGGGCATGATTCTTTCCCACTGCGGCGCAGTGGGCATGATTCTTTCCCACTGCGGCGCAGTGGGCATGATTCTTTCCCACTGCGGCGCAGTGGGCATGATTCTTTCCCACTGCGGCGCAGTGGGCATGATTCTTTCCCACTGCGGCGCAGTGGGCATGATTCTTTCCCACTGCGGCGCAGTGGGCATGATTCTTTCCCACTGCGGCGCAGTGGGCATGATTCTTTCCCACTGCGGCGCAGTGGGCATGATTCTTTCCCACTGCGGCGCAGTGGGCATGATTCTTTCCCACTGCGGCGCAGTGGGCATGATTCTTTCCCACTGCGGCGCAGTGGGCATGATTCTTTCCCACTGCGGCGCAGTGGGCATGATTCTTTCCCACTGCGGCGCAGTGGGCATGATTCTTTCCCACTGCGGCGCAGTGGGCATGATTCTTTCCCACTGCGGCGCAGTGGGCATGATTCTTTCCCACTGCGGCGCAGTGGGCATGATTCTTTCCCACTGCGGCGCAGTGGGCATGATTCTTTCCCACTGCGGCGCAGTGGGCATGATTCTTTCCCACTGCGGCGCAGTGGGCATGATTCTTTCCCACTGCGGCGCAGTGGGCATGATTCTTTCCCACTGCGGCGCAGTGGGCATGATTCTTTCCCACTGCGGCGCAGTGGGCATGATTCTTTCCCACTGCGGCGCAGTGGGCATGATTCTTTCCCACTGCGGCGCAGTGGGCATGATTCTTTCCCACTGCGGCGCAGTGGGCATGATTCTTTCCCACTGCGGCGCAGTGGGCATGATTCTTTCCCACTGCGGCGCAGTGGGCATGATTCTTTCCCACTGCGGCGCAGTGGGCATGATTCTTTCCCACTGCGGCGCAGTGGGCATGATTCTTTCCCACTGCGGCGCAGTGGGCATGATTCTTTCCCACTGCGGCGCAGTGGGCATGATTCTTTCCCACTGCGGCGCAGTGGGCATGATTCTTTCCCACTGCGGCGCAGTGGGCATGATTCTTTCCCACTGCGGCGCAGTGGGCATGATTCTTTCCCACTGCGGCGCAGTGGGCATGATTCTTTCCCACTGCGGCGCAGTGGGCATGATTCTTTCCCACTGCGGCGCAGTGGGCATGATTCTTTCCCACTGCGGCGCAGTGGGCATGATTCTTTCCCACTGCGGCGCAGTGGGCATGATTCTTTCCCACTGCGGCGCAGTGGGCATGATTCTTTCCCACTGCGGCGCAGTGGGCATGATTCTTTCCCACTGCGGCGCAGTGGGCATGATTCTTTCCCACTGCGGCGCAGTGGGCATGATTCTTTCCCACTGCGGCGCAGTGGGCATGATTCTTTCCCACTGCGGCGCAGTGGGCATGATTCTTTCCCACTGCGGCGCAGTGGGCATGATTCTTTCCCACTGCGGCGCAGTGGGCATGATTCTTTCCCACTGCGGCGCAGTGGGCATGATTCTTTCCCACTGCGGCGCAGTGGGCATGATTCTTTCCCACTGCGGCGCAGTGGGCATGATTCTTTCCCACTGCGGCGCAGTGGGCATGATTCTTTCCCACTGCGGCGCAGTGGGCATGATTCTTTCCCACTGCGGCGCAGTGGGCATGATTCTTTCCCACTGCGGCGCAGTGGGCATGATTCTTTCCCACTGCGGCGCAGTGGGCATGATTCTTTCCCACTGCGGCGCAGTGGGCATGATTCTTTCCCACTGCGGCGCAGTGGGCATGATTCTTTCCCACTGCGGCGCAGTGGGCATGATTCTTTCCCACTGCGGCGCAGTGGGCATGATTCTTTCCCACTGCGGCGCAGTGGGCATGATTCTTTCCCACTGCGGCGCAGTGGGCATGATTCTTTCCCACTGCGGCGCAGTGGGCATGATTCTTTCCCACTGCGGCGCAGTGGGCATGTTCTTTCCCACTGCGGCGCAGTGGATGGTCACTGTGATTATGTGTGTGTCGATTTTCAAATTGATGAGGTTGTATAATTGACATTTCAGTATTATGATATATATAATTATAGGTTGTGGAGGTGTGGACCCTATTACTCGTTTGTAATCTTTACTAACTTCTTTGCCGATCAAGGTGAGTTTCGTATCTCCCTACTCGCTTGAGATTCGGGCTGAAAAGTGTAAACCCTGCTTGTTTACTTGCAATTATTGATCCATTGATTGATGGTCTTAGTTGTTAGACTTATGTGTTAGTTCCTTTCGTATGATTGGTTAAATTGGTTTGAGTATTGAATTGTTGAGATGATTATCACGTTTGCATGACTTAGTTTATAATTGTTAAGTATCTAGTAATTTTAGGATGGATGTACATACATGAAAGTCGGTTATGCCTTCGTCGGGTTTTAGATGTGGTGGGAAGGCTGCGGGTGACCCTATATATAAGCATCTGAGACTCGAAGGAAGTAGAATCCTCTGAAGTATATGTACGTATAGTTGGTTTAAATTGTGGTTAATGGCTGATGTTGATGAATGGTGATTATTGGTTTATGATTGTCGATTTGTTGATTGATGACTCAGGATTGGCGAATATTGATTATTGATTCATACTCATCGTATATCGATTGTTGGTTTACGAATTATGCATTTACATTTGGTTGTAAGCATTGCATACATTATTGTTGGACCCTCGGCAGGGGATTGCCGGCATCCTGGTGCATAGATGTATGCACCCATTTTGGATGTAGACCTGACCCCGAGTATATAGACATATATATCTCGATGATTTTGAGATACAGCCTTGTCCATTGCGATGGCAGAAGGGTATCGTTGCATACGTGATTGAAGGTCACGCTTAGGATAAGCATGTTTGCTTATTCATACATTTGGCACTTGCATTGATACGCATATCATTTGTGCATTCTCATTACACATTTTCTTGTCTGGTGTAATCTTGTTGTTGGGCGATGTTGTGTTATGTAGAGGCTCACTGTAAGTCATGTCTAGCCTTTATTCTTATATGTCGATTATTGATGTTGGTTCTTTACGAACCATTACTACGAACTCACCAACCTTGTGTTGACTATGCTTAGTACACTTTTCAGGTAACCAGGTTCTCCCAGGGCGTGGAGTTTAGAGGTTTTACTTGCTGTTGAACCCGGACTTGGACTGTATGGATCAAGGATTCATTGGCCTTCTGATTGTATTATACTTAGGATCGTTTGCCATCCTTGGATGTGGTTTTGTTAACTTTGATGACTATTTGCTCCTGTTGTATTATGTTATCTATTTTGCATTGTAATGGATTCACCGAATTCTTAATTGCATTTAGTTGGTTCTATTGTAATCCCACCTGGTGCTATGTGATTTCCGTGATATTCCGAGCCTCGGCTTGGGTGTTACAAAGTTTGCTTTGTACTGGTACTTTATAAATTGTCGTGATATATGTTATTTTAATTCATTCTAGCTAGATTTCCTTAAGTTAAATTTCTAAATTTGTTTCATATTCTGTCCTTATATATTGACCATAAAAAGAAAACATGTTTAGGAATATGTTCTTAGATAAGTTGGATCTAGCTAGCTAAGGCTATGTACGTTGATATATTTAGATGTCAAAACAAAATATATTGGAGAACAGATAATTGACTGTCAATTGCTTGTTATAGGAATTGAACTAATATATATGGTTTAAGTAGACTCTGAAAAAGTGATTAATTGTTTTAAGCTTCTATATATGCAATGCCACTTGTTGAAGCTATTAATCAGTTTTGCTAAGTAGAGGTTGTGGGAATTAATCAATGGGAAAAATCCATAAAAAAGTAACTTTTTTACACAAGTTTTTTATTAAAGGAAACCTATTTAGTTTTCGTCTATTTAAAGGATCTCATTTCTAAAATTTTCGCAATAAAGAGAACGGCGTTTAACAGCAGCCCTCCGTTAAGTGCCACATCATCAATTTTGCTTACGTGGCATTTTACTTTGACTAAAATACATATATATGTATTTGTATATATAGAAAATCCATATTTCACTCTTCGTTTCTCTCTCCCTGCTTTTTATATGTATTTAATGGAGGGTGTAATCGACTAATATGTGACCCAACAATGAAACCGGAATAAAATTTTTGTATATACAAATACATATATATGTATCTCATCAAATTCAAATGTCACGTAAGCAAAATTGATGACGTGGCAGTGGTGACGTGACACTTAACGAAGAGCTGCAGTTAAAAACTAACGATGTTCCCTTTATTGCGAAATATTTAGAAATGGAATTCTTTAAATATACGAAAACTAAATAGGTTTCCATTAATAGGAAATTTGTGTAAAAATGTTACCTCTTTATGAATTTTTCCCTTAATCAACATATAATTACTAGGTATTTTACGTATATCCAATTTAGTTCATAGTAGTTAATAATTATATATCTATGTGCATCATTTATAAGTGTTCGTGATAAAACCTTTGACAAATTTGAAGTTTTCGCGCAATTCTACTTGATTCATCTCAACTAGGAAGTTCAACGTCCCGCGTTGCGAGATCTCAATTATCGTGTTGATACAATTTCATTATGTTAGTATAATTATGTTGAACTTACAAACGCCTAATTAAAACTCCTATGGGTATGATATGTTCGCTCAAACATTTACCATATCAAATATATATTTTTTTAAGAGTAATACCACGTTAAGTTCTGCCACTTTACTATTTATAAGGATTAAGAATTTGAAAAATTTTAATAAATAAATAAATGTAACACCCAATGTTGTTTTCTACGGGTTTTGGGTTGCAATACCTCGACGGTGTATGGGGGGTTAAGATGTAGAGAGTTTTACTTCTACTTAGGTAGAGAGACTGCTTTCAAGTTATATCTAAAAGTTTAATAATGATTGTACATTAAGCTTTTAAGCTTGTAAATTACTATTCACAAGCATTTGGTTTAATAAAGTATATAATATAATATAATATAATATAATATAATATAATATATTCACAGCTTTGGTTTAATAAAGTATATAATGAAGACGAATGCTATGAAGTATTTCCCGTTTTTAATGATATATATGTTGGAGTAACTTTTTATGAAATTCGAAGCTCCAGAATCCAGATAAGATCGAAGAGAGGGAACATGAAAGATTTTGTGATGTGAAAGTTGTAGAAATTCACACAAATGGTGAATTATGCGACTACGAAATGGCAATAAGTCTAGCGCCAGTTAATAATTATGAAATCTTAAGAAAGATTTTGCGAAAAGGCAATAGCATAATGTAAAGAATTGAGATGATGGGTGAGAGCCGATAATTTAAAATGTTTTCTATATTTGTGTAAACATTTGATATGGATGTTTATTTCGTTATATTCAGTTCTCAATGCCACCAAAACACTTGGTGCAAACTTTATTTATGAAAAGCTGCCACATTACTTAGACGACGACTTCAAGTTATTACAAAGTCTCATAGCTAGTAACAAAAATTATAATGAGTTTATATCATATATTTAATTCAGTACATATTACAATGGTAATCACACCTATTATATAAGGCATAACGTAATTAACTAAAGATCTGAAGTATCATCGAAATTAATTTAAGCTAATTTCTACTCCTAAATGAAAGTTACAGCCAATGCATGTTTGTATATCTTACCTACGTTTTCTTTAAGAAAGAGTAAAGTTTGATGAGCAAGCTAACAAACAATATCTTACTAGTATTTTGATCATTTCCAATTAATTTTCAATGTAAAATTTTATCTAGTTGATAAGTGTATTTGTATCTAATCCCAAGTTAATATATTTTACTTTGGGTTATATAATTGGGCTTTGAACGAAAGATGGAGAGACGGTCCATTTAATTAGCCTTGTGCGGCCCAATTTGAAGCTTAGCTTAATATACTCCTCGAGTCCACGTGACGCAGTTTTGATTCTATCTTTTTAGCCCAATTTGAGTTTTAATTTTATGTTGACTGAAAATTTTTCCATTATCAATTGAATTTAAAACAAAAAACTATTCAAATTTTATGAGTCACATTAATATCAAAAAACATCGTCTTAATTAAAGTCTAAATTTATCAGAACTCATTAGTTGGTGTGCAGACATCATGATAACGTATTTAACAAGTTAGGATTTGAACTTGGTCTTGACTTTGTGTTTGTCAAAGGGATTAGATAAAACATTATATAAACTGATCAAGTCATCTTAAGGTGTCGAAAGGTAAAGCGAATTTTTCTATTAAAGCTGTTTATGCAAATTCTTTGATAAAACATACATATTCAATTTAATCAGATACTCATTTTTATCTATTTAATTATTCTACTAATAATGCATATAAAAACATAAATATATACATATGTCATTGTTATAACAATAGATCGATCATGTTTAAAGTTAAAATTAAATTAAGTTATAAATAGTTAAAAATGATGTTTATCTCTACATGCGTCGAATCACTCTCTGTAAACTAGAAATTAACTATGCGATTTTTTTTCTTCCCTTTTCTCTCTCTTCAATAAAGAATGAAAATTCATCCAAATCATTTAAAAAAATTTATCTCACAAACCGTACATCGTTAGATGAGAAAAAAAATATGGGTAGTTTACAAATTTCGTCCTCTTTCATTAGAGATGCGAGTCGATATACTTTTGACGACTTTTAAATTTTCGGTTTTTTTTGGTATACTTACACATAACTTACACATGTGTACGTTAAACGAAAATTGTATTTCGGAACGGGCTTCGCTCTTAAGGAAATTCATAAAAGGTAGCTGGTGGAGGTAATAGGTCATAGAGGGTAATAAGTCATAGCATGTTAGGTCGTAGAGGGTGATAGGTCATAGAGGGTGATCGGTGATGGATAATCTACCTATTGGGCTCCGCCCTTGGCCGCTATGGCTCCGCCATGGACTGACGAGCTCCGCCCTTGGCCACCATGGCTCCGCCATAGATTGGTGGGCTCCGCTCTTAACCTTCATTGTTGTGTACAAATGCTCATTTAGTGATTTACATGTGAAAACAAAGATCCTACACATGTGTAAGTACACAAGTACAAGGGGAAAAAAACGAAAATTAAAAAGTTGTCAAAAGTATATCGAGTCGCATCTCTAATGAAAAAGGACGAAGTTTTTAGATTACCCACTTTTTTTCCATCTAACGATTTACGGTTTGTGAGATAAGATATTTTAAATGATATGGATGAATTTTTATTTTTTATTGAAGAGAGAGAAAAGCCTCTATAGGCATATGCTTAAAATTAAAAGCCTTTAAAATATTGAGGTGTAAAGTGATTGTTTTTTATTAACCTCAAAGATATACATTTAATTAACATTATATAATGGGGATAATTTAGATAATGTTAACATAATGTTGCTTTCATAAACCATAAAATTCATGGAAGACTTTTCGACATATGTAAAAAATGATGTGAGTACACCATCATGATGTTAACATCATCTAACATTTTCCCCTATATAATATGGGGAAAGCTTAGGTAAAGCATGCAGTAACTATCTTAGGTAAAACATGTGTATTTCAGGGGGATTATGTAAAATTCAGGGGGGTTATGTATGTTTATCAAATTCAAAGGTTTAATTTGTAACTTTTTTTAACATGACAGTACCTAAGATAGGTAAAGTCATGCAGTACGGATCATTTTCCCATATAATATATGATTTTTGAGAATTGGTTTACGTTAAATATAGAGTAAGATCGAGTTGGAAACACTACTACAAATCTGGTTTTTTGGAACACTCGCTTGGAACGGTTGTCAAAAAAATCCGTTCTAATTTAAAAAGTAAATGTTGTTTGGAACGGTTAATCTTAAAACCGTTCTTAAAGTGTAATGTTTGGAACGGTTCCTAATAAAGCGTCCAAAAAACGTTCTAAATTTCTAACTTTGGAACGGTTGTTGTTGTACCGTTCCGTAAGTGTTCCAAATTCTATTATATTTGTAACGGTTTCCTATACAACCTTTCTAAAAATTGTTTTCAAATATCTTAAGTTATCCGGTATTTGAATATTGATATGCTTTATCTTATAGATGATGGATGAATACGTATTTGAAAAGAAGATCCACTAGGCCAATTATATATACTTTTTAATTAACATGATACTTTATCTCAAAATACCTCATTATTATCTTCCGAAAATGGCAGATCACTGAACATAACTAAATTTATGTACTGCTAAATTTATACTCCCTCCGTCCCATTAAAAGTGTCCAGTTTTGAATTTTCAAATTTTTTTTTACAACTTTGACCAAAAATATTTTTATTTGTATTGTATAATACTTGATGAAAGTTATATGAATAGATCGAGGTTTATATGTGTTTTCATTGGGTATAACTTTCGCCAAGAATTATATAATCCAATAAAAAATATTTAAGGTCAGACTTACAAAAAATAGACTTTGAATATTCAAAACTGGACACATTTAATGGGACGGAGGGAGTATCTTAAATTTATACCCAATTTATACTTTATCTTAAACTAGTCTTCAATCCCGTCCGATGGACGGATAGTCTCAAAATACTCGTATATATCAAAGATAAATATCAAAATAATAAATAACAAAACATGTAAAAAATAACAAAACATGAACAAAACAAATTTAAAATAATAAACCCTTTTGTAATAGATTAAGAAACCATAATCAAACTATAATTGACAACAAACTAAATTAAAAGAAATAAAAAATAACAATAACATAACAAATATCAAATAATAAACAAACACGAACAAAATACCAAAAATAAAATTAAAGTGATATAAAAAAAACCGTATGTTTCTTTTGTTGAGAAATTTACTTAACTTGATTTGTTTATTAAAGATAGAAAGGAGACGAGTAATATGAATGAGGATAATTAATAAAAATTTAGCTTGTATATATAATAATTTATTGGGAGAGCTTTAGAATATTATATATCTTTAAAATCTAAAAAGATTTGTTTTGATAGAAAAAGATTTATGATAGAGTTTTAAATATAATTATCTATTTAATTAGCAAATAAAAAATAAAAAAAATCTAGAAAAAAAGAGAGATCTTCTAAGTAATTAGGAGAGAATTTTAGGCCCAAAAAGAACTTTAAGTAGTGTCAAGTGTACCCCAACCTCCTTTTTTAGTTATAATATAGATATTAATTTATCACTGATTTTTAGTTGTACACCAATAAACATGTTTTATATTATTATATTGTATGACAAAAAAATTTGTCAAAAAAATTTGTCGTGTACGGATTATCGCCCATTATATTATTAGTTATATATAAGTACTAGATTAAAATCAAGTGTTGCATGCAAGGGCGAATTTACCATGTAATATGTGTATAAAACTTTAGTAACATGTGTAATTCTATAGCAATTGTGTAATTTTATAGCGGTTGTGGGTTGTCACGATTTGTTATTAAACTAATTAACATTAAAGTAAAATCAAATTAAAGCTCGCAACTGTTTGGTCTATCGAGAAATCTTGTCTAGTCTATGTCCTAAAATAACTAGAAGAATACCAACGGGATGCGGCAACGCTGGTGGTAGCGACATCGTGATAATAGCGGCGACTGGTGTCAACGGTGAATAGTGTAAGTTATTCATGTAAAAGGGTAGTGCAGTTATTTTATGCAGAGATATATATTATAAATTAATTTCATTAATTGTATGTTGGGTATTCAATAAACTCATTAATAATGTTAGTTATATTATTAAAGACATTTGGAGTATTACTAACTTTGTTGAAAAGTTGAAAAAGGAATGAGGAGTTTACTTTATATCGTAGTAAAATTAAAAATATATTGAGTATTTAATAAACTTATGGATAATGTAAGATATATTATTAAGATATTTTGGGTATTTTAAAAATAAGTTGAAATAAGAAAGAGGGGTGTTTTTTACATGATAACTAGAGGGGTACTCGCGCAATGCGGCAACGGGTGGTGGTGGCGGTAACAGTGTGATTATTAATGTAAAAGTATTTGATGCAAAGGGTTTTGTAGGTAATTTACAAGTTAACGGATGTATGTTGTAAATAATTGTATTAAGAGTATTATAGGTATATTAGGTGAAAATATTTAATTTAGTGAATACATGAGAGAGGTAATTTGGATAGATATGGTTGGAAAATATTTTAGAGATATTCTGGATAGATTTAGTGTGTGTAGGGCTGTAAACGAACCGAACGAACATGAACAGAACCTTGTTCTATGTGTTCGTTCGTTTAATTTAGTGAACAATTCGTGAACGGATAAATGAACATAATGTTATGTTCACGAACGTATAAACGTACATAATGGAGGTATTATAATTTAATGCACATTAATATACCTCATATATATATAATATAAAAATTATTTAAATTTAAACTATTTTTTAAGTATAGTTGATTAGATATTAATATGTGTAAACAAACATAAACGAACTAATGCTCACGAACATAAATCAGCGATTGTTCATGAACATAAACGAATATACGTTCACGAACAAATTATCGAACGTTTATAAACATAAATGAAAGAGCAAGATCCTTGTTCATGTTCCTTCATTTAAATAAACGAACAAATTATTGTGTTCATGCTGTTTTATTTAACTAATCAAACGAACACGAATGAACGTCTCGCCGAACAGTCATGAACCGTTTAGTTCGTTTACAGCTCTAAGTGTTTGGGTTGAGAATGTGTTAAAAATTAAGGGTATTTTAGATTTTTTAAAAATAAAATATTGAAAAATAGGAAATGATAGTTTGTTTAAAGATGATATTTTTTGAAAAGTGAATTTTGCTTGAAACTTCGTGTCGCGATTTAACAGCGGAAGGTCTAGATACGTTGTCTTAACCGAGTCTACGCTAGAGAGCTCCCTCGAAGTAAAAATGCCTATTTCAAGTACCCAATGGAGGAAAACCCCCTACTAATCCGCCTGAAAGCACGAAAATTAAGGGATAAACCTTGCCCATTAGACTTGAATAACTAAACCTTTATTCAATTTTATAATCAAAATTCTATTTGAAAATTTTTGGTTAAATTTATTTGATTTTGGCCGGATGTTTTTGTTCCCTCCCATTATTCCTCAAACTCCCGCCCCATCCTTCAAATATTTTTGTATTTTTGTCTCTAGATTGGATTTCTCTAATCTCTGTTCCCCCTTTTCTATCTACACTCCTTCAAAAAAATAAAAAAAAAATAATCTCTTTTCTTAGTTATGCGCTGCCCTTCTCAGAAAATATTGCCCTCTTCATCACTCATAAAGCGTCATATCCATCTCACAGGTTAAATCGGATGTACATTTTATCTCTTATAGTAATTAAAGTGTAATTGCATAATAATCTCATATTTTTTCATTATATAAAAGGTTTTTTTTTAGGGTTTTATATATGACTGTTTCGATTATTGGTGGTTTTACTGCTGATAATTCAGTTACTAATCGGTGATTAGCAAGGATCTAATTAAGAATTGGGTTACGAAACCACATATAGCATCAATTCTCACACATGTATAGGTTTTTTGTGTGTGTGTGCGTGTGTGTGTGTATTTTACTAATCGGTGATTACCGTCATACGTTCTTTCATCTAGTGGCAATCTCTCTCGGTTCCTGAAATGACCCACTTTCATGTCGATGTAAGTACTTCACTCTTGATGCAGTTTCTCAAATGATTTTAGAGGTTAGAATGTTAAAAGAACAATTCGGTGATTCCTGATATATACCTACTTGTAGTGATCTATATATCATAACAATAAATAATTTTTTCTTCCGTTTTAGAATCTAGAACAATTTTTTTGTGTGCATACAGAGAATAGCTAGCTAAGTTTGATGTTAATGAACTAATTATTTCAGGGATATGGTTTATTTACAACAAAGTACAATGTTGCTACCTTTTTTTGCCTATGAGGTTTGATGACAGACAGACCGTGGTAACTTCAGAAGCAGAAGAGGAGATGACCTTAGAAGATTCTATTAGAAGTAGTAAACCAATCAGCTAGCTCAAGTCATCAAGTGAATCAGTAGATGACTGATGCTCGGCCACTGCTGCTGCTACTACAGAGTATTCTTCTCCTTGGTTCCTCTTGATGCATGATCCCCAAGCATCTGATACGAATGAATAAGAGACTGAAGCAGAATTGAATTACCAATTAGACTAGTAGTAGAAGACTGAAGCAGAATTGAATTACCAATTAGACTAGTAGTAGAAGACTGAAGCTACTGAGCTAGCGAGTTGTCTGCTACCGAGCGACTTTCTCCCCCTTAGGGAGGGATTGCGGCTGTATATCGGTTGTTTTTCTCTTCTTTCTTCTGTCAACTGTCCTTTACCGGTAACTGGATCAATCGCTAGCTGGAAAGTTTCCGCTGTCAACTGCCGTAAGAGGTCCTTTTCCAAAATAGAGAATAGGGCATGGAAGCTTTCTGCTATTAGAGGAGAGTTTTTACTGCAAGGGAGGAAGGGGGATTACGCGACTTACAATTCATTTCCTTAACCCCGAAATAGCAACTTGGTTATAGCTGAGAGAAAGTAGAAAGACTCTAAACAAAAGGTACTGGACAAGCTCTTAGGGAATAATCTCTTTCTTATTTCTTTCATGACTAAATATCTCTCCAGCCGGTCGGTTGGAGTTGGATTGAATCGACTTCGTCTTCTTCCCAACAATGAATCCCGTTCAAGCTGTGATAAGAGGACGTTTCCGTACCCCTTACCTTACTCAAGAAAGAAAGTCATGCTGATCAGTAGTAGTGTCTAAGAGGAAGGGTTGGCGCTTTGAGCTACCGTGATCAAATTAGAAACTTAGCTTCTCACGTTGCCATAGATTCTCCGGAAGAAAGCAATCTTGCCCAAGTTGTAATGACATTTCATCCCTGTCGATGAAGAATGTTTCGAAAGCAGCCTAAAAGCGGTTAGCTTCGCTTTCCTTGACTTTAGAGAGGAATGGTTTCCGATGAACTACACCCTTTACCTGTTGATGAATCATGCTTCGAACACCTAGACCACGCTTAGTAACGTCTGCGCTTAGATAGCGATGTGAACCCGCCTTCCTTACCTTTATCAATAGATAGGTTTGTACTACTTCCAGTCAAAACAGCTCTCCATGCAAGCTATTCTAGCAAGTCTTCAGTGGAGGGCACTAGGCAAGTAACTTGTTTGAACTAGTTGATATCACAGATTACTTTTTTCTTTTTTTTTTTTTTTTTTTTTTTTTTTTTTTTTTTTTTTTTTTTTTTTTTTTTTTTTTTTTTTTTTTTTTTTTTTTATTCTTCACGATAATTTTTTTTTTTTTTTTTTTTTTTTTTTTTTTTTTTTTTTTTTTTTTTTTTTTTTTTTTTTTTTTTTTTTTTTTTTTTTTTTTTTTTTTTTTTTTTTTTTTTTTTTTTTTTTTTTTTTTTTTTTTTTTTTTTTTTTTTTTTTTTTTTTTTTTTTTTTTTTTTTTTTTTTTTTTTTTTTTTTTTTTTTTTTTTTTTTTTTTTTTTTTTTTTTTTTTTTTTTTTTTTTTTTTTTTTTTTTTTTTTTTTTTTTTTTTTTTTTTTTTTTTTTTTTTTTTTTTTTTTTTTTTTTTTTTTTTTTTTTTTTTTTTTTTTTTTTTTTTTTTTTTTTTTTTTTTTTTTTTTTTTTTTTTTTTTTTTTTTTTTTTTTTTTTTTTTTTTTTTTTTTTTTTTTTTTTTTTTTTTTTTTTTTTTTTTTTTTTTTTTTTTTTTTTTTTTTTTTTTTTTTTTTTTTTTTTTTTTTTTTTTTTTTTTTTTTTTTTTTTTTTTTTTTTTTTTTTTTTTTTTTTTTTTTTTTTTTTTTTTTTTTTTTTTTTTTTTTTTTTTTTTTTTTTTTTTTTTTTTTTTTTTTTTTTTTTTTTTTTTTTTTTTTTTTTTTTTTTTTTTTTTTTTTTTTTTTTTTTTTTTTTTTTTTTTTTTTTTTTTTTTTTTTTTTTTTTTTTTTTTTTTTTTTTTTTTTTTTTTTTTTTTTTTTTTTTTTTTTTTTTTTTTTTTTTTTTTTTTTTTTTTTTTTTTTTTTTTTTTTTTTTTTTTTTTTTTTTTTTTTTTTTTTTTTTTTTTTTTTTTTTTTTTTTTTTTTTTTTTTTTTTTTTTTTTTTTTTTTTTTTTTTTTTTTTTTTTTTTTTTTTTTTTTTTTTTTTTTTTTTTTTTTTTTTTTTTTTTTTTTTTTTTTTTTTTTTTTTTTTTTTTTTGATGAATCATGCTTCGAACACCTAGACCACGCTTAGTAACGTCTGCGCTTAGATAGCGATGTGAACCCGCCTTCCTTACCTTTATCAATAGATAGGTTTGTACTACTTCCAGTCAAAACAGCTCTCCATGCAAGCTATTCTAGCAAGTCTTCAGTGGAGGGCACTAGGCAAGTAACTTGTTTGAACTAGTTGATATCACAGATTACTCAAGGTTGTACGAGCTCTAATAGTAGTTGAACCGAATACACATTCGACCTTGGAAATAACAATCTTAATAGGCCTATACCAGATAATCTTACTGAGTTAGCTCAACAACAATGCCACAGAAAGCGAAGGAATCGGATCTCATCAGTTAATGCCCTCAGTCTGCTTTGCTCCATCTAAGGCTAGGCACTTAATCTCTCCCCTTCTTCATGTGCACATTTGTCTCTTTGCTGAATTGCTATCGACTAAACGGAAGCCCCTTGTTAGGACGAAGATCTTTGCTCAAGAGGAATTCATTATACGAAATAAGATAACTAACTGGCAGCTGTCCGAAGGCAAGTAGTTAAGAACAAACGAGCATACAGCGGAAAGCACATTTGGGCAAAAGGAAGCATTCTCCGCTGGCACAAGAATAGCAAACAGCTTAAAATAAAAGCCCATCAAACTATGAATTGAAAGGATCATATAGCGTAAAGCATCCTTGGAAGCCGATCCTGTCCCGTCGACGTCAGTCACTATATGAAATCAATACGGAAAGCCATCAGATACATGTAAGTAGTTCATAGACATGTAAGTAGTTCATAGAATGGACTTTAGTATCTGGTATAGACCCGATATGATATATATTACCATCGAGTATGTCCCATGACATGCAAGTAGTCATAGACATGTAAGTAGTTCATAGACATGTAAGTAGTTCATAGACATGTAAGTAGTTCATAGACATGTAAGTAGTTCATAGACATGTAAGTAGTTCATAGACATGTAAGTAGTTCATAGACATGTAAGTAGTTCATAGACATGTAAGTAGTTCATAGACATGTAAGTAGTTCATAGACATGTAAGTAGTTCATAGACATGTAAGTAGTTCATAGACATGTAAGTAGTTCATAGACATGTAAGTAGTTCATAGACATGTAAGTAGTTCATAGACATGTAAGTAGTTCATAGACATGTAAGTAGTTCATAGACATGTAAGTAGTTCATAGACATGTAAGTAGTTCATAGACATGTAAGTAGTTCATAGACATGTAAGTAGTTCATAGACATGTAAGTAGTTCATAGACATGTAAGTAGTTCATAGACATGTAAGTAGTTCATAGACATGTAAGTAGTTCATAGACATGTAAGTAGTTCATAGACATGTAAGTAGTTCATAGACATGTAAGTAGTTCATAGACATGTAAGTAGTTCATAGACATGTAAGTAGTTCATAGACATGTAAGTAGTTCATAGACATGTAAGTAGTTCATAGACATGTAAGTAGTTCATAGACATGTAAGTAGTTCATAGACATGTAAGTAGTTCATAGACATGTAAGTAGTTCATAGACATGTAAGTAGTTCATAGACATGTAAGTAGTTCATAGACATGTAAGTAGTTCATAGACATGTAAGTAGTTCATAGACATGTAAGTAGTTCATAGACATGTAAGTAGTTCATAGACATGTAAGTAGTTCATAGACATGTAAGTAGTTCATAGACATGTAAGTAGTTCATAGACATGTAAGTAGTTCATAGACATGTAAGTAGTTCATAGACATGTAAGTAGTTCATAGACATGTAAGTAGTTCATAGACATGTAAGTAGTTCATAGACATGTAAGTAGTTCATAGACATGTAAGTAGTTCATAGACATGTAAGTAGTTCATAGACATGTAAGTAGTTCATAGACATGTAAGTAGTTCATAGACATGTAAGTAGTTCATAGACATGTAAGTAGTTCATAGACATGTAAGTAGTTCATAGACATGTAAGTAGTTCATAGACATGTAAGTAGTTCATAGACATGTAAGTAGTTCATAGACATGTAAGTAGTTCATAGACATGTAAGTAGTTCATAGACATGTAAGTAGTTCATAGACATGTAAGTAGTTCATAGACATGTAAGTAGTTCATAGACATGTAAGTAGTTCATAGAATATATATATTCTTCGATCTGTCAATATTCAGGAAGCCCTTTAAAGATTTCAAGAATAGAACCACCAGCCGGCGACAATAATGAAGTATTCAAGTTTGGAGACGACGATACCACGTCAGAAAATCCATAGAAACGTCGATGAGGTGAACAAAAGTAATCACTCGCATTTGGTGTAAAAAGCGGGATATCATTCACATAAGGATTTGAAGGCGGGTTAAACATGGGACTACTACTACTAATACTACTCTTGGCTAATTTCATTATCTTATCTTTTTCATCATGCGTGACATTAGTAGAATCATTTGAAACTTCCTTGTGATCATTTCGATTGTTATACTGATCATCTACTTGCTTTAGTCTTTTCTTGATCTCTTGTTGTTCTCGATCTTGATGATCTCTAGATGATGACCGGGGATGCGCCCCAGTGAGCTTCTGAACAAGAGCCATGAACTCATGAGGTTTGGTGTGGATTACTTCTGGAGAATGAGTGTATATTATGATCGGTGGTCTGATCTGCTTGTGTTGTTGATGTTTGTGAATCGTGTGCGATTCTTGTTTGAGCTTTAAAGGTGTTGGTCGTGGACCATTAATCACTACTCCACTTTTCGCCGGTTGTTTATGATCATCATCAAGAAACTTTCTAGGGCTCATTTTTCTTCTAGCAAATCGTACAATCTTAAGATTTTCCAACCAAGAGGTGCTAAGCTAGCTAATTAGAATATGTAATACCAATAACAAAATCAAATAACCGTTGGTTTAGACAGATTATTTCATGACCTTATGTCACGTTTAGTCTGTCACCTGTCGATCAAAAGATATTTATTGAAACAGGGATTGAAAGAGGGTATTTCAAATGGTGTTAATGAGGATATGGCATGTCTTATATATATACACAAAAGTTTCAAAGGGGAAGCCAACTTAATTAACTAGTCGATCTGACCTAACCATTATTGAAGATTTATTAATTAGGGAATAAGTCCATAAATATATATAAAAAAAAATACAAAAACCGTAACATATATGATCGTTGACTATAAGTTAATATACACCGCACACGGAATGCAGGATGACCGTCATGAATGTCATGTTTTGAGAAAAGTCAACCGCGACAATTGTATCTGTATGGCGGTCGTGACCGAAAAATATATTCATTTGAAAAACGATTAATATACTTATTGTGGTAGAGTAGATACTTCAACGAAAGTTATTAGATATCCTTCACAAGTGTAAGTAATATTTTATTTTTTATTTTTAATGAATTATTGTATGATTGTGATCGTTTGTGTGTACTCAAGACTTGGTCGTATATTACTTATTTTATTTTATTCTTATAATTTTTATTATTTATTAAACTTATCTGAAACTGATGTAAGTAGACAATATGAAAAATTGGAAATGTGATCACCTAAATAATCGAAAAGCTATATATACAATTTTTTGGGAGGCTAAAATGGAAAGTAACAAACGAACAAATGTGAATGCCAAAATGGTGTACTTTTATTGATGATGGTGTCGTGTCTTATAATTAAACAATATTTATGTAATTGTTTGTTACCCTTAAAATATAAAATATAAAAGGATTATGTATGATAAAACTAATTTAATGCAAGCATTCAAAATTTGGGGTACGTCCTACTTACATTGGGAGATTAATTTTTTTTTTCTTTCTTTTTCACTTCAATGTTAGTTTATGCGAAAATGTGAAGTTCTGACTAATCAAAATGGAATGCGCCAAATCAAACATGGTGTTCACTTCATGCTAATACAGAGTAGTTAGACAAGTTAGAAAGCTAATCAAAGGACTGGTTCTCACTATGTTTTGGGGCAACTTCTAGTAGTACGTCCTGACTTACTTTACTATTGTTCCATATAAAAAACAGATTTTAATATTGCACACAACTGCCAATGGGTTGGTGATCCATCGGTAAGGTATTGGACCTTGGAGAAATCCACCAGGGTTTGAATCTCATTTCCTACATTTGTAGGAGTTGAGACTATTTGAGACGAAGAACCATTTTTTGATCATTGAGATAATAATGGTCTAACGGATTTCTTTTATACCCCTGATAGGTTTCAACCATTTCCTTGGCTCCTCCAAGTTATTTACTTAAAACATGATTCGAGTGTGTAACCCGGTGAATTTCTTCAAGATCTAAGACTTTACCAATAGACCACCAACTTATCGGCGAGAAAGGAATATAGTTGATAAGCATTAATTAAAGGATTAGTCAAAATTGGTTGTTAGTTACGTACTTAAGCTTTTGATAGTTGCAACTTGCAAGTGTATATTTGTAGCGCTTTTTTCTTTAATTAGGAATACTCCGATTTGAGACAGTCAATTTTAACTTTTAAGACGATAGAAATGAGTTACTTCACCAATTAATTAAAAGCAAAAACTATACGCACAACACAAGACTCAGTCGGCTTAATGTTAAACCAAAGAATAACTGAGTCAGATTTACAATAAAAACAAATTGAAGATCAAATGACGTCCTTATACCATAAAGTGGTTATTTGTTATTTTGTTGTTTTCACCATTTGTATTTGTTTATATTATTAGTTCTGAAAATAGTTATTATGTTTGTTAGGCTGAAAATTTAATATAACTTCCTATCAACTTGAAAGTATATGTAAGTTTTTAGAGTTAATTGCACAAATCATCCCTGTGGTTTGCAAATTTTCGTGGTTTTTATCCCTCCAAGTTTTTTTTAGTGGATTTCATCCTTAATCTAAATTTTTTTAGCACTTTACATCCTTTTGAGGGATGTAAGGTGCTAAAAAAGTTTGCACAAAGTTTGTATATTTCATCTGCTTTTATCCCTCAAAAGGATGTAAAGCGCTAAAAAAGTTTACTTTTAGGACGAAATTCACTAAAAAAACCTTGAAGGGATAAAATCATAAAAACCACGAAAATGTGCAAACCACATGGATGATTTATGCAATTAATCATTCGCCGATTGGCTACTAAGGTTTCGATTCAAATTAACTAATGCACTTGCACTTAATTTTTTGATGTAAAGGGACTGTAGCAACAAATAAGAAATAACAATGAAAGAACGAAACTATATACTTACCTTCGCTAAAGCCAAAAAGTGAACATCCACAATAGCTAGCTAGCCCGTACGTTGAGCTCTTTTTTTTGAAAGGTGAATTTCGCTTGAAACTTCGTATCATGATTCGACAGCGGGAGGTCTAACATACATTGTCTTAATCGGATCCACGCTAGAAAGCTCACTCGAAGTAGAAATGTGTATTTCAAATACTCGATGGGGGAAAACCCCTCACTAATCCGTCCGAAGGCATGGCGATTAATAGGGATAAACTCTTATCTTTTAGACTTGAAATTGAGTATACCCAAGCCAAACTCTCATAAAGGGACTTCTTATGTCCACCCCAAGGCTTGAACACAAGACCTTTTGAATAGGGATATGTCATTTCATCCTCTAAGTTAATGCTCAAGGACTAGCCCATTGAGCTCTATACCATCTGAAATTATTGTTATAGTTTATTAATAAGAGATTTGAATGAATAGATTCAAACCTCAAGTGAACAAACACGAACAAGGAGAGAACATTATTATTATTATTGATTATAAATTTAAAGAGAATACAGAATCAAAACAATATCAAGATGATATTGTTTATGAATAAGAAACCCTAGAGAGAAACTGATATTCGATCGATAATAGATTCAGAAAATATGATTGATTATTATAACAATAACCCTAAATTGGGTATATATACTATCCTCAGTATTTGCAAAGAAGTCCCTCATCTATTCACCGACTTAGCCTAGAGTTCTTAATACTTGTAACTTGAGCAGCATTAGTCCTTGATACTTGTCACTTGAGCAGCATTCACCTTCCATATAATCATCCATACAAGAAACCTGCACAACATCCTAATCACACCATAAGACTTTGAATATTAAGACTTAAACTGAATTGACATATAAATTTAATACTCCTCCTCAGTTTAAGTCTTAAACATATCTAATAATTTTAGCTTTTGGCAAAGCTTTTCATGTTGGTCTTTTGCAAGACCTTTTGTAAAGATATCTGCAACTTGATTAGAAGATTCAATTTTCAATGGTTTAATCATTCCATCCAAAATCTTCTCCCTAATAAAATGCAAATCAATTTCAAAATGTTTTGTCCTCTCATGAAACACTGGATTTCCAGAAATCTGTATTGCAGCCTTATTATCACAAAACAAAGATATAGGCTTCTCAATTTCAAGTTGCAAATCTCTTAAAACATTAGTGATCCACATAACTTCACAAGTTAAAGAAGCAAGGGATCTATACTCTGCTTCAGCAGAGGATCTAGACACCACACTTTGTTTCTTACTTTTCCAAGAAACAAGTGAATTACCTAAATAAACTGCATAACCAGTCACACTTCTCATTGTGCTTTTACATTTAGCCCAATCAGAATCAGAGTAACCAAACAAATTGAGATTAGAATGCTTAGAGATAGAGATACCAGTACCAGGGCTCTGCTTCAAATACCTCAGAATTCTGAAGGCTAATTTCAAATGAGACTCCAAAGGAGAATGCATAAACTGACTAAGACAATGAACAGAATAAGAAATGTCTGGTCTTGTATGAGTCAAGTAAATAAGCTTACCAAGCAACCTTTGATAATTTGTAACATTATCAAGAGGTTTGTCATCTTTGTTTAAAGGCTGATCAGAAATAACCAATTTAGACTCAATAGGAGTCTTAGCAGGTTTGCATGCAAGCATGCCATACTCTACTAATAAATCAAGTGTATACTTTCTTTGAGATAAAGTCACATTATCTCCTTCTTTCAAAACTTCAATGCCCAGAAAATACTTTAACTCACCCAAGTCCTTTATCAAAAATTTTGTTTTTAGAAACTGCTTTACTTTTTCAACTTCTTTTAAATTGTTCCCAGTAATAATGATAGTTTTATCTAAATCAGCTTTATTCATTTTAAAAGGAAAGATTTGCTCATAAAACCTGACATCTCTAGTAAAATAAACTTGTTTAGACTCTAAACTAAAAACTTTATAACCCTTTTTTGTATTAGAATAGCCAATGAATACACATTTATCAGACCTTTTAGAAAATTTATCTAAATTGTTTAAAGAAGTAGCAAAGCAGAGACAACCAAACACCCTTAAATGGTCAATGTTTGGAGGTTTTCCAAACACCAACTCATAAGGTGACTTCCCTTTAAGAATAGAAGAAGGCAGCCTATTTATTAGATAGGTAGCAGTCATAACACAATCAGTCCATAGATTCAAAGGCAAGCCTCCCTGAAACAATAGAGATCTAGAAACATTCAGAAGGTGTCTGTGCTTTCTCTCAGCAATACCATTTTGCTGAGGTGTGTAAGCAATAGTGGTTTGATGTATAATCCCATTTTTATTACAAAAATTTTCCATATTTGAGTTAACAAACTCACCACCATTATCACTTCTAAAAACCTTAACTCTTTTTGAAAACTGAGTTTTTAAATACTCATAAAACACAACAATATTTTGATAAACTTCATCTTTAGTTTTAAGAAGATATACCCAGACTGCCCTTGAAAAATCATCCACAACTGTCAGAAAATACTTGAACCCCTCTTTACTAGTAACCTTATAAGGTCCCCAGACATCAAGATGAATTAAGTCACCAATAGACACAGAAACATGATCACTCAAGGGAAAAGGTTCCCTTGTTTGTTTAGAGAAATGACAAACATCACAAGGTGAAGAAGACCCATCACCTTTGATATCAATTTGACCTTTTAACACTTTCAGGACTTGGTCAGAAGGATGACCAAGTCTGCAGTGCCATAAAGAATTAGAAAAGCACATAACAGTATTACAATTAACCAGCTTTCCAGTTTTAGTAAAGTCAAGATAATACAAACCTCCAGACTGACTACCAGTCCCCAGAGTTCTCTTCAACTGTAAGTCCTGAATATAGCATTTAGACTCATCAAATCCAACAAACACTTTACTGTCTCTAGCCAGTTTGTGAACAGACAAGAGGTTAACAGAATACTCAGGAACATATAACACATCATATAAAGTTAATGAGTCACTTATTTTAAGATTGCCAACCTTTTTAATATAAGCAGTAGTACCATTAGGATGATCTATTTGAAGTCCTAGATCAGAAATGTCAACAACATTTTCAAGGTTTTCTAGACTAGTGACCATGTGTTGATTTGCCCCAGAGTCAACTATCCACCCCTTATCAGTTTTATAAACTCTATAAAAAGTTTTTGTATTTGAACAAAAAATTGTACCTGCCATATTGACTTTAACATTTTCAGGAGGTTTTGAATTCAGTAATCCAAGCAACTGCTGAACTTGATCTTGAGTGAAAGGTTGAGAATTAACCTCAGAAGATTTAGAAAAAGAATTATTAGCAGATACACTGTTATTGCTAGAAGATTTGTTAAGAGTATTACTTGCAGCCCATTTCTTTTTAATGTAATCAGGATAACCAACAATCTTATAACAATTATCCACAGTATGACCAGTTAAACCACATTTAGGATTAGAACAAACAAGAGAATTATTCTTAGGTATAGGTTTTTTAAAACTAGAATTTTGACCAGTTTGATATTTAGCAACAAAAGCAGTATTCTGAGACTTAGTTACAGGAGCAGTATAACTAGAAGTTTTACTAGATTCATCTCTTGAAATCACAGAAAAAGCAGTTTTAACATCAGGAATAGGATCTCTAGTCAACAAATTACTCCTAACAGTTTGATACATATCATCTAATCCCATCAGGAATTGCATTAACTTCATTAAGTCATTATGAGTTTTAAAGGCCTTTTGAGCATCACAAGAACAAGCAGGTAACTTAGTAATTGCATCAAACTGTTTCCAATAAGCATTTAATCTATGATAGTAATCAGACAAAGAAGAACCATTTTGTTTCAGAGAATTAATTTGTTGATATAGATTAAATGTTTCAGAACCATTGATTTTATCATAAGTCTCTTTTAGTTCATTCCAAACTGCAGCAGCATTAGTAGAAAAAATCTGACCTAGATAAAGTTCTTCAGAAATAGAACCTAAAATCCAAGACAAAACCACAGAATTGCACATATCCCATTGCCTAGCTAAAGAAGCATCAGAAGTAGACCTTTTACATGATCCATCTATAAAACCTATTTTATTTTTAGCTTGCAAAGCAATATTCATAGCACAATTCCAAACAGAATAATTCTCAGTTCCTTTCAATTTATGAGCAACAAAAGAAGTAATACTAGAATCAGTAGGATGCAAATATAATTCATCACCAAACACAATAGTAGCAGGAGTACTACCACTCCCTAAATCACCACCTCCAGTCATTATTAATCACCAAGGAACTTAATTAAGCAGCAAGACACTTAACAACAAAGTCTATCCAGGATTCCTGAACACTCAAGTGTCAGGTCAAGGACCAATGAAATTAAGGTAAAAATATGCTACCAGTAATCAAGCTCTGGCAATACAACTGATGGCAGAACAGTAATATAAACAAATTATTAAAGAGATATCCTGATTTTACCAAAATCAGGTAGGATAAGATGTAACCTAATGAGCAGCGGAATTTGAAGTAGCCGAATTAGGGTTCAGAAACCCTAATCAAGGAAACACAATCAACAAATGGAAGATCTGAAGTAGAATCCCCAAAAATAAACAAAAACCCCAAAAATCGAAACCCTAATTTTTTAATTGAACTCTAACCAAATTAATCAAGAGTATAATTGATTTTAGATCAAAACATACTCGAGATTAATCAGATATCAGAGAACCTGGCTCTGATACCATCTGAAATTATTGTTATAGTTTATTAATAAGAGATTTGAATGAATAGATTCAAACCTCAAGTGAACAAACACGAACAAGGAGAGAACATTATTATTATTATTGATTATAAATTTAAAGAGAATACAGAATCAAAACAATATCAAGATGATATTGTTTATGAATAAGAAACCCTAGAGAGAAACTGATATTCGATCGATAATAGATTCAGAAAATATGATTGATTATTATAACAATAACCCTAAATTGGGTATATATACTATCCTCAGTATTTGCAAAGAAGTCCCTCATCTATTCACCGACTTAGCCTAGAGTTCTTAATACTTGTAACTTGAGCAGCATTAGTCCTTGATACTTGTCACTTGAGCAGCATTCACCTTCCATATAATCATCCATACAAGAAACCTGCACAACATCCTAATCACACCATAAGACTTTGAATATTAAGACTTAAACTGAATTGACATATAAATTTAATAAGTTTACATTGTGCCATAAGACTTCCCATCGACCAATATGTGATACACGGATAAACAAACTTGTAGATGTCTAGCCATTTGGATATAGACGACCATACCTTCTAACTAAGCAATGTTAACAATCAACCACAATATAATTCAGAGTCTCAACAGCTATACCGCAAACCGGACAGAGAATAACAGACACACTAATTCCTTTTTCCATAATTTGTATCGAGTTGGCAGGTGATTTTTGAGTAAACGTCAAACATGTATGTTAACCTTTCTTGGTGTGAATTTTCTCAGTTTATTTTAGTTATATTTGCTTTATCATAAATTTTATTACTTAAATGTCAAGGGGGAATAAAGAAAACGTAAACAACTCCATTGCCTTTTGACTTTTGAATACATGGATTAGATATTATCTGTTTGGTAAAAATTAAACTCTGGATATTGACACTCTAGATTTTAATTAAGCTTTGAAATAAAATATTTGTTACGTGCTAAAAGTAATCAAGTGTATAACGTTGATAAAAAAAAAAAATCGATTTATCATATTTCAATTTGTCCATCTAAAAGAGGAAATAATATTTTATTGAATCCATGGGATAACTTCCACCTAGAGTCCTAGATGTAGAGGAGCTTAATTCTGTACTATTGTTATTGTATAGCAGAACACAAACGATAACTTAAGGGTGTGCCTTATCCACATACCCATAATTCCGCAAAAACACCCACCATACAGCAAGTATGAGCATATATGACATATATCAGAAAAGACAAAATATCATACTCCAAATATCAATGTATACGGGTTGTATGGTAGGTGTTTAGATAGTAAAGGTTTTAGCCTTTTAGGTATACACGTATAGTACGATCTAATTTCGGACAGTGTAAAAACATTGAAAAACGTTGTTCGGTCTAATTTTGGAGAGTGTAAAAACATTGAAAACAAGTGCTATTCGGAAAGGGAAAAAAAAACAAAAAACGCAACAACTAATAATTCACATTTGGCGTTGTACATGTTCGAGACAATGGATAATCTGATTTTGCTTCTACATTGTTTGATATTTGGCATGGTGGTCGTCCTCTGTACCTACTGAATGATGATTGTTGTCTTGCAACTTTTTTTGTTTACAAGTGATTTTCGAATAGAAATGAACCACTTCACCCTCAAATGGTTTAACTCAATAGTGAACAATCATTTGTCTAAAACGGATCCCGCTATCATGAGCTGAGCAAAGGCGTCTAAGGAAAAACCCCATTAGTCTCCCCCTAACAACTAAGGATTAATAAAGTATGAATTTGCACTTGTCAAGATTCGATTATTCGAACCTCCGCCTCATGAGTAAATCTTGTATTGCACTTGATGTAATTCATGCTGTAATGCGTGTTCTGTATTAGGGCTGTAAACGAACCGAACGAACACGAACGGGACCTTGTTCATGTTCGTTCGTTTAACTTAACGAACGGTTCACGAACAGATAAACGAACATAATGACTTGTTCATGTTCGTTCGTTTGTGTTCATGAACGAATGTTCACGAACACAAACGAACGAACACTAATGAACGAACACAAACGAACGAAATATTTATAAATTAAGTATTTTTATTTAAACTTTTTCTTAAATAATTAGGTATTAATAATATAAACTATTTTTTATAGTATAGTTGATTATGTATATATATACATGTAAACGAACATAACGAATAAATGTTCACGAACATAAACAAATTATTGTTCACGAACGATCGAACGGTTCATGAACATAAACGAACGAACACGAACGAACTTCCCGCCGAACGTTCATGAACATAAATGAACGAACGAGATCTTTGTTCATGTTCGTTCATTTAACTAAACGAACGAACACGAACGAACTTCCCGCCGAACGGTTCATGAACTGTTCGTGAACTGTTCAGTTCGTTTACAGCCCTATCTGTACTCCATACTCTATATTGTAAATCGCATTGATCGGTGATCCCAAGCATCGCGCTAATGTTTTTTGGTCAGTTCGGCCCAAGACCTTCATTTTATTTATTTTTTTAAACAGCCCAAGACCTTCATGTGATGTTTTAAATGATCTAATAAAACTTTCTACCTTTCCAAAAATAAAACTTAATAAGTCACATTTTAAATGATCATATTTTAGTATCAATATTTAAAGGGAAATAAAAAACATTTTCCAGTTACCAGGAAACCTGGGCGCTCGTATGTTGACAAGCAGAAACATCGCATGTTTAGCTCATTTCAATATCACTATCACCAATTATGCTACAGCCGATTTTATTAATTCTGGTTGCAAGAAATCCTATTATTATTTAACATACAAAGGGATCAGGTTGCTGGGAAGCAACAATATGAAATGGAATATTTTAGTGAAATTCAACTCTTTAAGCTTATCACTCCATGAATTGATAATACTACAATTTGAATATGTTAGTTTTATTAAAAAGAATAACATCATGATAACTTGTAGGTTACGGGTTATTGATGTTAACAGTAACAATTTAATTCTGTTAACATTGTATTAGGAAACGATGGGTAAATAGAGAAGACTTTTCCTTCTTCTTGTTATCTAGGAATGACAAATTCTTTTCTTTTTTTGACTTGGATATACATAACCTGATCAGGATATCCACCTGACCATTTCCAACCGTTTTTTATCATCTATCCCCGAAATGTATATCTATTTGCAAACATTAAAAGATTCAGGCTACTTTGATGGTGGTTAAAAGAGAGTACGCATAGACGTGAAATAAATCCCATATACTCGAACTAAGACATGTTACCTACTTGCAAACTTCTAAAGATTTAGGCCACGTTGATAGTGGCTAAAAGAGAATACACAGAGACATGAAATAAATCTCAAATACTGTGTTTCTCTGTATTAGTGTATAATATCATCTCAAAAACAACCCAGTCCGTCATCTTAAATAAGAGTTGATACCACATTCACAAGACTCGTAATGAAGCTGCAACGTTTTGGACCCCAATTCAAACACAAATTACTCGATCACCCTCCGATTTTTCATTCAATTACTTCTGCTCAAATGTCTACCTGGATCTTTAAGGTATCTCCATTAGCACCTGTCTAGATGAACCTCCATAGTAACAATAACTAGAACATGTAGCATCCTCGTGACCTCTATTGCGGACAAACATGGAACACTAAGTCCTTATTTACATACAAAGAGCTTAATGCAGGTGTTTCTGTAAAGCTTATATAAAGAGCATATATTTATTTTCTATATTTGATTTATAAGAATAGCTTATGCACATACTAAAGAGCTTTTAGAAAAATAGTTTAAAAGGTTAGAAATGTAAGATAACTGAAAGAGTTGAGAAAAACAAATAAGACGTGGGTACAGGACTACGTAAGCCATAAGCTTAAAAAAGGACATGGTAAAGGTCTTATGATTGTAAAAAAGGCCGAAACAAACAACCTCTACATTTACTGGAGCTAAAGTATAAAGATTTCTGCAATAAATCATAGCCTTCATTAGCAAATGCGGATTATACTGATAAGTTCAATTAGGCTCAGTTTTATCCATTAACACCTTCTAGCCTTAATCTGCCCACAAAGTTTCATCTATCGGATGATCAAGAGGCGAATCTAAATACTCATTTTTGGCTCAAGAAGATGAACACCGCATACTCACACTGATTTGTAGCATCAGCTTCATGCATAGAAGAATCTCTGCCATAATGTTCACGAATAAGTTTGCATACGCATCCTTAACTACTCCAAAAAACCTCAAACGTGCTGGTTCATTTCTCCCCCAGGGCAACACCATCTATAAATTTCACGTAATATAAGTTTAACATCTGAAATGAGAAATTTTACCTATCTTAAAATGATACTGCAAAAACTCTTTAAACCTTATAATACCAATAGCTATGTATAGCAGTTTGTCACCCCTTAAGAAAAAAGCCGATATATAAAATCAAACATACATTGGATCATCTTGTCTTCAAATGTAGGAGAAGGTCGTATGGATGAAGAAAGTTAGATTTAAAAGCAACCAACTAAACTAATACAAATATAACATCAAAAGTCAAAACTTATACTCCTACAATGATTTCCGTGATATTCTGAGCCTCGGCTTGGGGTGTTACAAATTTAACTCAAAGTTTTAGTTTGAATCAAAAAGGAAGCTTTCAAGTAGAAATACCTTTAGTTCGAAAAACAGGTATCCGAGAGACTTCATTGTACATTCCCATTTTTGGTTTTTGACATTATTTCATTGTATATTATGAAGTATTATTCATGTACTACACTTTAATGAACATACTAGGGATGTTCACGGTCCGGATTGGCACAGTTTTTAGGCTAATCACAAGCCAACCCACCCTGGTTTCAAAGTAAATTAAACCGGAGCGCGCTGTGTGATTTTGTTGGCCTGACTGGGCCAAATCATGCAACACCGACTTTTTTTCAAATGAAAGTTTTATACAGCATTTAACTACTGTTTATTATATGACTATTTTAGTTCTTCATTTGGCCAAACATTAAAAGTACATTTTAAGTCTAATTTAAGTGCTTGAGTAATTTGATGATATAGCCATATAGGTACCAATTTTCTTCCATGTGACGAGTAGTCATAACTCCACTTTGTTCAGTAATAATGGTCATCAAAAAGTGCCAAATGCACATCCTAGATTCTTAACAACACTGTTATCAAAAGATAGTGACTTCCTGAAACTCACTGCATATATAAAATTGCAGCATCTTGTTCCAAACGAACCTTCACCATCCGTAACTAACCGAACATTTAGACACATTAATGTTTTATCAACTTAAAATAGTGAAAAAAAAGACCATCCTTGGTAAATATAAAGATAAGTGAGGAGACAATTGTGTTCATTAAGACTATGTTTCAGACACTATAGAGCTATCGAAAACTTCTAAGCAGCGGTAAACCAAATTAAATATTGACAAAGATTATGAGACAGTTAATATGAATAACAACATAGAAATAGCGCTGGAAGATGAAGATAGATTTGATTAACAAAGCTCAACAGTAAACAGTAACAAAAGGAAAATTAATAAACCAAAAGAAACTAAACGTACAGGATGTAGAGATTGACGATTGTCATCTCAACATGCAGAAAACCCACATTAGCAAGCAACCTCGAGCCTCACATCACTGCAAAACAACTACAGAATCAACTTAAACTTAAAATGTCAAAATGAACCAGAAAGATGTTGATGATATTGAAAAAAAGCACATGAGATCTGGCTGTAAGATTTTGGGTTGCAGCAATTAACCAAACAAATAAGAGTGGAACACCCGTTTGGCCATTTGCTCCCTCTTGAACCATGTCAAATTTATTGTCCAAAACTTATGTTTTATAAATCAAGAATACTTTATCAACTATTAGAGTTAAAAATTAACCATATCACAAGCTTTAGGGGAATGAAGACATAGACTCCTAATGTATTAGCTCTTGAAGATACGCAAAATCTTTTGATACTTTCAGTAGGCTTCTTAACGCAGAATAAATAGCTTCTGTTTTTGAATGCCTCTCATCAAAAGCATAGAACTCAACCACACCATCATCCACCTCAATCGAGCTGCATCCAGGCAACTTTTTAGCCCCAGTGTTCCTCATTGCCACTTTTGACCGAGCAAAATCATCCGGTCTTTTAGCATCACCGTATATATTTGACAACATGACATAATTAGACGGGTTCTCTGGTTCAAGTTCAATCAGTCTTTGAAGGCACAATTCAGCTATCTTGACTTTTTTGTATATTCTTGATGCCCCTAATAAGTTAGTCCAAATGACATTATCTGGTTTCATGGGCATTTTCTCAACAAACTCAACCGCTTCTTCTACTAAACCAGCTCGGGATAACAAATCAACTATACAACCATAATGCTCGATTTTAGGTGTAACCAAATAATCATCTACCATGGAGTTAAAATACTTCAATCCATCTTTAACTAATCCCATATGAGAACAAGCACAAATGACACCTATAAACGTTATGGCGTCTGGTTTCTGTTTGGCTTTCTTCATTTCATGAAAAAGTCTCAATGCATCTGACCCATTACCATGCATTGCTAATGCGTTTATTATTGTGTTCCAAGAAATCAAATCTTTTTTATTCATTTCCATAAATATATCCATTGCCTTTGTGATCACACCACATTTTGCATACATGTCAATTAAACCATTCTGAACATAAGCATTTTGTTTATACCCAATGTTTACGGCATATGCATGGACCCACTTACCCAATTCAAGCATTCCTAGCTTCGAACAAGCAGACAACACACTCGCAAATGTTGCATCATTAGGCTGCACATCAGGATCATTTAGCATCATTTTAAACGTATCAATAACTTCAATAAACCGATTATTATGAGCATACCCATTAATCAATGCATTCCAAGAAAAGAAATTTCTCTCGGACATTTCCTTAAACAACTTCTCGCATCCTTCCATATCCTTATTATTCGCATACCCGTTCAATAAAGTATTCCACGACATCAAATCCTTATTAGGCACCACATCAAACAACTTCCTAGCTCCACCCATATCACCACATTCTATATATCCAGAAACCATTGTATTCCACATCACAAGATCACGCTCAGGCGCTAAATCAAACATCTTTCGCGCAGAACTTACATCCCCAAACAAAATATACCCACGAATCATCGATGTCCAAGTAACCACATTCTTCAAACCAATTTCACCAAAAACCTTATATCCGTAACCAACATTACCCCCACTACAATACATATCAATCAATGTTGTCCCAACAAAAGGGTTCGATAAAAACCCAACTTTAACGACAAAGCAATGTACTTTCTCCCCGTCTTTCAAAGCTGATAACTTCACACAAGATTTCAAAACCATGGGTATAGTAAAGTAAGTAGGCTTCACATTAATACGAACCATATACCCAAATAAAGTCAAAACATCAATGCACATATGGTTATCGATATACCCTTTAAACATGGCGTTCCATGGAGCGATATTTGGGTCGGGCATTTTGTCGAACACTTGACGTGCATAAACAATGTTGTTGATTTTAGAACATGCTAACAGGAGTTTTGGTGTGATATAGTGATTGTGGTGAAGCCCATTTGTAATTATTTGAGATTGGACTTGTTTAATGTGATTTAAAGTGTTACATGATTGTAATAGTGAGATGAATTTTTCTTCAAATATGCGTTTTGGTGGGAAATTTTGGATAATTTTCGCAATTTTGAAAGTGATGGTTTGGTCTATATATATAATGTAGAGGTTGTGATTAGTGTATATATTGAATGAACTGGTTATATGCAAATGCTGTATGTATTAGCAAATGTTGTAATATGACTCTAAGTTATGATATTCGAGTATGCCGTCACATGATAATACGGAGTATGATATTGCAATATAAAATTTTTTGATCGCTTCCAAAAAAGAGGCTGTCCAAAATTAGGAGTCAACCTTCAAAGCCCCCACGAAGTCTCGAACCCACAATAGAATAGTGAAATACTTTTTGTGTCCAATTGGCATGATCATAAAGCGATGTTATAATTTACTATTAGGTTACTCGCAGGGCAATGATGACGGCGACGAGATGTAAAATGAGTAACGACTTGTGGCGGTAATGGTGATTGTGGCGATATGTGGGAGATGAATGACGATTGATGGTGGTAGTGTTGATGATGGCGGCAATGAGATGTGGGAGGGAAATGGCGACTAGTGGTGGTATTAAAATAAGAGGGCTAAATGTGATGAAAGGTATGGATGCAACTATGCAAGTAGAGGTGTTGAAAGTTGGATAAATATTTCTGAATTAATTACAAAAAAATGAATATACAATATTGTTTTATAACCTATAACCGCCTCTAACTAATTCTCTTACAACTTTGCTACTTCTAGTCCTCTAACTTTGTTACATTTACATTTTTGGCACTACATTTTGTTACAATATAATAGACATTTTGTCACCACATTCTTCAACTTTGTACTGCACTTTGTAGCTCTACAAGCATTTACTTTCGATCTTGCATTTTGTAAATCAGATACATTACTTGTATCTTCATCCCCCCCGCAAGTTGAGAGGTTGTAGGGATTACAACAACTCAACTTGGAGAGACAATTGTAGTGTAAAGCCTTTGTCAAACCCTTTGTGAGTATATCAGCAACCTGGGATTTAGTGGGAATGAATTGTGGACTAATGTGGCCAGTCTTGATCTTCTCTCTTACAAAATGACAATCAAGCTCAATATGCTTAGTTCTTGCATGGTGAACTGGGTTAGAAGCAAGAGCAATAGTAGAAGCATTATCACTCTAAGTAATCCTTACGAGTATTCCAAGTTATTAGATCACTTGTATTTCTAGGATTGTTTAGATATTTACACTTGGGTGTTTATCTTTGTTCCGCAACAATCCTTGTATTTGTTTATATATCAATAAATCAAATACATTGAAAATACGTGTCTCAATGCTACATACTTGATCTATACATATTATTTATATAGTTTCAGCCCTTATTGTTTCTTGCATTTACTTTCAGTACCTTATCGTATTGTTCATCCATATCTGGATCGTATTCTGAACTGGTCATCTTCCAGTTAGAATTACTTGCCAGTCGGGTATTTAAGCCATCTATATTTGGGACTCACAAATACATGTCACTAGATTCCCTCATGACGAAGGAAAAGTCAGCAACAAGAATGTTCTTTTCGTCATCAGCCTTCTTATGCTGACCGTCCACATAAAGATATTCATGAACAAGACCGTATGCATAAACAGGAGCCACAGATTCGAAAATCAGTGTTACATCTTTCAAACCAGCCATAAAACAAGCATCCTTGGTAGCCTGCCTTTGCTCATAACTGAAGTATGCTGCAAAAATCAAACCAATGTTTAAAGAT
>CM067167.1:112986611-113083249 GCA_034093135.1 Erigeron breviscapus | reverse complement strand
ACCCGAGCATTCCACATTGCCATTTAACTCTCAAAACGACCCAATTAATTCATTAACTCAAATTGTTAGTCAAATTATACATAAAGTCAACGGGTCAAAATTCACGGATGTTACAATAACAAATATCAAATAATAAACAAACACGAACAAAATACCAAAAATAAAATTAAAGTGATATAAAAAAAACCGTATGTTTCTTTTGTTGAGAAATTTACTTAACTTGATTTGTTTATTAAAGATAGAAAGGAGAAGAATAATATGAATGAGGATAATTAATAAAAATTTAGCTTGTATATATAATAATTTATTGGGAGAGCTTTAAGAATATTATATATCTTTAAAATCTAAAAAGATTTGTTTTGATAGAAAAAGATTTATGATAGAGTTTTAAATATAATTATCTATTTAATTAGCAAATAAAAAATAAAAAAAATCTAGAAAAAAAGGAGAGAGCTTCTAAGTAATTAGGAGAGAATTTTAGGCCCAAAAAGAACTTTAAGTAGTGTCAAGTGTACCCCAACCTCCTTTTTTAGTTATAATATAGATATTAATTTATCACTGATTTTTAGTTGTACACCAATAAACATGTTTTATATTATTATATTGTATGACAAAAAAATTTGTCAAAAAAATTTGTCGTGTACGGATTATCGCCCATTATATTATTAGTTATATATAAGTACTAGATTAAAATCAAGTGTTGCATGCAAGGGCGAATTTACCATGTAATATGTGTATAAAACTTTAGTAACATGTGTAATTCTATAGCAATTGTGTAATTTTATAGCGGTTGTGGGTTGTCACGATTTGTTATTAAACTAATTAACATTAAAGTAAAATCAAATTAAAGCTCGCAACTGTTTGGTCTATCGAGAAATCTTGTCTAGTCTATGTCCTAAAATAACTAGAAGAATACCAACGGGATGCGGCAACGCTGGTGGTAGCGACATCGTGATAATAGCGGCGACTGGTGTCAACGGTGAATAGTGTAAGTTATTCATGTAAAAGGGTAGTGCAGTTATTTTATGCAGAGATATATATTATAAATTAATTTCATTAATTGTATGTTGGGTATTCAATAAACTCATTAATAATGTTAGTTATATTATTAAAGACATTTGGAGTATTACTAACTTTGTTGAAAAGTTGAAAAAGGAATGAGGAGTTTACTTTATATCGTAGTAAAATTAAAAATATATTGAGTATTTAATAACTTATGGATAATGTAAGATATATTATTAAGATATTTTGGGTATTTTAAAAATAAGTTGAAATAAGAAAGAGGGGTGTTTTTTACATGATAACTAGAGGGGTACTCGCGCAATGCGGCAACGGGTGGTGGTGGCGGTAACAGTGTGATTATTAATGTAAAAGTATTTGATGCAAAGGGTTTTGTAGGTAATTTACAAGTTAACGGATGTATGTTGTAAATAATTGTATTAAGAGTATTATAGGTATATTAGGTGAAAATATTTAATTTAGTGAATACATGAGAGAGGTAATTTGGATAGATATGGTTGGAAAATATTTTAGAGATATTCTGGATAGATTTAGTGTGTGTAGGGCTGTAAACGGACCGAACACGAACTAAACCTTGTTCATGTGTTAGTTCGTTTAATTTAGCGAACAATTCGTGAACGGATAAATGAACATAATGTTATGTTCACGAACGTATAAACGTACATAATGGAGGTATTATAATTTAATGCACATTAATATACCTCATATATATATAATATAAAAAATATTAAATTTAAACTATTTTTTAAGTATAGTTGATTAGATATTAATATGTGTAAACAAACATAAACGAACTAATGCTCACGAACATAAATCAGCGATTGTTCATGAACATAAACGAATATACGTTCACGAACAAATTATCGAACGTTTATAAACATAAATGAAAGAGCAAGATCCTTGTTCATGTTCCTTCATTTAAATAAACGAACAAATTATTGTGTTCATGCTGTTTTATTTAACTAATCAAACGAACACGAATGAACGTCTCGCCGAACAGTCATGAACCGTTTAGTTCGTTTACAGCTCTAAGTGTTTGGGTTGAGAATGTGTTAAAAATTAAGGGTATTTTAGATTTTTTAAAAATAAAATATTGAAAAATAGGAAATGATAGTTTGTTTAAAGATGATATTTTTTGAAAAGTGAATTTTGCTTGAAACTTCGTGTCGCGATTTAACAGCGGAAGGTCTAGATACGTTGTCTTAACCGAGTCTACGCTAGAGAGCTCCCTCGAAGTAAAAATGCCTATTTCAAGTACCCGATTAGAGAAAACCCCCTACTAATCCGCCTAAAAACACGAAATTAATAGGGGTAAACCTTGCCCATTCAGACTTGAATAATTGAACCTTTATTCAATTATCAAAAGTTTATTTATAATCAAAATTCTATTTGAAAATTTTTGGTTAAATTTATTTGATTTTGGCCGGATGTTTTTGTTCCCTCCCATTATTCCTCAAATTCCCGCCCCATCCTTCAAATATTTTTGTATTTTTGTCTCTAGATTGGATTTCTCTAATCTCTGTTCCCCCTTTTCTATCTACACTCCTTCAAAAAAATAAAAAAAAAATAATCTCTTTTCTTAGTTATGCGCTGCCCTTCTCAGAAAATATTGCCCTCTTCATCACTCATAAAGCGTCATATCCATCTCACAGGTTAAATCGGATGTACATTTTATCTCTTATAGTAATTAAAGTGTAATTGCATAATAATCTCATATTTTTTCATTATATAAAAGGTTTTTTTTTAGGGTTTTATATATGACTGTTTCGATTATTGGTGGTTTTACTGCTGATAATTCAGTTACTAATCGGTGATTAGCAAGGATCTAATTAAGAATTGGGTTACGAAACCACATATAGCATCAATTCTCACACATGTATAGTTTTTTTTTTGTGTGTGTGTGCGTGTGTGTGTGTATTTTACTAATCGGTGATTACCGTCATACGTTCTTTCATCTAGTGGCAATCTCTCTCGGTTCCTGAAATGACCCACTTTCATGTCGATGTAAGTACTTCACTCTTGATGCAGTTTCTCAAATGATTTTAGAGGTTAGAATGTTAAAAGAACAATTCGGTGATTCCTGATATATACCTACTTGTAGTGATCTATATATCATAACAATAAATAATTTTTTCTTCCGTTTTAGAATCTAGAACAATTTTTTTGTGTGCATACAGAGAATAGCTAGCTAAGTTTGATGTTAATGAACTAATTATTTCAGGGATATGGTTTATTTACAACAAAGTACAATGTTGCTACCTTTTTACTAATATAGCTCTATGGACAGGTAGATTTCACTAACTTGGTAAGGTTTTATAGAAGTTTATTATATATAATATGGTTAAATAAGAGTGCATGTCGTTACTTGTTAGGGATCAAGCTCTATATTGTCTACATAGCTTCAATTTTTTTTCTTGAAGTTAATTGTTATTGACATCGGCTCTTGTTTATTATTGACAGTTTAAGAGTGTTGCTAACCTGCACTTTCTTACGTTCGCTTGTTTGTCATTTACATCTGACGGGTATGGTTATTTACTAACTATCTGTGCTATTTAGTGGAGTAGCTCATTCCATGTTTTTTTATTGATTTTGCAGTGGTTGATTATGGAAAGATGGATAATTTGTGAAAGGGTGGAATGGAATCAATTTGGACATCCCATTAATGATACGATTGCATTTCTCAAAGGGGGGACTTTACATTAATCATATTACTTCTAGGCATTTAGCTTGTAAAAGTGTTTACTACTTGCTTAGTGTTCTGCTTGGTAGTTTACTACTTGCTCAGTAGCTTTCCTCCGTTTGTTGTTTCGATTCCTAACCTTAATAGCTTATTCAAAAAGTCATTTTATAGAGTAAGACCGTTACTAAGAAGGAAAAAAGCCCCCCATCTCGTTCGACAACAAGCCCAAGCCCTTCTCCTCAAAGAGCACTAGTTGCCTTTCAAATTATAAAAAATCCAAAAGGTGTTCTCCAAGCCACTTCTTATATGCTTTGATTTGATTCAAAAGAAGTTCGCTTTCTCTGCTCTTCAAAAAACCGCAGCTGCTGGAGACTTAGTCATATTTTGAGCCTTTTGCGGTACTTATTGATGTTATGGGGGATTACTTGGGTTGGCCGGACTCTTTGTTTGCGAAGGCCGAAGGACTTAAAAATGAGGTTTTTGCTGTTATTGGACAGAATTGGTGCCGTTTTCCCACGCCTCATTTTCCATAATATGATTATGAGCTGCAGAACGCTTGAAGCGTTGCCATAGATTCTCCGGAAGAAAGCAATCTTGCCCAAGTTGTAATGACATTTCATCCCTGTCGATGAAGAATGTTTCGAAAGCAGCCTAAAAGCGGTTAGCTTCGCTTTCCTTGACTTTAGAGAGGAATGGTTTCCGATGAACTACACCCTTTACCTGTTGATGAATCATGCTTCGAACACCTAGACCACGCTTAGTAACGTCTGCGCTTAGATAGCGATGTGAACCCGCCTTCCTTACCTTTATCAATAGATAGGTTTGTACTACTTCCAGTCAAAACAGCTCTCCATGCAAGCTATTCTAGCAAGTCTTCAGTGGAGGGCACTAGGCAAGTAACTTGTTTTTACTTGCTGCTAAGTCTTTATTCTTGCTATATACTGACAGCTTATAGTTGTTATTGCAGTGCCTACAAGTTTGTCTCCAATGGATTATGTGCCTACAATTTTGTCTTCAATGGTATGTAGTATCAAGTTGTTTTGGATGTATTAATATATAATGATATGGAGTAATCCAAAGATTTTTTAATGTAGGTGAAACAATCAATGGTATCTCATTCGCAAATAAACCAATTGCGTTATCTATGAGTATTTGGGACTGTTCGTATTTATAGATATTAGTTATGAAATGGTAAGTTTTCTTAGTTGTCTTAATACCTGCCTTCTAAAAGAGTGAAGATCACAAACGTGCTGTTGTTTTTGTTTGCTAATTTGTTTTTATATTTTACTTGTCTTTAGAGCATGTCATGGTAATTTGGTATGGTTTTGATAATAGTAAATTGGCAGCAATAATTCATGGTGTTCCTACTGTTCTTAGTTTCAGGAATAAAAGATTTAGTCTTAGTGTTATAATTCTTCATATTTTGATTGTTGATCATTAGGGGCTTCCAAGTGAAAGAAAGCAATATCTTCAACATAAATTGGAACCCACCAGTGGAGGTACCAGCTTGGCTGAGTTTTAAGACGAAGATCATACTACTTAATAAGGAAGCTATCGGAAATGACGAGATCATCTTCATAAGGTTTCTGCTTCAGTTTAAGCTGCCAGATTGCCTTAGATTATAATTTTATGGTGTAACATACTATCTATGTTGTTATAATTTGGTCTTAATCTTTTGAATCAAGTGTATGGATCTTTAGTGTAACTTTAGTTTTTGTGTAAACTTGACGTGTAAAAGATTATATGTATACAAGTTTATTTTTCAGAAATATATGATGCCTGCAGATTGAGTTTTATAGGCTTTTGTTGACTCTTGTATGTCGTAATAGATTTGAATATATATAATAAAAAATATATGGAATTAAATTTAATGATAAATAAAGAAAAAAGTAGTATAAACTGAGACGGTTCTTTTACAACCGTTCCAAAGCATCGATAATCAAACACAATCTTCAAAACTCATTTGGAACGGTTCTCCTCCAAACCGTGACAAAAAATCAATTATTTAGAACGGTTTTAAAACCGTTCCAAAATCCAATTTATTTTTTAGAACGCCATTTTTTAGAACGGGTGAGAAAGTGTTCCAAATAATCTAAAAAACCGTTCCAAAACACATTTTTTTGTAGTAGTGAAAATTGTTTCTACAATGAGAAAAATAAACACTACAATACAACATAATTAAATTAATGCACAAGATAGAATGGACAATTTACAATCAATTAATTATCATCACCAATATATAGTTTAATTCTTCTAAAATTGTTTTGGAATGTGGCTGTCTAAGAAATAAGAATACACATAACTTAACTAATGAATTACTATCAAATACATATTGGCATATGGATATGGACATATATTTCCCTATATATATATATAGACCAAACCCTAACTAGCTAAGACTAGTTGTGCCATGATGAAATCTTCAAAGAAAGAAAAATATATGAAAAACAACAATGCTAGGATGTAATTAAACGTATAATAAATCAGTGATCAGTTGAATATATATATTCTTCGATCTGTCAATATTCAGGAAGCCCTTTAAAGATTTCAAGAATAGAACCACCAGCCGGCGACAATAATGAAGTATTCAAGTTTGGAGACGACGATACCACGTCAGAAAATCCATAGAAACGTCGATGAGGTGAACAAAAGTAATCACTCGCATTTGGTGTAAAAAGCGGGATATCATTCACATAAGGATTTGAAGGCGGGTTAAACATGGGACTACTACTACTAATACTACTCTTGGCTAATTTCATTATCTTATCTTTTTCATCATGCGTGACATTAGTAGAATCATTTGAAACTTCCTTGTGATCATTTCGATTGTTATACTGATCATCTACTTGCTTTAGTCTTTTCTTGATCTCTTGTTGTTCTCGATCTTGATGATCTCTAGATGATGACCGGGGATGCGCCCCAGTGAGCTTCTGAACAAGAGCCATGAACTCATGAGGTTTGGTGTGGATTACTTCTGGAGAATGAGTGTATATTATGATCGGTGGTCTGATCTGCTTGTGTTGTTGATGTTTGTGAATCGTGTGCGATTCTTGTTTGAGCTTTAAAGGTGTTGGTCGTGGACCATTAATCACTACTCCACTTTTCGCCGGTTGTTTATGATCATCATCAAGAAACTTTCTAGGGCTCATTTTTCTTCTAGCAAATCGTACAATCTTAAGATTTTCCAACCAAGAGGTGCTAAGCTAGCTAATTAGAATATGTAATACCAATAACAAAATCAAATAACCGTTGGTTTAGACAGATTATTTCATGACCTTATGTCACGTTTAGTCTGTCACCTGTCGATCAAAAGATATTTATTGAAACAGGGATTGAAAGAGGGTATTTCAAATGGTGTTAATGAGGATATGGCATGTCTTATATATATACACAAAAGTTTCAAAGGGGAAGCCAACTTAATTAACTAGTCGATCTGACCTAACCATTATTGAAGATTTATTAATTAGGGAATAAGTCCATAAATATATATAAAAAAAAATACAAAAACCGTAACATATATGATCGTTGACTATAAGTTAATATACACCGCACACGGAATGCAGGATGACCGTCATGAATGTCATGTTTTGAGAAAAGTCAACCGCGACAATTGTATCTGTATGGCGGTCGTGACCGAAAAATATATTCATTTGAAAAACGATTAATATACTTATTGTGGTAGAGTAGATACTTCAACGAAAGTTATTAGATATCCTTCACAAGTGTAAGTAATATTTTATTTTTTATTTTTAATGAATTATTGTATGATTGTGATCGTTTGTGTGTACTCAAGACTTGGTCGTATATTACTTATTTTATTTTATTCTTATAATTTTTATTATTTATTAAACTTATCTGAAACTGATGTAAGTAGACAATATGAAAAATTGGAAATGTGATCACCTAAATAATCGAAAAGCTATATATACAATTTTTTGGGAGGCTAAAATGGAAAGTAACAAACGAACAAATGTGAATGCCAAAATGGTGTACTTTTATTGATGATGGTGTCGTGTCTTATAATTAAACAATATTTATGTAATTGTTTGTTACCCTTAAAATATAAAATATAAAAGGATTATGTATGATAAAACTAATTTAATGCAAGCATTCAAAATTTGGGGTACGTCCTACTTACATTGGGAGATTAATTTTTTTTTTCTTTCTTTTTCACTTCAATGTTAGTTTATGCGAAAATGTGAAGTTCTGACTAATCAAAATGGAATGCGCCAAATCAAACATGGTGTTCACTTCATGCTAATACAGAGTAGTTAGACAAGTTAGAAAGCTAATCAAAGGACTGGTTCTCACTATGTTTTGGGGCAACTTCTAGTAGTACGTCCTGACTTACTTTACTATTGTTCCATATAAAAAACAGATTTTAATATTGCACACAACTGCCAATGGGTTGGTGATCCATCGGTAAGGTATTGGACCTTGGAGAAATCCACCAGGGTTTGAATCTCATTTCCTACATTTGTAGGAGTTGAGACTATTTGAGACGAAGAACCATTTTTTGATCATTGAGATAATAATGGTCTAACGGATTTCTTTTATACCCCTGATAGGTTTCAACCATTTCCTTGGCTCCTCCAAGTTATTTACTTAAAACATGATTCGAGTGTGTAACCCGGTGAATTTCTTCAAGATCTAAGACTTTACCAATAGACCACCAACTTATCGGCGAGAAAGGAATATAGTTGATAAGCATTAATTAAAGGATTAGTCAAAATTGGTTGTTAGTTACGTACTTAAGCTTTTGATAGTTGCAACTTGCAAGTGTATATTTGTAGCGCTTTTTTCTTTAATTAGGAATACTCCGATTTGAGACAGTCAATTTTAACTTTTAAGACGATAGAAATGAGTTACTTCACCAATTAATTAAAAGCAAAAACTATACGCACAACACAAGACTCAGTCGGCTTAATGTTAAACCAAAGAATAACTGAGTCAGATTTACAATAAAAACAAATTGAAGATCAAATGACGTCCTTATACCATAAAGTGGTTATTTGTTATTTTGTTGTTTTCACCATTTGTATTTGTTTATATTATTAGTTCTGAAAATAGTTATTATGTTTGTTAGGCTGAAAATTTAATATAACTTCCTATCAACTTGAAAGTATATGTAAGTTTTTAGAGTTAATTGCACAAATCATCCCTGTGGTTTGCAAATTTTCGTGGTTTTTATCCCTCCAAGTTTTTTTTAGTGGATTTCATCCTTAATCTAAATTTTTTTAGCACTTTACATCCTTTTGAGGGATGTAAGGTGCTAAAAAAGTTTGCACAAAGTTTGTATATTTCATCTGCTTTTATCCCTCAAAAGGATGTAAAGCGCTAAAAAAGTTTACTTTTAGGACGAAATTCACTAAAAAAACCTTGAAGGGATAAAATCATAAAAACCACGAAAATGTGCAAACCACATGGATGATTTATGCAATTAATCATTCGCCGATTGGCTACTAAGGTTTCGATTCAAATTAACTAATGCACTTGCACTTAATTTTTTGATGTAAAGGGACTGTAGCAACAAATAAGAAATAACAATGAAAGAACGAAACTATATACTTACCTTCGCTAAAGCCAAAAAGTGAACATCCACAATAGCTAGCTAGCCCGTACGTTGAGCTCTTTTTTTTGAAAGGTGAATTTCGCTTGAAACTTCGTATCATGATTCGACAGCGGGAGGTCTAACATACATTGTCTTAATCGGATCCACGCTAGAAAGCTCACTCGAAGTAGAAATGTGTATTTCAAATACTCGATGGGGGAAAACCCCTCACTAATCCGTCCGAAGGCATGGCGATTAATAGGGATAAACTCTTATCTTTTAGACTTGAAATTGAGTATACCCAAGCCAAACTCTCATAAAGGGACTTCTTATGTCCACCCCAAGGCTTGAACACAAGACCTTTTGAATAGGGATATGTCATTTCATCCTCTAAGTTAATGCTCAAGGACTAGCCCATTGAGCTCTAACCATCTGAAATTATTGTTATAGTTTATTAATAAGAGATTTGAATGAATAGATTCAAACCTCAAGTGAACAAACACGAACAAGGAGAGAACATTATTATTATTATTGATTATAAATTTAAAGAGAATACAGAATCAAAACAATATCAAGATGATATTGTTTATGAATAAGAAACCCTAGAGAGAAACTGATATTCGATCGATAATAGATTCAGAAAATATGATTGATTATTATAACAATAACCCTAAATTGGGTATATATACTATCCTCAGTATTTGCAAAGAAGTCCCTCATCTATTCACCGACTTAGCCTAGAGTTCTTAATACTTGTAACTTGAGCAGCATTAGTCCTTGATACTTGTCACTTGAGCAGCATTCACCTTCCATATAATCATCCATACAAGAAACCTGCACAACATCCTAATCACACCATAAGACTTTGAATATTAAGACTTAAACTGAATTGACATATAAATTTAATACTCCTCCTCAGTTTAAGTCTTAAACATATCTAATAATTTTAGCTTTTGGCAAAGCTTTTCATGTTGGTCTTTTGCAAGACCTTTTGTAAAGATATCTGCAACTTGATTAGAAGATTCAATTTTCAATGGTTTAATCATTCCATCCAAAATCTTCTCCCTAATAAAATGCAAATCAATTTCAAAATGTTTTGTCCTCTCATGAAACACTGGATTTCCAGAAATCTGTATTGCAGCCTTATTATCACAAAACAAAGATATAGGCTTCTCAATTTCAAGTTGCAAATCTCTTAAAACATTAGTGATCCACATAACTTCACAAGTTAAAGAAGCAAGGGATCTATACTCTGCTTCAGCAGAGGATCTAGACACCACACTTTGTTTCTTACTTTTCCAAGAAACAAGTGAATTACCTAAATAAACTGCATAACCAGTCACACTTCTCATTGTGCTTTTACATTTAGCCCAATCAGAATCAGAGTAACCAAACAAATTGAGATTAGAATGCTTAGAGATAGAGATACCAGTACCAGGGCTCTGCTTCAAATACCTCAGAATTCTGAAGGCTAATTTCAAATGAGACTCCAAAGGAGAATGCATAAACTGACTAAGACAATGAACAGAATAAGAAATGTCTGGTCTTGTATGAGTCAAGTAAATAAGCTTACCAAGCAACCTTTGATAATTTGTAACATTATCAAGAGGTTTGTCATCTTTGTTTAAAGGCTGATCAGAAATAACCAATTTAGACTCAATAGGAGTCTTAGCAGGTTTGCATGCAAGCATGCCATACTCTACTAATAAATCAAGTGTATACTTTCTTTGAGATAAAGTCACATTATCTCCTTCTTTCAAAACTTCAATGCCCAGAAAATACTTTAACTCACCCAAGTCCTTTATCAAAAATTTTGTTTTTAGAAACTGCTTTACTTTTTCAACTTCTTTTAAATTGTTCCCAGTAATAATGATATCATCAACATACACTAAAAGAACAATAAACACATTTTCATCAGTCTTAGTGAAAAGAGAATAATCACATTTACTTTGTTTAAACCCATTTTGCAATAAAGTATTGCAAAGTTTTTCATTCCATTGCCTTGGTGCTTGTTTTAAACCATATAAAGACTTTTTTAACTTGCAAACTCTTTTATCATCTTTTGGAAAATATCCAAGAGGTAAATCCATATAAACATCTTCATACAAGTCACCATAAAGAAAGGCATTATTAATGTCTAACTGAAATAAAGTCCAGCCACTGTTAATAGCCACATTGATCAAACATCTAACAGTCACAATCTTGACTACAGGAGAAAAAGTCTCCTCATAATCAATACCAGCTTGTTGATTATACCCTTTAGCTACTAACCTAGCTTTAAACCTTTCAACATCACCACTAGACCTATATTTAACTTTGTACACCCACTTACAACCAATAGGCTTCCTACCAGGTGGCAAAGAAGTAATTTCCCATGTATTATTTCTATTAAGAGCCTCCATCTCATCATTCATGGCAGCAACCCATTTTTCATTGTTGCTGGCCTCATGAAAGGAGGATGGCTCACTAATCTTGTTAAGATTAGTAGCAAAGCAGAAATTATCTTTTGACAAATGTGAATAATTCACATGTTTATCAATACCATATTTAACTTTACCATCAAGAACATAGTCTGCATACTTTATAGGAACAACAGTAGACCTATCAGACCTTCTAAGGTTTTGAAAGGAGACATTTTCACCCTCAGCACTAGCATTATGATCATTATTATCATTACTTCCAGATGATTCATCACTATCTTCACTGGTGGCAGTTAAAGATTCACCAAGTGATGATTCATCATCACTGGTATTTCCTTGGTTGCCTCCTAAGTGCAGATCATGATTATCATCACCATTACTAGTCTCTGCTTCATCATTGGGTGGTGCATTCATTGGCTTAAAATTATAAGGTGTATCAAAAAATTTAACAAGTTCAGAATCTTGAGTAGTTTTATCTAAATCAGCTTTATTCATTTTAAAAGGAAAGATTTGCTCATAAAACCTGACATCTCTAGTAAAATAAACTTGTTTAGACTCTAAACTAAAAACTTTATAACCCTTTTTTGTATTAGAATAGCCAATGAATACACATTTATCAGACCTTTTAGAAAATTTATCTAAATTGTTTAAAGAAGTAGCAAAGCAGAGACAACCAAACACCCTTAAATGGTCAATGTTTGGAGGTTTTCCAAACACCAACTCATAAGGTGACTTCCCTTTAAGAATAGAAGAAGGCAGCCTATTTATTAGATAGGTAGCAGTCATAACACAATCAGTCCATAGATTCAAAGGCAAGCCTCCCTGAAACAATAGAGATCTAGAAACATTCAGAAGGTGTCTGTGCTTTCTCTCAGCAATACCATTTTGCTGAGGTGTGTAAGCAATAGTGGTTTGATGTATAATCCCATTTTTATTACAAAAATTTTCCATATTTGAGTTAACAAACTCACCACCATTATCACTTCTAAAAACCTTAACTCTTTTTGAAAACTGAGTTTTTAAATACTCATAAAACACAACAATATTTTGATAAACTTCATCTTTAGTTTTAAGAAGATATACCCAGACTGCCCTTGAAAAATCATCCACAACTGTCAGAAAATACTTGAACCCCTCTTTACTAGTAACCTTATAAGGTCCCCAGACATCAAGATGAATTAAGTCACCAATAGACACAGAAACATGATCACTCAAGGGAAAAGGTTCCCTTGTTTGTTTAGAGAAATGACAAACATCACAAGGTGAAGAAGACCCATCACCTTTGATATCAATTTGACCTTTTAACACTTTCAGGACTTGGTCAGAAGGATGACCAAGTCTGCAGTGCCATAAAGAATTAGAAAAGCACATAACAGTATTACAATTAACCAGCTTTCCAGTTTTAGTAAAGTCAAGATAATACAAACCTCCAGACTGACTACCAGTCCCCAGAGTTCTCTTCAACTGTAAGTCCTGAATATAGCATTTAGACTCATCAAATCCAACAAACACTTTACTGTCTCTAGCCAGTTTGTGAACAGACAAGAGGTTAACAGAATACTCAGGAACATATAACACATCATATAAAGTTAATGAGTCACTTATTTTAAGATTGCCAACCTTTTTAATATAAGCAGTAGTACCATTAGGATGATCTATTTGAAGTCCTAGATCAGAAATGTCAACAACATTTTCAAGGTTTTCTAGACTAGTGACCATGTGTTGATTTGCCCCAGAGTCAACTATCCACCCCTTATCAGTTTTATAAACTCTATAAAAAGTTTTTGTATTTGAACAAAAAATTGTACCTGCCATATTGACTTTAACATTTTCAGGAGGTTTTGAATTCAGTAATCCAAGCAACTGCTGAACTTGATCTTGAGTGAAAGGTTGAGAATTAACCTCAGAAGATTTAGAAAAAGAATTATTAGCAGATACACTGTTATTGCTAGAAGATTTGTTAAGAGTATTACTTGCAGCCCATTTCTTTTTAATGTAATCAGGATAACCAACAATCTTATAACAATTATCCACAGTATGACCAGTTAAACCACATTTAGGATTAGAACAAACAAGAGAATTATTCTTAGGTATAGGTTTTTTAAAACTAGAATTTTGACCAGTTTGATATTTAGCAACAAAAGCAGTATTCTGAGACTTAGTTACAGGAGCAGTATAACTAGAAGTTTTACTAGATTCATCTCTTGAAATCACAGAAAAAGCAGTTTTAACATCAGGAATAGGATCTCTAGTCAACAAATTACTCCTAACAGTTTGATACATATCATCTAATCCCATCAGGAATTGCATTAACTTCATTAAGTCATTATGAGTTTTAAAGGCCTTTTGAGCATCACAAGAACAAGCAGGTAACTTAGTAATTGCATCAAACTGTTTCCAATAAGCATTTAATCTATGATAGTAATCAGACAAAGAAGAACCATTTTGTTTCAGAGAATTAATTTGTTGATATAGATTAAATGTTTCAGAACCATTGATTTTATCATAAGTCTCTTTTAGTTCATTCCAAACTGCAGCAGCATTAGTAGAAAAAATCTGACCTAGATAAAGTTCTTCAGAAATAGAACCTAAAATCCAAGACAAAACCACAGAATTGCACATATCCCATTGCCTAGCTAAAGAAGCATCAGAAGTAGACCTTTTACATGATCCATCTATAAAACCTATTTTATTTTTAGCTTGCAAAGCAATATTCATAGCACAATTCCAAACAGAATAATTCTCAGTTCCTTTCAATTTATGAGCAACAAAAGAAGTAATACTAGAATCAGTAGGATGCAAATATAATTCATCACCAAACACAATAGTAGCAGGAGTACTACCACTCCCTAAATCACCACCTCCAGTCATTATTAATCACCAAGGAACTTAATTAAGCAGCAAGACACTTAACAACAAAGTCTATCCAGGATTCCTGAACACTCAAGTGTCAGGTCAAGGACCAATGAAATTAAGGTAAAAATATGCTACCAGTAATCAAGCTCTGGCAATACAACTGATGGCAGAACAGTAATATAAACAAATTATTAAAGAGATATCCTGATTTTACCAAAATCAGGTAGGATAAGATGTAACCTAATGAGCAGCGGAATTTGAAGTAGCCGAATTAGGGTTCAGAAACCCTAATCAAGGAAACACAATCAACAAATGGAAGATCTGAAGTAGAATCCCCAAAAATAAACAAAAACCCCAAAAATCGAAACCCTAATTTTTTAATTGAACTCTAACCAAATTAATCAAGAGTATAATTGATTTTAGATCAAAACATACTCGAGATTAATCAGATATCAGAGAACCTGGCTCTGATACCATCTGAAATTATTGTTATAGTTTATTAATAAGAGATTTGAATGAATAGATTCAAACCTCAAGTGAACAAACACGAACAAGGAGAGAACATTATTATTATTATTGATTATAAATTTAAAGAGAATACAGAATCAAAACAATATCAAGATGATATTGTTTATGAATAAGAAACCCTAGAGAGAAACTGATATTCGATCGATAATAGATTCAGAAAATATGATTGATTATTATAACAATAACCCTAAATTGGGTATATATACTATCCTCAGTATTTGCAAAGAAGTCCCTCATCTATTCACCGACTTAGCCTAGAGTTCTTAATACTTGTAACTTGAGCAGCATTAGTCCTTGATACTTGTCACTTGAGCAGCATTCACCTTCCATATAATCATCCATACAAGAAACCTGCACAACATCCTAATCACACCATAAGACTTTGAATATTAAGACTTAAACTGAATTGACATATAAATTTAATAAGTTTCACATTGTGCCATAAGACTTCCCATCGACCAATATGTGATACACGGATAAACAAACTTGTAGATGTCTAGCCATTTGGATATAGACGACCATACCTTCTAACTAAGCAATGTTAACAATCAACCACAATATAATTCAGAGTCTCAACAGCTATACCGCAAACCGGACAGAGAATAACAGACACACTAATTCCTTTTTCCATAATTTGTATCGAGTTGGCAGGTGATTTTTGAGTAAACGTCAAACATGTATGTTAACCTTTCTTGGTGTGAATTTTCTCAGTTTATTTTAGTTATATTTGCTTTATCATAAATTTTATTACTTAAATGTCAAGGGGGAATAAAGAAAACGTAAACAACTCCATTGCCTTTTGACTTTTGAATACATGGATTAGATATTATCTGTTTGGTAAAAATTAAACTCTGGATATTGACACTCTAGATTTTAATTAAGCTTTGAAATAAAATATTTGTTACGTGCTAAAAGTAATCAAGTGTATAACGTTGATAAAAAAAAAAAATCGATTTATCATATTTCAATTTGTCCATCTAAAAGAGGAAATAATATTTTATTGAATCCATGGGATAACTTCCACCTAGAGTCCTAGATGTAGAGGAGCTTAATTCTGTACTATTGTTATTGTATAGCAGAACACAAACGATAACTTAAGGGTGTGCCTTATCCACATACCCATAATTCCGCAAAAACACCCACCATACAGCAAGTATGAGCATATATGACATATATCAGAAAAGACAAAATATCATACTCCAAATATCAATGTATACGGGTTGTATGGTAGGTGTTTAGATAGTAAAGGTTTTAGCCTTTTAGGTATACACGTATAGTACGATCTAATTTCGGACAGTGTAAAAACATTGAAAAACGTTGTTCGGTCTAATTTTGGAGAGTGTAAAAACATTGAAAACAAGTGCTATTCGGAAAGGGAAAAAAAAACAAAAAACGCAACAACTAATAATTCACATTTGGCGTTGTACATGTTCGAGACAATGGATAATCTGATTTTGCTTCTACATTGTTTGATATTTGGCATGGTGGTCGTCCTCTGTACCTACTGAATGATGATTGTTGTCTTGCAACTTTTTTTGTTTACAAGTGATTTTCGAATAGAAATGAACCACTTCACCCTCAAATGGTTTAACTCAATAGTGAACAATCATTTGTCTAAAACGGATCCCGCTATCATGAGCTGAGCAAAGGCGTCTAAGGAAAAACCCCATTAGTCTCCCCCTAACAACTAAGGATTAATAAAGTATGAATTTGCACTTGTCAAGATTCGATTATTCGAACCTCCGCCTCATGAGTAAATCTTGTATTGCCGTATAATGGTAACATTGCCGTATGACGTAGGGCTGTAAACGAACCGAACGAACACGAACGGGACCTTGTTCATGTTCGTTCGTTTAACTTAACGAACGGTTCACGAACAGATAAACGAACATAATGACTTGTTCATGTTCGTTCGTTTGTGTTCATGAACGAATGTTCACGAACACACGAACATAATGCTTGTTCATGTTCGTTCATATATGTTCATGAACGAATGTTCACGAACACAAACGAACGAACACTAATGAACGAACACAACGAACAACAATAAACAAACATATAGTTATAAGTATTAGAACTTAAATTCTTAAGTAATTAGATATTTATATTTAAACTATTTTTTATAGTATAGTTGATTATGTATATATATATATATATGTAAACGAATATTGTTCACGAACATAAACGAACTATTGTTCACAAACGACGGTTCATGAACATAAACGAACGAACGTTCACGAACAGATTATCGAACGTTCAACGTAAATGAACGAACGAGAGCTTTGTTCATGTTCGTTCATTTAACTAAACGAACGAACACGAACGAACTTCCCGCCGAACGGTTCATGAACTGTTCGTGAACTGTTCAGTTCGTTTACAGCCCTATCTGTACTCCATACTCTATATTGTAAATCGCATTGATCGGTGATCCCAAGCATCGCGCTAATGTTTTTTGGTCAGTTCGGCCCAAGACCTTCATTTTATTTATTTTTTTAAACAGCCCAAGACCTTCATGTGATGTTTTAAATGATCTAATAAAACTTTCTACCTTTCCAAAAATAAAACTTAATAAGTCACATTTTAAATGATCATATTTTAGTATCAATATTTAAAGGGAAATAAAAAACATTTTCCAGTTACCAGGAAACCTGGGGGCTCGTATGTTGACAAGCAGAAACATCGCATGTTTAGCTCATTTCAATATCACTATCACCAATTATGCTACAGCCGATTTTATTAATTCTGGTTGCAAGAAATCCTATTATTATTTAACATACAAAGGGATCAGGTTGCTGGGAAGCAACAATATGAAATGGAATATTTTAGTGAAATTCAACTCTTTAAGCTTATCACTCCATGAATTGATAATACTACAATTTGAATATGTTAGTTTTATTAAAAAGAATAACATCATGATAACTTGTAGGTTACGGGTTATTGATGTTAACAGTAACAATTTAATTCTGTTAACATTGTATTAGGAAACGATGGGTAAATAGAGAAGACTTTTCCTTCTTCTTGTTATCTAGGAATGACAAATTCTTTTCTTTTTTTGACTTGGATATACATAACCTGATCAGGATATCCACCTGACCATTTCCAACCGTTTTTTATCATCTATCCCCGAAATGTATATCTATTTGCAAACATTAAAAGATTCAGGCTACTTTGATGGTGGTTAAAAGAGAGTACGCATAGACGTGAAATAAATCCCATATACTCGAACTAAGACATGTTACCTACTTGCAAACTTCTAAAGATTTAGGCCACGTTGATAGTGGCTAAAAGAGAATACACAGAGACATGAAATAAATCTCAAATACTGTGTTTCTCTGTATTAGTGTATAATATCATCTCAAAAACAACCCAGTCCGTCATCTTAAATAAGAGTTGATACCACATTCACAAGACTCGTAATGAAGCTGCAACGTTTTGGACCCCAATTCAAACACAAATTACTCGATCACCCTCCGATTTTTCATTCAATTACTTCTGCTCAAATGTCTACCTGGATCTTTAAGGTATCTCCATTAGCACCTGTCTAGATGAACCTCCATAGTAACAATAACTAGAACATGTAGCATCCTCGTGACCTCTATTGCGGACAAACATGGAACACTAAGTCCTTATTTACATACAAAGAGCTTAATGCAGGTGTTTCTGTAAAGCTTATATAAAGAGCATATATTTATTTTCTATATTTGATTTATAAGAATAGCTTATGCACATACTAAAGAGCTTTTAGAAAAATAGTTTAAAAGGTTAGAAATGTAAGATAACTGAAAGAGTTGAGAAAAACAAATAAGACGTGGGTACAGGACTACGTAAGCCATAAGCTTAAAAAAGGACATGGTAAAGGTCTTATGATTGTAAAAAAGGCCGAAACAAACAACCTCTACATTTACTGGAGCTAAAGTATAAAGATTTCTGCAATAAATCATAGCCTTCATTAGCAAATGCGGATTATACTGATAAGTTCAATTAGGCTCAGTTTTATCCATTAACACCTTCTAGCCTTAATCTGCCCACAAAGTTTCATCTATCGGATGATCAAGAGGCGAATCTAAATACTCATTTTTGGCTCAAGAAGATGAACACCGCATACTCACACTGATTTGTAGCATCAGCTTCATGCATAGAAGAATCTCTGCCATAATGTTCACGAATAAGTTTGCATACGCATCCTTAACTACTCCAAAAAACCTCAAACGTGCTGGTTCATTTCTCCCCCAGGGCAACACCATCTATAAATTTCACGTAATATAAGTTTAACATCTGAAATGAGAAATTTTACCTATCTTAAAATGATACTGCAAAAACTCTTTAAACCTTATAATACCAATAGCTATGTATAGCAGTTTGTCACCCCTTAAGAAAAAAGCCGATATATAAAATCAAACATACATTGGATCATCTTGTCTTCAAATGTAGGAGAAGGTCGTATGGATGAAGAAAGTTAGATTTAAAAGCAACCAACTAAACTAATACAAATATAACATCAAAAGTCAAAACTTATACTCCTACAATGATTTCCGTGATATTCTGAGCCTCGGCTTGGGGTGTTACAAATTTAACTCAAAGTTTTAGTTTGAATCAAAAAGGAAGCTTTCAAGTAGAAATACCTTTAGTTCGAAAAACAGGTATCCGAGAGACTTCATTGTACATTCCCATTTTTGGTTTTTGACATTATTTCATTGTATATTATGAAGTATTATTCATGTACTACACTTTAATGAACATACTAGGGATGTTCACGGTCCGGATTGGCACAGTTTTTAGGCTAATCACAAGCCAACCCACCCTGGTTTCAAAGTAAATTAAACCGGAGCGCGCTGTGTGATTTTGTTGGCCTGACTGGGCCAAATCATGCAACACCGACTTTTTTTCAAATGAAAGTTTTATACAGCATTTAACTACTGTTTATTATATGACTATTTTAGTTCTTCATTTGGCCAAACATTAAAAGTACATTTTAAGTCTAATTTAAGTGCTTGAGTAATTTGATGATATAGCCATATAGGTACCAATTTTCTTCCATGTGACGAGTAGTCATAACTCCACTTTGTTCAGTAATAATGGTCATCAAAAAGTGCCAAATGCACATCCTAGATTCTTAACAACACTGTTATCAAAAGATAGTGACTTCCTGAAACTCACTGCATATATAAAATTGCAGCATCTTGTTCCAAACGAACCTTCACCATCCGTAACTAACCGAACATTTAGACACATTAATGTTTTATCAACTTAAAATAGTGAAAAAAAAGACCATCCTTGGTAAATATAAAGATAAGTGAGGAGACAATTGTGTTCATTAAGACTATGTTTCAGACACTATAGAGCTATCGAAAACTTCTAAGCAGCGGTAAACCAAATTAAATATTGACAAAGATTATGAGACAGTTAATATGAATAACAACATAGAAATAGCGCTGGAAGATGAAGATAGATTTGATTAACAAAGCTCAACAGTAAACAGTAACAAAAGGAAAATTAATAAACCAAAAGAAACTAAACGTACAGGATGTAGAGATTGACGATTGTCATCTCAACATGCAGAAAACCCACATTAGCAAGCAACCTCGAGCCTCACATCACTGCAAAACAACTACAGAATCAACTTAAACTTAAAATGTCAAAATGAACCAGAAAGATGTTGATGATATTGAAAAAAAGCACATGAGATCTGGCTGTAAGATTTTGGGTTGCAGCAATTAACCAAACAAATAAGAGTGGAACACCCGTTTGGCCATTTGCTCCCTCTTGAACCATGTCAAATTTATTGTCCAAAACTTATGTTTTATAAATCAAGAATACTTTATCAACTATTAGAGTTAAAAATTAACCATATCACAAGCTTTAGGGGAATGAAGACATAGACTCCTAATGTATTAGCTCTTGAAGATACGCAAAATCTTTTGATACTTTCAGTAGGCTTCTTAACGCAGAATAAATAGCTTCTGTTTTTGAATGCCTCTCATCAAAAGCATAGAACTCAACCACACCATCATCCACCTCAATCGAGCTGCATCCAGGCAACTTTTTAGCCCCAGTGTTCCTCATTGCCACTTTTGACCGAGCAAAATCATCCGGTCTTTTAGCATCACCGTATATATTTGACAACATGACATAATTAGACGGGTTCTCTGGTTCAAGTTCAATCAGTCTTTGAAGGCACAATTCAGCTATCTTGACTTTTTTGTATATTCTTGATGCCCCTAATAAGTTAGTCCAAATGACATTATCTGGTTTCATGGGCATTTTCTCAACAAACTCAACCGCTTCTTCTACTAAACCAGCTCGGGATAACAAATCAACTATACAACCATAATGCTCGATTTTAGGTGTAACCAAATAATCATCTACCATGGAGTTAAAATACTTCAATCCATCTTTAACTAATCCCATATGAGAACAAGCACAAATGACACCTATAAACGTTATGGCGTCTGGTTTCTGTTTGGCTTTCTTCATTTCATGAAAAAGTCTCAATGCATCTGACCCATTACCATGCATTGCTAATGCGTTTATTATTGTGTTCCAAGAAATCAAATCTTTTTTATTCATTTCCATAAATATATCCATTGCCTTTGTGATCACACCACATTTTGCATACATGTCAATTAAACCATTCTGAACATAAGCATTTTGTTTATACCCAATGTTTACGGCATATGCATGGACCCACTTACCCAATTCAAGCATTCCTAGCTTCGAACAAGCAGACAACACACTCGCAAATGTTGCATCATTAGGCTGCACATCAGGATCATTTAGCATCATTTTAAACGTATCAATAACTTCAATAAACCGATTATTATGAGCATACCCATTAATCAATGCATTCCAAGAAAAGAAATTTCTCTCGGACATTTCCTTAAACAACTTCTCGCATCCTTCCATATCCTTATTATTCGCATACCCGTTCAATAAAGTATTCCACGACATCAAATCCTTATTAGGCACCACATCAAACAACTTCCTAGCTCCACCCATATCACCACATTCTATATATCCAGAAACCATTGTATTCCACATCACAAGATCACGCTCAGGCGCTAAATCAAACATCTTTCGCGCAGAACTTACATCCCCAAACAAAATATACCCACGAATCATCGATGTCCAAGTAACCACATTCTTCAAACCAATTTCACCAAAAACCTTATATCCGTAACCAACATTACCCCCACTACAATACATATCAATCAATGTTGTCCCAACAAAAGGGTTCGATAAAAACCCAACTTTAACGACAAAGCAATGTACTTTCTCCCCGTCTTTCAAAGCTGATAACTTCACACAAGATTTCAAAACCATGGGTATAGTAAAGTAAGTAGGCTTCACATTAATACGAACCATATACCCAAATAAAGTCAAAACATCAATGCACATATGGTTATCGATATACCCTTTAAACATGGCGTTCCATGGAGCGATATTTGGGTCGGGCATTTTGTCGAACACTTGACGTGCATAAACAATGTTGTTGATTTTAGAACATGCTAACAGGAGTTTTGGTGTGATATAGTGATTGTGGTGAAGCCCATTTGTAATTATTTGAGATTGGACTTGTTTAATGTGATTTAAAGTGTTACATGATTGTAATAGTGAGATGAATTTTTCTTCAAATATGCGTTTTGGTGGGAAATTTTGGATAATTTTCGCAATTTTGAAAGTGATGGTTTGGTCTATATATATAATGTAGAGGTTGTGATTAGTGTATATATTGAATGAACTGGTTATATGCAAATGCTGTATGTATTAGCAAATGTTGTAATATGACTCTAAGTTATGATATTCGAGTATGCCGTCACATGATAATACGGAGTATGATATTGCAATATAAAATTTTTTGATCGCTTCCAAAAAAGAGGCTGTCCAAAATTAGGAGTCAACCTTCAAAGCCCCCACGAAGTCTCGAACCCACAATAGAATAGTGAAATACTTTTTGTGTCCAATTGGCATGATCATAAAGCGATGTTATAATTTACTATTAGGTTACTCGCAGGGCAATGATGACGGCGACGAGATGTAAAATGAGTAACGACTTGTGGCGGTAATGGTGATTGTGGCGATATGTGGGAGATGAATGACGATTGATGGTGGTAGTGTTGATGATGGCGGCAATGAGATGTGGGAGGGAAATGGCGACTAGTGGTGGTATTAAAATAAGAGGGCTAAATGTGATGAAAGGTATGGATGCAACTATGCAAGTAGAGGTGTTGAAAGTTGGATAAATATTTCTGAATTAATTACAAAAAAATGAATATACAATATTGTTTTATAACCTATAACCGCCTCTAACTAATTCTCTTACAACTTTGCTACTTCTAGTCCTCTAACTTTGTTACATTTACATTTTTGGCACTACATTTTGTTACAATATAATAGACATCTTTGTTACAACATCTTTCAACTTGGTGCTATACTTTGTAGCTTGACAAGCATTCACTTTCGATCTTATAGTCTGCAAATCAGATACAATACTTGTATCTTCATCCCCCCCGCAAGTTGAGAGGTTGTAGGGATTACAACAACTCAACTTGGAGAGACAATTGTAGTGTAAAGCCTTTGTCAAACCCTTTGTGAGTATATCAGCAACCTGGGATTTAGTGGGAATGAATTGTGGACTAATGTGGCCAGTCTTGATCTTCTCTCTTACAAAATGACAATCAAGCTCAATATGCTTAGTTCTTGCATGGTGAACTGGGTTAGAAGCAAGAGCAATGGTAGAAGCATTATCACAAAGCATAACAATTGGTGTAGGAATTGAAACAGAGAGGTCTTTGAGGAGGCAGGTTAACCAAGTGACTTCACAAGTACTATCAGCCAGGGATCTGTATTCTGCCTCTATAGATGATCTTGAAACAACTGTTTGTTTCTTTGACTGCCATGAAATTAAGCCGGTACCCAGAAAAATTGCAAAACCAGAGACTGATCTTCTAGACATTTGACAAGCAGCCCAGTCACTGTCACAGAAGTTTGTAAGGACAAGGGTGTTGTAAGCAGAGAAGAAAAGACCTTGTCCTGGGTTTAATTTGATATATCTAAGTACTCTGCAATGTTTTAAAAACCGGTATTTTAGTCATACCGGTGTGGAAAATTTTTCCGGTATTATCGGTATTACCGAAAATACCGGCCGGTACGACTATTTTAAATTTTTTGTTTTTTTAAAAAATTCTCAAAAATATAAAAAAAAACAAAAAACAAAAAATAAAAAAAAAGATGAAAAAATAAACACAAAAAAAAAAAAAAAACAAAAAAAAAAAAAAAAAAAAAAAAAAAAAAAAAAAAAAAAAAAAAAAAAAAAAAAAAAAAAAAAAAAAAAAAAAAAAAAAAAAAAAAAAAAAAAAAAAAAAAAAAAAAAAAAAAAAAAAAAAAAGGAATACCGGAAATACCGGTCGGTATTGAATAGTGAAAATACCGGGAAAATGCCGGGCTTAAAATACCAGAGTACACTCAAATACCGGTAATACCGGTAATACCGGCCGGTATATACCGATATTTAAAACACTGGTACTATGAGCAGTGCCTTCATGTGATCATCAGTTGGGGAGTGAGAAAACTGGCTGAGATATTGAGCAGCAAATGCCAGATCAGGTCTGGTTATGGTGAGGTAGATGAGTTTACCAACTAGAGTCCTGTATAGGGTTGAATCAGACAATGGTGTGCCAGTAGTGGTAGTGAGCTTTTGATTGGGATCAATGGGTGTGCAAGAAGGCTTGGTATCTGACAGTTGAGCATGTTGAAGAAGATCAAGGGCATATTTCCTTTGTGTCATGGCCAAACCATTTGCATTTCTGAGAAATTCAATCCCAAGATAATAGTGAAGAGGCCCAAGTGCCTTGATACTAAATTGATGGTGAAGCTTGGCCTTGACAGAATCAATAAGGGACTAAGTTGTTCCACATATAAGAATATCATCCACATAAACTAATAGAGCAATAAAATCATGATTGGAATGATATGTAAAGAGTGAAGTGTCAGCATAGCTTTGTATGAACCCTAATGTGGAGAGAAAGGTTGTCAGTTTGTTGAACCACTGTCTGTTTGCCTGTTTGAGTCCATAGAGGGATTTATGTAATTTACAAACAGTGTTGGGTGGTAAATCAACTTGGTAACCTTTTGGGACTGTCATGTACACTTCTTCATGAAGATCACCATGCAAAAATGCATTGTTCACATCTAATTGCTCAATTAACCAGTTCTTTGTGACTGCTACAGCTAGGAGTGTCCTAACAGTTACCATTTTGGCTACTGGGGCAAATGTCTCTTTGTAGTCAATTCCTTCTTTTTGTGTGAACCCCTGTGCCACTAATCGTGCCTTGAATCTCTCAATTGTGAACAAATGTGTATTTAAGTAGTTAATAATCGTTTTGATGCTTGGCAATAAGAATGGTAGATAGATTTCACAATAACTCAAAAATTAACTTAAGTTTCTGAACCGTTTTACGAGCTGAATAATTCTTGGACAGTAACATATTTTGAAATAGCCCAAATTCGTCAAGGGTGAACTTATGTGGCCACAAGGCGGTGTTTTTTTCCTCTCAGAGTGGCACCAAGTCTTTACCACTTAACAGTGGCACCAAGTGTTTCCCAATTTTTTGAAGGAGTAAATACATGTATTTTTTATTTTTACCCTTAATATATTGAATACTTGCTAATTACAATCCAAAATTTTGAGTGGGGCAGGACCTCTTCTTGTCCTATCGATGTTTCGCCACTATCACTAGCTCATTACCCTTCTAGTTTAACAAAACAATGTCGTTCTATGACTCCCTGTATGTAAGCTCGACAATTACATCGATGGGTGAGCTATACTAGTAGCAAACTTCAAATTTTATAAGTAGTCATGTTTCGAGCACATTTCTTTTTATGTAATAAAATGTACAACTTATATGTTGTTCCGACTTCCGACCATGACTTTTATGTTGTCAATGGTTGAAAGTTCAAAGTGGGACTTCATGGACCATTTGTATATCTCCACTTTACGGCCGGTGGAGCACTATGAAAAAAAATAATTCAAATACTATAATCATTTTAACACCGAAAATACTTTTTTTTTTTTTTAAAGGTGTGGATCATTTGCTCGCAACAGGGATCTAGCTTACGTTATCTTAACCGGGTCCGTGCTAGAGAGCCCCCTCACCCTTAATACCTAGTGGGAGGAGAAACTCTCAACTAAACCGCCCGAATGCACGACATTTAATTGGGATAAAACCCTGCCCCCTCTGCAGGACTCAAACCTGCTTCACTGGAGGACTTTATTGTGAAATTCTTTCAAATGTCCTTCCCATGTCTCGAACTCGAGACCTCCAGCATGTAAAGCTGGTGTTCAACCTTGGAGCTATAATGGGAAGTACAACACCGAAAATACTTAATGTGTGTAATATTATAGAGTTGTTTCAATCTGTGTAAAGAAATTATTGCGTCATATTACATTAATGAATAGATAGACTTCATATGTTATACTTTACTTACATCCATTTTATAACCACAGGATTATTCATAATACAAAATGTGACAAGAGTTGGTTTTCTACACGTTACATAAATTCATACGTCAAAAGAAATGCGCAAATAAATTTTTGAAAGTGACGTAAACGCAAAAGCAATCCAAAAGTTAAATCATATTGAACGATCCTTTTATTTTACTACAATCCAAAAACAAATCGGTCAGCAAAAGTATTTGACTAAATTTAGGATAACAGTGTACATCATTTCATTAGAAAGCCACCAAAATACATAATTCAATCAAATAAAAATAGTTTATTACTTTATAACCAGAAAAGTAATATTTTTACATTCATGGTCTTCACAGTTTTAAAAGCTTTCCTTGTAATTTAAGAGTAATGAATTTTTAGTCAAATGTATGTAGCTTAATTAACATAATTATATTTAAATCTTAATTAGAACTTAAGTACTAAGGGGGTGCTTGTTTGAGTGTATTAAGAGGTAAGGAATGAGAATGATTATCATTAATGATGTTTGAGTTTACTAAGGGTTGATCCCCTCAAGTTAGAAGTAACTTGAAAAGTAAAGTTAGATGATCTCGACCATTGATTTAAAATCAATGATCAAGATTCAAAAACGATAATTGAATATTGACTATTGATTTTAATCCAATAGTCATTAACCTTCTAACTTTACCCCTCAAGTTACTTGAGAATCCTCACCCTTATTATACACTGAGTAATCATTACCCATTACTATATAATAACCATTCCCCACTAAATTGGGGGTAATAAAACTAAGTAATGGTAACTTACTAATTAACCATATTTTATGTAACTTCCGAATTATCCCCCTCACTTTAATACGGTTGTAACTTCTTAAAAGACTTATTTATATATTTTAAAATATCCAATATATAATATAGATAACTATATTATTGTCCCGCATAATACGCGAGTAGATATATTTATACTTATATATATATCAAAAATACAATTTTCTTAAGTAATTATTAACAAATTTAAATGTTTAATTTAGTCTCCACTCTAATTTTGGTACAATGTAAATTTTTTTAAAGGTATATTTCTAATTTTGTTCCTAAAAAAATTAATAAATAAAGAATACATACAAATGTCATATTTCTTGTCATAAGCCTCTTCTTTGAAAGTATATCACTGGTGTTGGAAACATTAGTTTTGAGTTTCTCTATTGGTAGAGTAAAAATCTTGATTTGTTTTGATTTTTAATGGAACAGAAAAAAGAGAGGTTTTTTTTCCCGGTAAAAGGCTGTCACCCCTGGTTAACTTGTATTAATCACAAATAAGAACAGGCAACATGGCTGAATGCCAGTTGACTTAAACATTTACATGGTAAATGCCCTCACGGCCCCCGCAAATAATAAAGGGGACCCGTGATGCAGGAAATGAAACAAGTGAGTGACTGGATAGGCCCAGAACACCCAAGAACAATCGAACTAGCAATATAAATAATAAGAATGGAAAACAAAGCTAGTAGTCAATCTTAATGAATCAAACATCTACATGAACGGATCAGTGTCACCTTCAATGGATTCAACTTCATCGCTATCAGACTCATCCTCAAAATCATCATCGGCAGGAACAATAGGCTCAACTGAGGGAGTACTAACCTCATCAGTGTTAATCTGACAAAGTGCATCATACTGGTTCCTAGTCTCAACACCAGGTGCAGGAGGGGTAAGAATAGAATCATGATCTGTAGTAGCCTGTGTACCTGAATGAGTGTCTGGAACTGTAGTAGTAGCTGTATGAATCTGGAGTGGTCTCTGAGGAACAGGAGCAGAAAAGAATCTAACTGGAGCAGATGAGTCTGTAGTGGCTGTAGTAGATGTAGCTGCTGCTGGAGCCTTCCCCTTTGAATCTTGTGCCTTCTTAGGAACATACATAACCTTAGGCTTAGGCAAAGGAAAAGAAGAGGCCTTCTTGGGCTTTCTCTTACGTCTCTTGGGCTTCTGAAACCCATCCTGATTCTGGGCCTCATTTGGATCAACCTGTTTGGCCCCTGATGGGCCATCCTTAGTCCCTGATGGACCAACCTGTGAAACTGGAGCTGCTGTGGCCATACGGGTATCCATTTCTTTCCGTGTCCTTGGTCTCACACTGCAATCATCAAATTTATGGCCATATATCTTGCAGTGTGAGCACCTAGGAGGTAACCAGTGATATTCAAGTCTGAACCGTCTAACAGAATCTAAAATCTCAGCCTCAGCAAACAAGGGGAAATCTTTCTTAGAAAAGAACTCAACCAAAACTCTAGCAAATACTGCCCTGCCTTTCTTATTTTCACACATTTCAGCAGTATATCTATCAACAGCAATAGGAACACCAATAGAACTAACCAAATGGCTAAGTATGTCATAATTCCACATAATAGCTGGCAAGTCATAAATATTAACCCAAATGGCAACCTTATTGAGTACTGGTTTGTCAAACCAGATTTCAGGTTCCCATTTCCTAAGCATAATGGGAATATCATTAAATAACCATGGCCCATTCTTAAACACATGCATCTGACCCTGTTCAGACTTGAATTTAAACAGAAAGAAATCCTGGTCATTCAAGATCACATCCTCTAAACCAAACTTTTTCCACAAACGATTAGCATGAAATTGCACAAAAGGGAAAGCAGGACGTTTACCAATGAAATGACCAACTAAAGTGTTCTTCCAACAGTCACTTTGAAACATCAGAAGTTACCGTGGAATTACAGCTCTAGACATACCAGAATCAGTAGTAACAGGAGGTATGAATCTCAATTTATCTTTCTTGCTGATGTTTGCAGCATCCTGAAAAATGGAAGCATAAGAGCGAGGCTGCTGGGTCTTGGGACTATCAGGGTGTCCACCAAGATCATTCGGTGAAACATCATGCTTAGGAGCATCATCTGGAGCAGTAGGAATGTCATGCGCATGATCTGTAGCTGGCTTAAAGTAAATAGCACCTGGAGGGAACTTTGGAGGACCCGGCATAGGAGGCACATGAGTAGCACCACCTTTTGCATGCAAATCATGCACAGGTGGTTCTGTAGTCGACTTCAAGCCATCACCGGTCGAATCATTCAAGTCCCTACCATCATCAACACTCAAAACGACATTTTTATCCCACGAGTCAGCCACTTTTTCAATGTTGGCCGATTCTAAAGGTGTTTCAAGATTATCACATGGTTTGTCATTTTCAAGTGGAACACCAAAATGTTTTTCAACTTCATCCAAAGGTGTGATCCGCGGCTGTGAACAAGAAACCGTGTCCTCAAGTACTTCAAGTGGGCCCTCACGGATGGGAGCAGTCGGGACAGTGGTGGCCGATGGTGGTTTAGCGGTGGGCGAATCAAAATTAGGGTTTTTGATCAAATGTTCAACCAAACGCCTACTCAATTCGACCACTTGATCCTTTGAAATTAATTTCTCACCATCAGTCAACGAATCCAAACCTTCTTTAATCATCAATTCATCAGTTTTTTGTATATCTTCAATTGAGGGGGATGAAGTGGTGGTTACAGGTGGTTGGTGTAGCAATTGTAGTTTCGGTTACCCCCACTCCAATTTCGGTCAATTGAACATCATCATTAACCAAATTCTTCATCAAACCCGATCCATCCTTTCCAATTAAAAGATCAGGAGGCGTTTGCGTGGTGGTGGAAGGTGGCAGTTCGGTGGTGGTGATCAAATTAGGGTTTTTATCAACAAAATCGGTAGCCATAACCCTATATCCAATCAATAGAGCATCGGGGTTTTGATCTAAGGCTGCCCCACCCCCAATCGAACCACCACCATCCAATAATTGAACAGCGACGACCGAATTAGAGAGTGGCGGCATGGTGGCTAGCGGCGGCAAAGAGGCAACTGTGTCTTTTTGATCAAAATTCGATCCAGAAACAGAATCATTAGCCTTTGATGATGATCGCAGATTGTATAGTGATTGCACATACTTCTTATTTGCTTCAAAATCTTGGATATAAGCTTGATCATTCTTTTTGAGTTCTTCCAAGATTTCTTCATCACTTCTTTTTTCTTTTTTCCCTTTCTTTTTTCGTGAATTTGACATTGAAAATTACATGGATTTGTAGAGAATTGAAAATAGAATCAAATGGCTGGAAAGATTGATCGAAAATCCGGCCAAAAGTGGCCGGAATTTGGCCTAGAAGTGGCCGGCGGCCCAAAGGGAAGAAAATCGCCCCTACCTTGAGAGAAAAAGTGTATTTGGCCTTGACGTCAGAAGCTTTTGCCACAGGTGAGTAATAATTACCTCAAAACATATGTAAATTTAAAAAAAGAGAGGTTGAAGAAAGCGTTTTTTCCTTTTTTGGGTAAATGACATTACATTGATAGTATGGTTCTATGTGAAAATGTTATATTTTTCCAAATTCTTTTATAATAGTAATCACAAACGTGAATAAAATATTATGTCGTATATACGTTATCTTTTAGGATTTTCTATTTTTTATTGTTTTGTGTTTCATTATATATTTTTATAAAATTAAAAATAACTAATAAAAGTAAAAATAACTCTTTTAAAACTAAAGTACTAATATTGTCATTTAATAAAGATGAAATAATTAAATTTAATCTAATGGTTCTAAATCAAAAATAATATCCATCAAAGAGTTCCAATATATTTAGAAATGAATTTAGGACTTTGTTATAAATAAAATAAATATATATAGAATAATGATAATAATAGTTTGCATCTTCTAAGGTAATTAACCACATATTAGCTTAAAAAAATTACGTATTAACAATATTAGTTCAATTTAAAATAATAAATAACAATAATATTATTTAGGTGTACATAGATGATTATTATTATAATTTACTATTCATGATCTAAAGGGGAGTTTTTGTCTAATAATATATAATATAAGTATTAATATTGTCATTTAACAAAGATTTAAATAAGTAAATTTGATCTAATGGTTCTAAAATTCAAAGATGGAATTCATCCAAATGTATATTGGTGATTAATGGTTTTAAATCAAAGATGAAATACATCTAATGGTTCTTATGTGTTTAAGAATAAATTTAGGACTTTGTTATATATAGATGGGTAGATAGATAGTATAAATGTTAAAAAATGTAGTACCATTGATTGTAAAAGTAATTAATTATTTTCGTATGTATCCAAACTTGTTATGGAGATGACTAAACAACTATAAAAAAATTTCGACATTATCTGCACTTGTAATAAGATTTTAACATTCCATAAAAAATTATTAATAATATTACGTTTGTCAAAGAGTTCGAATAGTCTATACCTATTATTATTATATATTACTATTATTATTATTATTATTATTATTATTATTATTATTATTATTATATATTATTATTATTATTATTTATGGTATATAATAATTATGAAGGGTATATTTTGACAAATCATATAAAGTATAAGTATTAATACTGTCATTGATAAAAGATGAAATAATTAAATATGATCTAATGGCTCTAAATCAAAGATGAAATCCATCAAAGAGTTCCTATTTGTTTAGTTGTGAATTTAACACCTTGTTATATATATATTGGTAGATAGAATACATAGTTTAATCATGATGAAAACTAACTACGACAGTGTTTGGAAATGTCTTAATTAGAAAATCATGACTTAATCTTAATTGACTTAATCCATTAAGTCAATCAAATATGTTTGTTTATTGACTTAATAAACAAAAAAAAATAACTATATTGATTTAATCCATACAGATATTATGTATCCATTCAGTCATTTTCCCTATTCAGTCACTTAATGGATAAATAAACAAACAAGCCCTACATGTATAATATACTTCTTATATTATATAGTTTAGTTATAGTCATAGTTAAATATAATTACTATAATGTCTTAACATAAATGTGAACATTCATAAAAAATCGAGAACCATAATTTTTATTTTGATTTACAATCTGAGACATTATCATTTCATAAATATTTTTTAGATAAACAATATAATTCATTTAACTAGCATTTAATTGATATATTTATATACCAAGCAACATTAATAATAAAAAGAATATTAAGAAATGCCCATTATATTTCTTGGTATTTCCATTGCCTTTCCCATTATCATTCTTTAACTTCAACCAAGCACCCTCTATATAAATTACTAGTCTTAATACCCATACGATGTACGATTTTATTAATATATATACGATAAATTTAGAAAAATTAGCTTTAAGAATAATTTATTCGGAAACCTGATAGAAATTACCTGGATCATAAATGTATTAATTGAAATGTGATATATTTTTCATGTTACGACCTTGAATTCATGATAGTGAAATATGAGTAGCATTATTTTAAAGTTTTGCAATCCTCTCTTGCATTAGATAAACTTTTTAATTATATGCTTATTTTTATTTAATTCTAAATATAAAGAAAATTATGTTAAGATGATAATGAAATACAATATTATAATGATTTGATATCAAAACTTTAATATCACAATATGATTTCGTTAAAGTTATATTATTAAAATATTTTAATAAGTGATAAGATTCATTCTTAGGTTTTGATTTTAGGTCTCTTTATTATTACTTTATTATAACTTAATTAATATCATTCGAAACAAACTATTCTTCTTCTTTATTATATTATTATTATTATTATTATTATTATTATATTATTATTATTATTATTATTATATTATTATTATTATATTATTATTATTATTATTATTATTATTATTATTATTATTATTATATTATTATTATTATATTATTATTATTATATTATTATTATTATTATTATTATATTATTATTATTATTATTATTATAACTTAATTAATATCATTCGAAACAAACTATTCTTCTTCTTTATTATATTATTATTATTATTATTATTATTATTATATTATTATTATTATTATTATTATTATTATTATTATTATGTTTTATATTATTATTATTATTATTATTATTATATTATTATTATTATTATAATTATTATTATATTATTATTATTATTATTACTTTATTATAACTTAATTAATATCATTCGAAACAAACTATTCTTCTTCTTTATGTATATTATTATTATTATTATTATTATTATTATATTATTATTATTATTATTATTATTATTATTATTATTATGTTTTATATTATTATTATAAGGAGGATATGATTAACTTCCCGTGTTTGTTATTATTATATTATTATTATTATTATTATTATTATTATTATTATTATTATTATTATTATTATTATTATTATTATTATTTATTATTATTATTATTATAACTTATTATTATTATTATTATTATTTTATTATATTATTATTATTATTATTATTATTATTATATTATTATTATTATTATTATTATTATATTATTATTATTATTATTATTATATTATATTATATTATTTTTTAAGTTTATTTTTTTTTAATATATTAATAATTTATGTATAACTTAAAATTAAAATTTTAAAAAGGACACATGTCGTTATATAATAAGTCAAGTGTTCATTAATAAAAGTCTCAATCCTGTTTTAGTATATCGATAGATATCAAGACGTGGAAGTGACTATGCCATTTTAGCTGTGATTTGATAAATTAACAACTAGACTTATACCCGCGCAATGCGGCGGCGGTGGGGTAGTGATGGCGGAGGTGGTGGGGTGACAGTGATGGGGGCGGCAGTGGGGACGGTGATGAGGGCGGCGATGGTGGTGAATGTAAAAGTAATTGACGTTAAAGGTGATATTGTAGTTATTTTAAGTGTTGGCGGATCTATACTGTAAATTATTTCATTAAGGGTATTATAGGTATATCAGATGGAGATGTTTAAATAAGTGAATAAAGGAGAAGGGTATTTTTGGTTTCCAAAGGTAGAAAGTTTAAGGAAAAAAAGGGGTGGTTTGTTTTATTAGACGATAGAAAGTACTCGCGCGTTGCGGCGGTGAGATGGTGAGGGTGATAGGTCATAGAGTGTGATAGCCAAATGCCTTAGCCGTACGGGCTCGGCCCTCGGATTTAAAAATTCGTCAAAAGTATATGGAATGACATCTCTAATGAAAGAGCATGAAATTTTAAGAACACCCATAAAATTTTTATAATTTATCGATGTACGATTTTTGAGATAAAAGATTTTGAATGAATTAGAGGAATAAAATGATTTATGGAGGAGAGAGAAAAAATGAGTGGTTGAGATTTGAGGAGAGAGATGAAAATGAAAGTTGAAAGTTGTGGGACATTGATGTATGGTACATCATGCATTATCATGTGTATATTGTTGAAGTTGAAAGTTGAAACCTTATTTGTTTTATCTACTATCTCTACTAAAGGAGACTCGAGCATGACCTCAGAAAAATGAGGTGTCGAGCATCTAGCCTGGCCACGTTAGTGTAAAGTGGATTTTTGATGACCTCACGGCTTGGTTAGGACTTTAGTTAGGAGCAAGTTTGGTTGTAACTATATAATTAGATTGGTAATTGTGATTTACGTTGGTATATGTATATATGTATATGGGCTAATCGTACTGCAAAGACAAAAAAAAATGGGGCTGCTGCAGGTTTTTTACATGTTTCCCATGCAAAAATTGGCGGTATATTGTTTAACAGCTCAAGAATTCAAATATGTGGTTGTTTTGGTATTTATAAATTCAAATTCATCTTTATAAATTAAACTTAAAGCTGTATTAGTACACTTTTTCTGCACAAAAGTCTACTAATGATGCTAATCACATCATAAGGTCAAACGAAAAACCTACCTTATGTTGGTTTCCAAGAATAATCTTGAGAAAGAAGAAAATCAAATCACGTACCTTTTTTAATCTATTATACTTATAAATCCATTTTAAATCACATCTTCTCTTCTACATCTCATTGCATCTTTATTAACATACTAAACATGGCAAATCCAGAATTCAGTTTTGTTGAAGATCTGAGTGTGGCGAGCGACTTTTGGAACATGAAGGCAAGAATCATAAGAAAATGGGAACAAACCTTTAAGGTTGACATGGTGCTGTTGGATGAGAGGGTAATTGAGTTTTATAAAAATCGTTTCAATCATCCCTGTTCTGTTTCTCTGTTTTCTCATTTTATAATTATGTGATTTGTTGTTTCAGGGAAAGAAAATCCAAGCTCAATGTAAGAATGCTTTGTTGGCGGATTTTGGACAGTACCTTAAGGAGGATTCCACCATTGTGATCAGAAGGTTTGGTGTCGCTGAGCAAAGAAACAAGCATTGTGTGGTTCCTCTAAATCACAAGATCAACTTATTCAAGTGTTCCTCTATCCAAACTGTTACCTCCTTCCAGGGACATCCCTATGGCTTCGATTTTGTTCCTTTTGAAGAAATCAATGACAATAGGGCTCGAGAAAGGTTTACAATTGGTTAGTAACATTTGTTTCAAGTTTTTTTATATAATGGCATATCAGAATCTATTTCATGGTTGTGCTTATCATCTGTGTTTATGCTCTGCGGTTACAGATGTAATTGGTAGGATTGCTTGGTGTGGTGATCTTGACATCTTCAAGAACAAGAACAAGGAAAGCAAGAGGATGAACTTTGAGTTGCAGGACTTAACGTATGTTCCTTTCTTCTATACTGTCATTCTATAAACATGAATATTATGTTTGTTTATAGATTTGTGTTTATGAAGAATTTTTTTGTTTATAGATTTGTGTTTATGAAGAATATCTTTCTTTATAGATTTCTGTTTATGAACAATATGTTTGTTTATAGATTTGTTTTTATGAAGAATATATTTGTTTATAGATTTCTGTTTATGAACAATATGTTTGTTTATAGATTTGTTTTTATGAAGAATATATTTGTTTATAGATTTCTGTTTATGAACAATATGTTTGTTTACAGATTTGTGTTTATAGTAGGATGTTGTATATATATGTTTTACTATGATAGTACACTAATCATGAACATTTAAAACAGATTTCATTATTCCATTTTATAAATGAACTGCATACTTTGGTCAACATGTTTTGTTGGATTAAATGTACATGATTGGCTCTATTTGCTACTATATTGAATTTGGTCAAGATGTTTTGTTGGATTAAATGTACATGATTGGCTCTATTTGCTACTATATTGAATTTGTTTCTACATTACTATCAAAGTACACTAATCATGAACATTTAACTCAGATTTCATTATTCCCTTTTATAAATAACCTGCATATTTGGTACCATAATGAACGAACTACAGTCTATATTTGATACACATGTAATTATGTTTATTTGACTTGCAGTATGTTCTTGAAAAAATTTCTTTGATTAGGTCATTCATATTACTTTAATCAAACTTTGTTTTAGTGGGCAAGTGGTGAAATGCACTCTATGGGGAAACTATGCTGAGCACTTGAACAAGTTCATTTGCAACAACAAGTCAACTGAGATGGTGATTTGCATCATACAACATGCAAAGATGAAGAGATTCAACAGTAAGTTTTACTATTTCTGTATACATGGCTATACATAGGAGTTTCATAATTGTATATACTGGCCTCAATGTTGTATAATGTCAAATGTTTAGGAGAGATCACTGTTCAAAATGACATGTATGGAACAAGAGTTTTTATAAATGAGGATATTCAAGAAGCTAATGACTTGAGGAGGGGGTATGATGCTTTCTCTATAGGTTCTTTTTTTCAAGAAATCAGTTACATGTATGGAAGGAACTTTTGTATTTTTATCCATTAGTAATTCATGTATATTATTCATTTATTTTTCTGTTTTCAGCCTCATATTGAGAGATGGTGTTGGTGCTGGTTCTCAAACCATCCTATCGTCACAAACCGTTTACCCTTTCCACAAGGAGTTTGTTATTACCACTGAGAGAAAACATGTCGATGAGATTGGGGAGGCCCAACAGGTTAACATACTATGTTCAATAACAATTTTGATATATAAAAACACATATTTGTTAATGTCAACCATGTTAACATTTTTCACTTTATTAATATAGGAAACAAACTATGTTGTGCTTGCTACCATCAGAATGATTGAGGAGGAGCTTGGGTGGTTTTATGTTGCATGTCGTCAACATAACAGGAAAGTTTTGACCAAGGAGGAGTTCTTAGAACAAGCTACGGAGATTCCAAGCCATTTCCTGGAGGCTCCCATGGATAGTTTGTGGTGTCTTGGTTGCAACGACATTGCCACCTCTTTTGTCCCAAAGTATATTTTTACATTTCCTTAAAACTATGTTTTTAGTTCCACCAAAATTTTTATTAACTTAAACCATATTCAGGTACAAGCTTCAATTTAAGGTTCAAGATAACACATGATTTGTGTCTTTGGTCATGTTTGACAAAGATGTTGCTAAAGTCGTTGGTGTGTCTGCAAATGACATTCGAGAGAGACAAGTTAAGGCAGGTGATGTTGATGTTTTTCCTCATGAACTCAATGTGTTGCTTAACAAGACCTATGCTTTCAAGATCATAGTTGCAAAGTACAATATTGAAAAAGGTTACTTTGTGTACACTGTTGCCAAAGTTTGTCAAGACCCTGAGATACTTGAAGAACTGGAAAAAAATGATGAAGATGATGAGGTAAAAGCTTGAGTTGTACATATTAATTGGCTTATAATTATCCTGTTTTCTGGAAAAACACTTATGATGTTTATATTTTTGTCATAGGGGAGCCGTGGTGAGGCTGAGATGATCAATGCTAAGCTTGGAGAGTCCTCTCAGACTAAGCTTGGAGAGTCCTCTCAGGCTGTAGTCGACTCCTCTGAAGCTATGGTGGATTCCTCTCCTGTTGTGGTGAATTCTAAGGTTTAATCCAATAAAACTGAAATGTTGATTCTTGACTCACTTGAATATTAGACTTTGCATTGTTCTAAATTAACTCTATAATCCACTTACAGAATCTTTGTGATGTCTTTGAAGGATGGTGTGTCCTCTTCCGCAGACTCTTTGGATACTCAGCCCCAAAAGCACTCCCCCACAACTCCTGGTGAGAAAAGGCCTGTGCACAAAATGGACGGAGACAAACCAGTTGATCAAGTGTCTACTTCAAAAAAGATCAAGAATAAGGTTCAAACTTAAATTACTCTGTACTACAAGCAGCAATCTTCTAAAAATTGATATCAAACTTTTGTTTCTCTTTTGTTGTTTTGGGACCTCCTATGTAGAACAATCAGCAAGTTAATTTGTCTGTACTTATTTTGTATGGTCTGGATGGACATGTATGCTACAAGTTTGCTGCTTTGTAAGTTTATTTAAAAGTACCACTTTTAAATGATATGGACATGTAGAAGTTCAACTTCTAATGCTATTATTCAACTAATGCATTATGTTATCTTTGATGTGGGTATGACTTTGAATGGGATTTGGTTAAATTGTTGTATTATTATTCAGATTATGCTTCAACTTTGCAGCTTTATAAATCGAGCTTAAAACAAGTCAGCTGTTAGCAACTTTTAAGTAGCAATAACTAAGAATTTGGCAAACTTTAATAATGAACTAATGCAGTTTCTTTCTATCATATTTTACATGCTGATGCTGTATGACAGGGTAATTGAATTACTTGAAAATGTTTACAGACACATTCTCAACAACAAAAATAGAGTCCAACAACCTAATTATCAGTTACTACTCTTAGTTCTCAACTCATGAATTTTGTAGAACAAAAAACTATATATATTATGGACTAAAAATAATCAAACAATCGGCAATATCAGACATCAACCATATCTAATTTCTAATAAACGATATACGATTAATATCAAACATATACTCCATTCATCATTCATACATACATTTCCCATCCATTGTAAAGAAAGGGACAAAACAGGGATTCATTATACCCGGGAGCAAAAAACAGACAAACATGACAAAAAGTTTGATTTAAATACTAAATACATCATAAGGTTACCAAAAGAGACACATGCAGACTCTAAGAACAATCAACCCCACAAATCTTCATCATCTTCAGAAACATACTCCCCATAACCAGCTTCTTCTTCGGCTTCCTCCAATTCCTGCACTCTGACACCAAGATCCACTTCAAACTGAGAAAATTGCTCACATGGTACCCATGGGATTTTCCAAGTATTACAAGGAATGGTGTTTAGCTGCTTCAACATATCCAAACTACCAGAAGCCAACAACATCTTTGCTGGATACGAACGCCTATGCCCATTACCCCAACATACCCTGACATTGCCTGATTTATTACGCCTGGATTCGCTGAAACTCCACCACACTACACTTTTTGCTTCATCATCCATATTGATGCAGCAGTTCGTCGTGAGAATCAAAAGAAACAGGTTCAATCTTGCTTGTCGTTAATATCAAAAGAAACAGATTGAGACAGGCTTGGTAGGTAAAGAAAGTAACTTAATACTCCGTATGTTTTTTTTGGTAATGGGATAAATTTGGTGGGGTTGTTGGGGTAACTCATAAATTTTACATATTTTAAATATTTTTTCAAATTCAAACTTCATTTTTCATTTATAAATACATTTGTTTGGTTTTTTTTAAAAAAATTTGGGAAAAAATAAAAAACATTATCTTTGGTTGATTTTAACCATTATGATGTGTTAATTTTAACCAACCTTTGATGTCACCAAAAGAGCAGTTTATACTAACGTGGCCACCCTAATTGCTTGACACCTCAATTTTCTTATGTCAGCCACTAAACTCCTTTATTAGAGATAAAATTACTTGACAAACTATCCCCTAACAAAACATTCCATGGATTGCCAAAAACCGTTTAAAAACAAACACTAATCAAATTTAATGATTAGCATAACCAGTAACGTAAAATGATATATAATTGATGAAATTGGTTTTATACGTAGGCATACGCAATTTGTAGCGTCAACACAAATTTATACAAGGTCTACGTATTTTCCGTGTTTCTACACGGGTCTAAATCTAGTAATATAGTACAGATATAATGTAGATATTGTATTCACAGTTTTTTGAGACTTTCATTAGTACAAGTAGGAAAAAAGATAGTCTACGCTAAAACATAGAATATGATAATCACGTTTATTACATGTAAATGAATGTATATATACACACATAGAAAGAAAGAAAAAACTTTATATAAATACACCTGGAAATCTCAAACCAATTCCACCATTAACGATATGCCTTTTTCTTCATCTTGTTCTCCCACTAGTCAACTTTTTTATTTCTTCTTTCAACTTCAATCATCATCATCATGCCCCATTCTCTGATCTCTACTTTCCGGCCACCGTCACACCAGATACTCCGGCGGCAACCCACTTCAACTTTCCGGCCAAAACAACCCATCTCAACAGATCATTTGAAAATAATAATAAAAATGGGAAAGAAAAAAGAGATAGAAGGAGTAAGTGATCAAATGAATGCTATTGCTTCACAGAATCTTGATCAAGCACCTTCTCGTAGGAGAGTTCGTTTGGCTTTTACTCAAGTTCAAGAACAACTGGACCATGTTCTTTTTAAGGTTTGACTTTTTTTTTTTTTGTCTTGTTCTGTTTTGAGACCATTTAGGTTTGAGACCCTTTATTTATTTATTATCATTTTTTGTTGTTGTTGTTGTGAATTTGGACTAATTGAAAGTTTGTTGAATAATGTGTAGATGGCTCCTACGGATATCAGGACTGAAGAGGTGATTTATTTTTATTTATTACTGTTTAATTTATATATATATATATATATATATATATATATATATATATGTGTGTGTGTGTGTGTGTGTGTGTGTGTGTGTGTGTGTGTGTGTGTGTGTGTATGTATGTATACATAAATATGGGCCTTTGTAGCTTAGTTGGTAGGTTCTCAGAATAAGGGCATTTGGAAAGTACTTAACTATGGAGCTAGAAAATTTTCACCAAGTTGGATTAGTTGGCTAGACCACCATCTGAGCAGGCCGTTAAGTGAGCGTGATCGGTCCAAGGTTGTCGAAATTTAACTTCTTTTTAAAAAAATATGAGAAATATAAAGTGAAGGTTAAATTTAAGAACTTTTTAGTAGTTTGAACATACAAAATGTATTTAAGGAAGTATGCTGGTATCGGTTTCTTCTATCTGGGATACAAATAGATCATTTACTTGTGAACAAATTGAAGAAGTATTTGAAGACCAAGTGATATACTATTAAATATGCATTTCTACATGCAAAAATGGCTTGCATATACGAGTATCTGTTTAGCTATGTGGACATAAGGTTGTATGGCAATTGAATCTATAGTTTTGCTCAATTTAACATATATTCACTATGTGGGTTCCAAGTTATTTTGTTTTTGTTCTAAACCTAAGTGAGCCTTTTGGCACTATTAGCATGTTCTTCTGGTCAACATTAATCTGAATTTTTTCATGTGTTTTTCTTCACAGACTTTTTATTGTCATCAACTGTAGTTAGTTATATGCACTCATGTTCCATTCAAAACATGTTTCCCTTTTCTCCAAATGTTATCTAAATGCAATCTACAAAATGATTGTCATTAAGCTGATTCCTTTTATGAAATATATATATATATCTACAAATATATTATTAAGCTGATTCCTTTTATGAAATATATATATATATTTTTTGTAAATTGTAGTGGTTTGAGACGAACTCAAAGGGTCAAGAAATTTTCTGTAAAAGTTGGCTTCCAAGGCCTGGAGTCCGAATAAAAGCCGCTGTATGTTTTGTCCATGGATACGGCGATACTTGCACCTTTTTCTTTGAAGGTTTGTGGCCATACCTTAGCATCTAAGTTCTAAAGTTGATCAAATTCTGGTCTTTTAATCAAGTACCAAATTTCAGGCATTGCTAAGAGAATTGCTGCGGCGGGTTATGGTGTTTATGCCATTGATCATCCTGGTTTTGGTCTCTCTGAAGGGCTGCATGGCTACGTTCCGAACTTCAATGATATAGTTGACAATGTAATTGAACAATACACAAAAATCAAAGGTATGGCCGTATGGGGCTTTCTACTCTATTTGTCCAGGTTTGACTTCTAATGGTCAAACAAGTTTATACAATGTGATACTATATAAGTCTAATTTTTCGTAGATATGTAAACTTGTTAGCACATGAAGTCCATGTAAAATGTTTAGGTTTGACCATGAAAAAGATGTTAGAATGTACAGATTTTTTTGAATTTTGAATGAGAAAATTAGAAGGTTTGACCCTGTTTAGTTTGACTTTTTTACAGGTAGACCTGAAGTCAGAGGGATGCCTCGGTTTCTACTAGGCCAATCCATGGGAGGTGCGGTTGCACTTAAAGTTCATCTTAAAGAAAAACGAGAATGGGATGGTGTAGTTCTTGTGGCGCCAATGTGCAAAGTAAAACCCTCTTCTTTGATATTGATTGCATAATTTGCCCTTTCCATACATAACTTAATTTCAGTCAAGTTTTCTAATGGGTTGTCAAGTGTCAACTAATAATGTTTTGACCTGCAATTTGCTTCAAGATTTCTGAGGAAATGAAGCCCCCAGAACCATTACAGAAGGTTTTAATCTTTTTGTCAAGACTTATGCCAAAAGCAAAGCTAGTACCAACAAAAGATCTAGGCGAGCTCGCTTTTAGGGATGCACAGAAAAGAAAATTGGCAAGTCTTTTTACTATGCAAAATAACTCGATCATGACATTTATAGTTTTTCAAGCATCTAATTTTTTGTCAAATGTCTAAAATATCATCTGATTATACAACTTCAGGCAGATTACAATGTCATAAGCTACTCTGATCAGACGAGATTAAAGACTGCTGTTGAACTTCTAAATGCCACAAACGAACTCGAATCACAAGTTGAAATGGTCTGCTTCTTTCTTTGGCTGTGTTTGTGTTTGTGTGCTTCTTTCTGGCTTCTTGTCTGCTAATGATATTGTCTTTCTGGAAAAACTTGCAGGTTTCATCACCATTATTGATCCTTCATGGAGCCGCAGACAGAGTAACGGATCCAAGTATCAGCAAATTTCTGTATGAAAAGGCTGCTAGCCAGGATAAAACTTTGAAGCTTTATGATGGAAGTTATCATTGCATTCTTGAAGGTGAATCTGATGAGAGAATATTTGAGGTACTTAACGACGTTACCACGTGGCTTGATTCTCATTGCGCTGTTAGATAGCGGCTTGTAGCAGTTATCCAGACTAAAGAAATTCTGTTCAATTTGCTCTGAAGCAATGCATTCGACACACTAGACCGGATTCTTTATTCTTTTTGTTACCATTTTTTTGGCCAATTTTTGTTGTAATATGTGTGTTTGTCAACGTGTAACAATCTTATATAAAACCCATGGAATTTATCTGGTGTTAAGTATCCTCACATGAATTTATCGTATTTCTCTTCATTTCCGTGCAAACTGCAGCTGTTTTAGTTAAAGATGCACGTAATACAGATGTAACATTCTTGTTTACACAAAAATATATGGTTTGAGGGGAGTTGTAGAATTAATATTCTTAATCTGACATCTTGGTATAAAAGGTAAATTGTTTGATGTAAATGTCAACTCTCTTCATGTAACCATGAAATTTTCCTTAGATACTCCAAGTTGCAGATTATCATGTACACCTTCAATACATGGTCATTTAAGTTTCGTTTTTAATGTAAACTTCATAACTTTTTTTGCAATACGTATCTATAGAAGGGTCAAAGTATGAAATCATTTACGTTTACAAAAAAATCAGCAAACGGTTAATATGATAGATCATTGGGCGTAACATCATGACGAGAAATCTTAGTCATACCATAACCATGTACGGTAGATGGTAATACAAATGCACACTTGACGGAACTGTCCAACATAATTTTCAGACTTACCTTGAAAAGCTTGGTAGTCCCAGAACCTAGCCCCCAAAGTTAAACCAATCTCGTAACATTTGAGTATGTGACCAAGCCGATCTATGGGCCAAGTATGTACAAACTACAGCTTGAAGTACTGAAATTGGTAAGTTATATAGTTAAGGTATTAGTTATGTAAAAAATCCAAACATACATCCAAAATAAACCAAACAGACAAACTATCAAAACGGAGCTGAACTACCATCCTATTTGCTTAAGATCTGCACACTTTCGCCACCCACCACCGCCGGAGCCACCGTACATTCGCCGCCATCGATGTCGATCTTGAACCAAATCTTCAATAGAGGCCTAATTGGCCCAAAATGGTAAGTTTTAGCTCTCAAAATTGAAAATTTCAAGATTCTTGCAATTTAAGTTGTTTATTATCATATGAAATGAATTCCCAGTTTTATTTTATCTCGAAATTCTTGTTCCATACATACCCACAAAATATAAAGCTAAAAGTTTTGGACTTTTTGTTTCAAATAATATTGTATGTGTGTGTGATCTGAATAAAGTTTTGGCCTTTTTGGTGTTATATGTTTGACTTTGACTTTTAAGTGTAAAGATTTTATTGTTGATATACACAATTGAAAGAGTTTGTGGACTAGTGGTTAGATGTGAACAAGAAAAACCTTCTCTATATGCCCGTTTACAATTGATATAGGGTTATACAGATATAAAAATAAACAAGAATGCAATGATTAGTCATGATATGGGACACTTTAAGTAACATAACTAAGATAATCTTTGAATCGAGAAAGCGGCCATTTTGACATAACAAATGAATTCAAGTCGTTATATTTGGATATTTTTCCCCTCCTTATCGATGATAGTGTTAATGTTGTGTGTTTCTATAGTAAAACAAGCCTAACATTGGCGATTTCACGGATTAAGTTGCTTCAAAATAAGAGAGATACGCAGTTGAAGCAAATGCGCAAGGAAATCGCTCAGTTTCTTCAATCGGGGCAAGAGCCTATTGCAAGGATACGAGTGAGGCATTTAAGATTTATGCGGTTTAGTTGCTCAAGTTTTTGCTTTATGAATTTTGTTGTAAGAAGTATGATTTTGAAATGTTTTAGGTAGAGCACATTATAAGAGAACAAAATATATGGGCTGCATATGAGGTCTTGGAGATGTTTTGTGAATTCGTTCTTGCACGAGTTCCTATTATCGAAAGCCAGAGGTATAGTCATTTGGAAATTATCATAACTGTAATTGGTCATTACTATAACGTACTTTTTTTGTCATATGACTGTATGTGTGTCTTTTCTTATGTATATTTGTATGTATGTGCTAATTACATATTTTTGATTTACGAACACAGAGAATGTCCATTGGAGTTAAAAGAGGCCGTCGCAAGCATAATCTTTGCTGCTCCCAGATGCTCGGATTTACCTGATTTGTTAACTGTTCGAAATTTGTTTGGCACAAAGTATGGAAAAGAATTCATATCAGCTGCCTCTGAGGCTCGCCCTGATACTGGCGTCAACCGTACAGTTAATCTATAAACTCGAGTTTTTATTTATATATGTACAAAAGTTATTTTCATCCTATATAACTAATATGATTTTATTTTTATATTCATTTTTTTTGTGTGTGCTTCAGATAATTGAGAAACTTTCTGTCTATGCTCCCTCTGGTGAGATGAAGCTAAATACGTTGAAAGAAATTGCACATGAATACAATGTTTTTTGGGATTCTTCTAAAACTGAAGCTGAATTCAAGAAAATGCCCGAGGATCTTCTGGTACTTTCCGCTTTTTTAATCTATTTGATTGTAATCATGTTTCACTTCACATATATTATCCACCATTTCTGGATGGTTCAAAGAGATGCAAGACTTTTGTGGTCAAATATACTTCTTTCTGCCATCAAAAGCAAATCTCAGCGATGGAAACTTGGGAGGGGATAAACGGGTCAATACTGGTAATTTTTTGGTTTAGGCTGGGTTGGTCTGAACCACCATCTGTCCAAATCCTAATTAATTTTTATTTATCAGTGGCTGTGTCGAATATGGTTACAAAAGTTGGAACACTTTCTCAAAAATAATGCTATCTTTGTATTAGATGTTTTAAGGAATTGTTTTATGCATTAAAAAGAACAGTTTTGTGTGATTTTAGACCCCTTTGACATGTGTTCCTTTTTTTTACCATTCCTTTATTTCACCCATTCTACTATTCTAGAATAAATGTAGCCCACAGCAACTCAATCCTGAGCTCATGAGTCGAAATTATGGCTTTGTTGATGTGACATTAAACCAAGGATAAAAGGTGATGAATAGTTAGAAATATGAGATATGGTGTATTGACCCAAAAGATATTTTACTTGGGGATAAAATAGAACATTGTTTTTAGGAATACGTGTGTATCAAACTCGATAAATAAGAGTACTACAAAATACTAATAGATGAATGTGGGTCTTACATTTGTCTCATGACGGTTAGTTTTGTAACTTGTAGAATGGACCAAAGCAAATATCAACTGTTAGTGCACAAATCCCAGTGAGTCATAAAGAATCTCCCAAAGCTGCACATCGCCCACCATCAATTGGCAGCCCACAGGGACCCGTCCAGCCCCTTCAACCTCCCAAGACTACTGCAACCATGAGTCCTACTAAAGCCCTACAATCATCAGCAGAAAGTCAACAGGGAAAGCCGGTTTCATCAGAGTCACTCAATGTCTTAGAGAGAGCCCGAGCTGCAATGGCTGCTGCAGATCGTGCATCAGTAGCTGCTCGTGCTGCTGCGCAATTGGTCAACTCCAATGTTCCTTTGATGACACTAGAATAGAATATAACTAAATCTACATGAGCTTAAACTGTGAAATCTCTTTTTTAGTTTTAGTGTGGAGTGAATGTCTGGTAGTTTGTGATGAAAAATGTTTAAGCATCCTGAATTTGGTAATATTGTGTAAATTTGACTTGTTTTTACAGATATAGATATAGTTTTTGTGTGAAATGATAATGTTTGAACATCTTGAATCATAAACTTTATGCTATAGATTAGATACTTATTTTCACAAGGGAATTCCTTCAAGTTTTTGTTTAGAAGGAAAAGCTGAAATGCATTTTGCTCAAATTTAGGATCACAATCTGTGAGCTATATTGACTTCGCTTTGGTATGGAGTAAATGTCAAGTTATTTTCTTGTGATAGACTCATAGACATAACATATTATCCTGTATTTCCTAGAATCGTACGAGTGTCAACTTACACTTGAATACTTGATACAATAGATGTACGCGGTCATTTAATCTACGTTCTCTTTTTAAGAAAAACTATCTCAAATGAAAATGTCACAAAATCTAGGATTGGGATCCTGAAGTTAAATTCGAAAGTTGTTAAGTTAGGCCGGTTCCAATAGCTCCGTCGACACCCCATCGATGGGGTCGTCGACGTAGATGCTATTGGTAGCACCCTTGTCGATGGGGTCCATCGTCGGCTGCCATCGATGGATTGAAAAGCGTAGACGAGAGGGAGAGTGAAAGTGGGGCCAGCCTTTTCTTTTCCTTCTTTTTTTATTTGCTTTTCATAAATAATGTATATATATGTGTGTGTGTGTGTGTGTGCAGGTTACAAAGAAGAAGAAGAAGACAACTTTTTTAGAAATTAACACTATTAGTCTATATATTCAATATTTTACATATGTTTTTTATAGAGTTAATTACAGAAATCGTCCTTGCTGTTGACCCTCATTTGCAACTTTCATCCCTAAGTTTCATAAATTACAGTTTTAGTCCAAATAAGTTTACTCCGTCAACAGTTTTGGTCCAAACTCCAAACAGGCGATAAATAACCCATCACGTGACCTGCACATGATGGGTATTATAGTCTTTCCCTTACAAAAGGACCAAAGTAATTACTTTTGATATATTTTTTTCCCAGGATTGTCATCATCATCAACATCAAATAACATATGAATAATCTTTTAAACTTTAAATCTTTCCAAATCTTCAATCCATCCTTATCTTTTAATCTTTAAACACAATTTACAAATCAAACAACAAATATGCATACACAATTGCCGAAGCTTACTTCCCTAACAATTTGAATCTACAACAACTATTTTATTCTAAAATCAATTCCATTGATAATAATTAAATAATAGTACATAAACTTAATTAAAAGAAAAAAGAAAAGAAGTAAAAATGGTTGCATTGATGATTCCATATACCTTTCGACATCATTGTTATGAATCTATACACTTGTTAAACTATTCTCTCCCTCTCTCTCTCAAACACACACACATATACATACAGGGTAGGGTTAACGTGAGAACAACAAATATGGAGAGAACCATGAGAACCACTAGTTTCCCTCCCTCTTTCTTCTTTTTGGTGTGGTTTTTAATTTTTTAATTTTTAATTTTTTTTTTTTTTTTTCTTGTTTTTTGTTTCTTTTAACAAAAATCCATTCCAATTTTTTTTTTTGTAAAAAATCATATAGGTTACGTATTGAAAACGTATGGATACGGTACGGGCGTTGCCCTCATCCGTTCTAAAGGGGTTGTCACCGGACGCATATGAGAATGGTATGGATTTGATGGGCGGCGATCCAAGAGATGGTGACGGTTTGATACGGTACGGGCGTATCCCTTAATTCTAAGGGCAAAGCCCTTAGAGATGATTTTTTAATAGTTCTCACGGTTCTCACCATATATGTTGGTTCTCACTTGATCCCTTCACTATATATATATATATATATATATATATAATATATAGATATATATATATATCGGAGGGAGATGGAGGTGTGAAACAGTGGTGCTGGCCAGACGCGAGTAGTGGTGGCCAGAAAGGAAAGAACTTTGGGGATCCGAGTGGTGGTGGCCGGAAGTGGCGGTGGCTGGAAGTGATGGTGGTCGTATAGTGAAGGCCGAGAACTCGTATATATATCCATCTCTACCTTTATCTTCAAGATCTATATTTATACATGTATCCACCTATATCTATGTATATGGAGGTGGTGGCCAAGCGTGGTGGTTGTCGGAAGTTCTGATGGTTGGAAACATATCTTGTTTAGAGAGAAAAAGAGAGATATGAGATTTAGGGAATAGATCTTTTATGTTGTTATTAGTATTCAGTAGTACTATAATTATCAGCCATAGATATATGTATATGGGAGTGTGTATATATGCAGGTATATAAGGTTAGAGTGATGGTGAATTTATTTATTTATTGTATGTTTATTCATTCATTTATTTATTTATTTATTGTATGTTTATTAATTTATTTATTTATTTATTTATTGTATATATGTGATAAAGAAAAATTTTATTATTAATTACGGTTTTAGTCTGTGATAATGGAAATGACGATAATGCCCTTGGCGTGCAAGTCACATGACCACACTTATAACGTCAGTTAGTGTCTTGGACCAAAGTTGTTAACGGAGTTCCAAATCTAGGGATGAAAAACGTAATTTCATGAACCCAGGGATGAAACGTGAAAGTGGGTACAAACCACAGGGACGAAAATTGTAATTTACTCTTATATATATATAATTATATATATATACTGAATATTAATATAATATATCTATCATCTATAATGAAGAAGAAGAAATGGGTGGCACAATCTGACCGCCTCCATATCAACATATCTCGGGTAACCACCACATCTTAAATTTGGTCACTCATCATCCGTATATCCGTCATCTGTTACCTGTCCCCACCACGTTAATATCCGCTACCACCATCCTAGATCCGCTGCTACCACGACACCTTACACATAATGTATAAGTTATTGATTGAGGAATAAAATAAAATATTAAATGGGTATAAGCTATTAGTATGTTTCCATGTCTGAATCTTTTGAAAATCAAATAATTTTGATGAATATGAGGAGAAAAAGGTTTGTGGGTATAGGGAGATAATATTTGTGGGTATATATATATGGAATAAAAATAAAACCTTAGCAGCAGCAGAAACGTATACGTATAGATTTGTATTTTTTTTTCTTTTGGAATGGCTTATATATAGATATAGAAATGATAATAAGTATTATTAATTTAAAAGTTAATTACAGTTTTAGTTCTTGTGGTTAAAAAGACTAAAATACCCATCATGTGCAGGTCACGTGATGGGTAATTTAACGTCCGTTTATTTGTACCAAAACGTTGACGGACAAACTTATTTGGACTAAAAACTGTAATTTATGAAACTTAAGGATGAAAGCTGCAAAGGCGTCGACGACAAGGACGATTTCTGTAATTAACTCAAAAAAAATTTTTATATATTTAAATAAATTTCAGTTTAGTCCCTGAAGTATTAATTTATTTATAATTTAGTTTTGAATTTTCAAAAGTTTTAAACTTAATATATTATGTGAAAGTTAATAATATTTTAATGTTGAATAAAATTAAGTTTAATTTATTGTTTGGATAAATATAAAATAAAATAAAAATAAAAGTTGAGGAAGAAGTATTATTGTTAGTGAGTGTGGAAGATGTGGATGGGGAGAGAGAAAAGCTGATGTGGCAATATGGAAGAAGTGTGGATGGGATATGGAAGAGCTCCCTATTTGGAAAGGCCTTAGAACCAATTAAAAGACTTCAAACATGTTTAAGAATCCGCCAACAAAAAAATAACGGACCCATTATTTTGTTATTCTCATAATTCCAACTTGAGAGATGTATTTCAACTTTAGATTATCTGGATCATAAAATTTAGAGTAAATTACTTTTTTCGTCCGTAAAGTTGGCACGTTTTTCACTTTCAATCCCTGAAGTAAAAAAATATCAATTTGCATCCCTAAAGTTGGCTAATTTTTTCAATTAAGGTCCTAGCGCTAACGACGTCCAAATTTTTCCGTTAACTCACCCCACGTGACTAACACGTGAGGGTATAAGCGTCATTTACTCTTTGACAGGGACGAAAAGTGCAAAAACGTGACAACTTGGGGGACAAAAATTGAAATATACTCTTTTAATGCTTTTGTAAATTAAAATATATTAAGTGATGATGCAAAAACAAGATTTTTGTTGGCTTGGGTTTGTGCGGAGTTTAATTTACGTATTTTGGTACCGGTTTGGAGTTTTAATTCGAAGAAACGGACAAGAAATCGTGAATTTTTTCCCGCCGAGTTGTTGAGTTTTCCGGCGAAGCTTTTTGAACAAAAAAATAGGCAAGAGTTTGTGCGGAATTCAATTCTGAACATTTTGGTATTGGTTTCGAGTTCCGATTCGAAGCAACGAGGGAGAAATCCTGATTTTCAGTTTTTTGGCACTTTTCCGGCTGCCGCGAATAGGGCTGTTGGGTGGTGGCCAGCGATGGCTGTGGCTGGAGTTAAATGAATATTTCTATTTTTGAGTTACAATTTGACATTTGCTCGCCGAAATATTTTTTTTTGCCGGAGATGTGTCGGAAATTAGCCGGAGAAGATGACCGGAATAAAAGTCGCCGGTTGAACTTAGATGAGATGAAGATGATGATAATAGATAAAGTAAATTGCAATTTTCATCCCTGAACATGTCACGTTTTGCATTTTCAGTCCCTCAAGTGTAAAGGGGAAAAGACATTAATGCCCTCACGTGTTTAGCACGTGCGTACGTTAACGGCCAAAAACCAACGCCGTCTATGGGAAGGACCACGATTGCAAATTTTTGCCAACTTTAGGGATGCAAATTGATATTTTTTACTTCAGAGATTGAAAGTAAAAAACGTGTCAACTTCAGGGACGAAAAATGTAATTTACTCTAAAATTTAAGCAAGATTATCTGGATGAGGAATGGATCGGCAAGGGAAATAGCAAGAGTTAGATGGGCCGCACTCAATACGATGCTGTTCCCGGGCAGGCCTTTTATTGATGGGCTTTCAAATGCATCAGCTTCACTTTTTTTGAATAAATGATGTGTCGAATGGGCTTCTTCATGGGTCAAACACTTAGAAATTAGATTTCAATTAAATAATTCTTTGATTTTCGTTTTCTTATTTGATAACTGGGTTTCTCCATGCATGGGTCAAACACATGAAAATTATAATTTTAATAAATATTTCTTTGATTTTTGTAACAGTAGATTTTTGTAATTTTAATATTTCTATTAGGATATACTTTCAGATCATGTCCTTATATTGAAAAAAGGTTAATGATCCTTACAACTGTTTGTATATGAACAAACTTCCAATAATCCAGAAATCACAAGATTAAATCTCAATTTAATCTTTTATCTAATTCAATTTAAATTGAACCAAAGAAAATAATCTTCTCAACAAGTAAACAATCCTTACTGCTAGTCAGGAAGGATTCACACAACTAGATTATTGTGTGTTCTATTACAATATCGAAATATGAACTTGAGAGAAAATACAATTGAGAGAACTGAACAAAAAACACGAACAAACAAAATATGGGGTCTTAACCCTAAATGGGTTATATCACCCTATTTATACATAGGAACTATAAGCTAATGACAAACTAGTCCCTATACTTTTAACTTCCAGAAATAACAACTTTAGCCCCTGAAACTCATGACTTGAACAATCAAAGACCATCTTCTAATCTTGTTACTTATCCACCTTGATCAACATAACAACAATCCATAATCAACCTGCATGAACATCCAACCTGCACATATGCTAATCATACAATAAGTAACAAGATTAAGCAAGAATAAGATTACAACCATACTTTTTAACATCCCCCCTTAATCTTATTCTCAAACAAGTTAAGTAAATTCATTCTTTGACAAAAAACATCATGAGATTTTGTATCCAACCCTTTGGTAAGAATATCTGCTATATTATTAGCAGATTCTATTTTCTCAACTTTAATGACCCCTGCTAAAATTTTTTCTCTCACAAAATGGAGATCAATTTCTAAGTGTTTGGTCCTTTCATGGAAAACAGGGTTGGAAGAGACTTTAATGGCAGATTTATTGTCACAAAATACTGTGACAGGAATTACATTTTTGAATTGTAAATCCTGCAAAATTTTTATAATCCAAATAATTTCACAAGTAACAGCAGCCAATGCCCTGTATTCCCCTTCAGTGGAAGATTTTGACACAGTATTTTGTTTCTTACTTTTCCAAGATACCAAAGAACCACAAAGGAAAACACAATATCCAGTAACTGACCTTCTACTGGAAATACATTTCCCCCAGTCAGAATCAACAAATGCTTCAAGTTTAAAAAAAGATGATTTATGTATAGAAATACCTTTGCCAGGAGCTCCTTTCAAGTATCTAAGAACCCTTAATGCAACTTTCAAATGAGAAGCTAAAGGCTTATGCATAAATTGACTTAGACAATGAACTGTATAAGCAATATCTGGTCTAGTATGAGTTAAATAAATAAGCTTACCAATAAGCTTTTGATATTCAGTTATATTAGACAAAACAGGATCAGACCTACTAGCTTCACTAGAAAGTTGAACATTAGGATCAAGAGGCACATGAATAGGTTTTCCAGCAAGTAACAATCTTCACAACTGGAGAGAAGGTTTCATCAAAATCCACACCTTCTCTTTGACTATAACCTTTAGCCACCAATCTTGCTTTATATCTTTCTATTTCTCCATTAGATTTATATTTAATTTTGTAAATCCATTTACAACCTATAGGTTCTCTTCCCTTAGGAAGGTCAGTTAATTCCCAAGTGTTATTTCTATGTAAAGCTTCTATTTCTTGATTCATAGCATCTATCCAAACAGTGTGTTTACAAGCCTCACTATATCTTTGAGGTTCAACACTTTTATTTAATTGAGTCACAAAAGCAACACACATATTACTTAGAGCAGAATAACACACATACTTTTCAAGACCATATTTAACACTGGAATTAACCACAAAATCTGCATATTTTCTAGGAAAAACAGAAACCCTATCAGTTCTTCTCAAAGACTGATCTTCAGCATTATCATTATTATTAACAACTTGGTTTTCATCATTTACATTCTCAAAATTTTGTTCATTTCCTTGAATCAAATGAATATCTAAACCCTCTTCACCCTCAGAGTTATGTATGCTTTCCTCATGTGTTGCAGTGGTTTCACTTTCATTGGTAGAGTCACTAGAGACACTGCCAGAATGAGAGGAACCTTTACCATCACCATTGGAACCCTGGTTATCTCTCTCTTCATCATTGGGTGGTTTAGGATACTCATTGTCATCAAAAAAGTCAGAAAACAAGTTTAGGTTTGAGTCTTTTGAAGAAATCTGTTTAAGTTTTAAAGGAAAAATGTTCTCAAAAAATTTAACATCTCTTGAAATAAAAATGGAGTTATCATCAAGAGACAAAAGTTTATAACCCTTTTTTGAAGATGAGTAGCCTAACATTATACTTTTGGTTGTTCTACTAGAAAATTTATCATTATTATTTAAGTTTTTTGCAAAACATAAGCAACCAAAGGTTTTTAAATGAGAGAGATTAGGTAACTGATTAAAGATCATTTCATAAGGAGATTTTCCATTAAGCACTGAGGAAGGTAATCTGTTAATCAAGTAAGTAGCAGTTAGAACACACTCAGTCCACAAATTAAGAGGAAGACCCCCCTGAAATAGAAGAGACCTAGCAACATTCAAAAGATGTCTATGTTTTCTTTCAACCACCCCATTCTGTTGGGGTGTATAAACATTTGAAGTTTGATGAAATATGCCATTTGTTTCAACAAAAGCTTTAAACTTAGAATTCAAAAATTCAGAACCATTATCACTTCTCAAAGTTTTAATGGTAGTTTGAAACTGATTTTTAATCAAGTTAAAAAACAGAATTACATTTTCAAAGACTTCATCTTTAGACCTTAACAAATATACCCAAACTGCCCTGGTATAATCATCAACAATAGTCAAAAAATATTTGTAACCTCCCCTTCCAGTAACCTTGTAAGGTCCCCATACATCTAAATGTATTAGTTGACCAAGAAAAGTAGTCTTATGATCACTTATTGGAAAAGGATTTCTAGTTTGTTTAGCTTGATGACATATATCACAAACAGTTTCATTTTCTTGTTTGTAACCAAGTAAATGTTGCATTTTGTTTAAAACAACTTCAGAAGGATGACCAAGTCTAGAATGCCAAACAGATTTAGCCACATTGCAAGTAACAAGCCTACACATACCTTCTACACATTCATCAATATAGTATAAACCACTAGTCTGTTTACCAGTTCCCAGAACCTTCATTGAATTCAAACCCTGAGTCATAACATAACATAATGACTCATCAAAAGCCATAAGTAACTTACTATGTTTAGCCACTTTATGAACAGAGAGTAACTTAACACAATATTCAGGAACAACTAAGACATCATAAAGAGTTAAATAATTGGTTAACTGAAGATTTCCTATTTTTTGAATATAAGCAAAGGTTCCATTAGGATGACTAACTTTAATTTTTAAACTAGATATGTCAATGACATCAACAAGATTTTCCTCAGTATAAGTAATATGATGATTAGCCCCTGAGTCATTAATCCAACTTTTCTTTGAAACTTTAGGTCTCAAATTAGCATTAGAACAGAAAAATTTATTAAAGTTTTCATTAAAAATTTTACTATTATTAAACAACACACCTGCCATGTTTGCATTCACATTTTGAGAAGAGTCTGAATTGTCCTTAAGAAGATTCATGATTCTGGTTAACTGTTCTTCAGAAAAAGAAGGAGAAGAAGAAGGAGCAGAAGTGTTGTTACTAGAAACTTTCCTGTTATTAGACTGAGATCCTGCAAACCTTTTTTTACCAAAATCTGGAGGATATCCAATGATCTTAAAACATTTATCAATAGAGTGCCCATTAAAACCACAATTTTCACACACAATAGAAGAACCTTTGTTATTATTCTGAGAAGAGTTAGTTTTGAAATTCTTTGAAAAAGTGTTGTTATTAGGAAAGCCTTTAGAAGGATAAACTTTAGACACAAAAGCAGACTTTTGAGAAGAAGTAGAAGTAACACCTCTATGAGACTCATCTCTAGACAAGATAGAATAAGCAGTTCTAAGATCAGGTAATGGTTCTTTAGTCAAAATGGTACTTCTCACATTAACATACATATCATCAAGACCCATCAGAAATTGCATAAGTTTCATTAGTTGAGTATGTTTAGCAAAATCAGAAGCAGCATGACAAGTACATCTAGGTAATTGCACTAGAGCATCAAATTGTTTCCATAGAGCATTCAGTTTATGATAATAATCAGACAAAGGCATACCATTTTGACACAGAGAATTAATCTTATGATGCAAATTAAAGATCACAGAACCATCAACTTTGTCATAAGTCTCTTTTAATTCTTTCCAAACAAGACTAGCTTTCTTACTAAAGATTTGTCCTAAATACAACTCTTCATTAATAGAATTAAGAATCCAAGAAAGCACAACAGCATTACATCTATCCCACTGTTTTCCTAACACTTCATCAGTATTAGACCTTCTACAAGTTCCATCAACAAATCCTATTTTATTTTTTGCTTCTAAAGCCAAAATCATAGCACAACTCCAGATTTGATAATTTTCAGTTCCTTTAAGCTTAATAGACACAATAGACAGAGTAGAAGAATCATTAGGATGCAGGTGTAAAGGATTACTTAAATCCAGTTTGCTAATTTGAGTAACATTATCTTCAGATTCATTATTAGATGCATAGTCATATTCTCCATAACCATACAAGTTATCATCATCCATAGTTCCAACAATCTCAATTAATCAAGCACAGATCAATAAGCAGTTAATCTCAATTAATCACAAATAGAACCAATAACCAGAAAAAATTTAATTCAGAAATATACGAGAAAACAAAAAAAACGACATATATATATATATATATTTGAAAAATAAATCTTATCCTCGCAAAAGTGCCAGGGACAGGATTCCTAACCTCTCAAAGAAGGCAGGTCAAGTATTAGCACAGTTGTTTTGAATGAGAACAAGATAAAAAAAAACTTATATATAAAAAAAAAAGAGAGGACAAACAGTGCTATCGGATGAGGAAGGAGAAGAGGAACTCTACTATTCAATCGATTCACTTAGTCGATGAATAGCAGAATCAAGAAGCAACAACCGTACTGTTCGATCGATTCACTTAGTCGATGAACAGCAAAACCCTAACCCTAATTTTCTCAAAAAATTAGGGTTTACCACCACAATCGGAACTAGAACAATAATCGGTGATCAATAGATCATACGCCGATTATAATATCCAGATCTAGGCACAGAATCCCCAAATAAGCGAAACCCTAGATCGGAGATCTTGAAACCCTAAAATTATTATTATAACAAAATTAATTCGATTAATCGCGATCAACTACGATAACCTGTCTCTGATACCATGAACAAACTTCCAATAATCCAGAAATCACAAGATTAAATCTCAATTTAATCTTTTATCTAATTCAATTTAAATTGAACCAAAGAAAATAATCTTCTCAACAAGTAAACAATCCTTACTGCTAGTCAGGAAGGATTCACACAACTAGATTATTGTGTGTTCTATTACAATATCGAAATATGAACTTGAGAGAAAATACAATTGAGAGAACTGAACAAAAAACACGAACAAACAAAATATGGGGTCTTAACCCTAAATGGGTTATATCACCCTATTTATACATAGGAACTATAAGCTAATGACAAACTAGTCCCTATACTTTTAACTTCCAGAAATAACAACTTTAGCCCCTGAAACTCATGACTTGAACAATCAAAGACCATCTTCTAATCTTGTTACTTATCCACCTTGATCAACATAACAACAATCCATAATCAACCTGCATGAACATCCAACCTGCACATATGCTAATCATACAATAAGTAACAAGATTAAGCAAGAATAAGATTACAACCATACTTTTTAACAGTATATGACAACAATTTTTTTTTTTGTAAAATAGCCACCGTGAAAGAAACAAATAACATATTGTTCTTTGATGTGGTGATTCACTTCGCTTCAGTAATGGCATATTGTTTTTCCAGACTTTATCTCTTTCAAAGTTCCACAAAAATGAGGTTTTAATTGTTATATGTTTACTTCTCCGGTAAAATTTTCTTAAAGATCGAATAACTGATATAATATTATCGGCCCCCATCCACGAGTCCAAACCATTGAGACACATTGATTATTGGATAATGATATATATGCCTAATTTATGTTTAGAGATCCATGTTTCTGGTAATTCATATTAGACGGAGATCTATATATAGAAACTGAAGGTTGTACTATTTCTCGAATTCACAACGACACAAACGATACAATCAAGTGAATCAACAATTAATTTCATAAAAAAAAGACAAATATATTATTTATACTTTTTTTTTAATAGAAATTAAGTTTCCATTATTTACTGTTAAATTTTTGAAGAAAGACTCAAATTAATAAATTGTTAGATTCAATTCCACGAGTCCAATAAAAACAAAAATATATAATACTGTGGTCGAATATATATATATATATATATATATATGTTTAACAACACATTGGTATGTCAAAATCGAGAAAATCATGTTTTTTGTTTTGTGCATCCATCTTGGATGCATATTCATCAAAATGATGCATCCAACAAAAAACGTGATTTTTCGATTTTGACGGATCAATGTGTTGTTAAACACTTAAATAATGATAATTAGTTATGCACTATGTTAGTTTTATGGACTTTTAATGCATCAAAATGATGTTTTTAAGTGTTCTCACCGTTCTTATTTTAAGAGTGTTCTTACCGGAGTGTTACCCTATATATCATATATATATATATATATATTAAATATATTATTTTTTATATATAATGTCAAAATCGAGAAAATCATGTTTTTTTTTGTGCATCCATCTTGGATGCATATTCATCAAAATGATGCATCCAACAAAAAACGTGATTTTTTCGATTTTGACGGATCAATGTGTTGTTAAACACTTAAATAATGATAATTAGTTATGCACTATGTTAGTTTTATGGACTTTTAATGCATCAAAATGATGTTTTTAAGTGTTCTCACCGTTCTTATTTTAAGAGTGTTCTTACCGGAGTGTTACCCTATATATAATTATATATATATTAATATAAAAGAAATATATATATTTTCGGTCTTGAATCTGCAAACATGTCTCATAAAGGAGATAAATTTGTCACCTTCATGTCTTGTACCTTTCTTCATCTTGGCCGGACGTGAGTCATGAATTAATGGTACCTACTGAAAAAGGGTAAAAGATCAAACAAAGCATATCAAGCCTTTGGAAACTTTGCTATATATATGTGGCAGAATGCACACACGTACCCAGGGGAGGCCCGGAGGGGGGGCCAAACCCGACTTCGACAGGGCACATGTTTGAAGGGGGCACAAAATCGTTAAAAAGTTTCTACATATATTGCATATGTATAAGTATAATGTGTTATATAAATAAATATATTTGATTCCAATAACTCGTTAATGACTGAATAATAAATATTATGATTTTGTTATTGTTATAAGTATCATTATAAAAAATTGCTTATATATTTGAATTACTAAGACGTGGGGGCATATTTTCCCCCGGCTCGACCTGGGTACTTGAATTCTCAGGGCCGCCACTGCACGTACCCATTTAATTAAATGACAACAAACACAAATCATTAGTTATATTTTATCTATATAATAATAACTAGGAGGATCATGCCGCGCGTTGCGCGACACTGATTTATTTTATCGTTTCATGTAAGAAGTATAAATGTAACACGTAATGAACGACGATTGCATCGATATCATCGAATTTATATACAACCAGTGTCATGATCTTTTTATGTAACCAATCATGAATATGTTTACAAAACACTTGGTGCACGGTTTTAGCTAGAGATAATGCGATGACCTTTATATGCAACCGACCATAGATATCTTTACAAAAGATTTAGAGCTTGGTTATTCTGTATGAATGTTTTGATGCTATTATTAGTTAATTTAATTTTTTTTAGCTTACTTGAGTAGCGGACGATCCTCGTTGCAAATCTCTGAGAGTGAAAACAAACAATGGGCTGTCGTCTTTTTAATTTGTTACAGCTCCCTAAGACATACATTGTTGAGTCAAGGATTCGCTGACCAGACTTGGTCGCTGACGTGTGTCGTCAGCAAGTCATCAGCGAGTCATCAGCGAAGTCAGAGACTCTTGTCAGCGGATGGTTTATTTCCCAAGTTGTGTGTCAAGGCGGGAAGATTTCAAACCAACAAGAAGACAAGAAGTCACATGGTGTTTCTCCCAACTGAATGTTACCTTAAATAGCAAAGGTACAGTTGGGACCAAAATGAGGTTTCTCTCTTTCATACCCGTTTTGGTAAAGAAGACAAAGGCTCCTGGATCCAAGTACAATGAGCCTATGAGCAGTCGACGACCACCATTCTATCACTATCAGTATAAGGCTGTGTTGCCCTAATTCCTCCCTTATATAAAGCAACACAGCCGCATCTTTTATAGTGTGTTTTGTCACCACAAAGTGTGTGTCACTTTATTTGTAATTGCTTAAGTTTCTTTCTTCCTTTCTAGGCTTAGCAATTACCTAGTTCATTTGTATTCTTGTAAGACAAGTTGTAATATCGACCATGTATTCATCGTTTAATCAATGATATATATGATTAGACTTGCATAGTTTTCTTACAATTGAACTTGTTCTTGTTTATATTCTTTACTTTCTGTTATTACTTAATCATAATATAAGTGTGCAAATCAAGGACTGTCAAGTGGTATCAGAGCCATCGTTTCTAAATCATTGAAACAAGATCCGTTTGCATACTTTTTCTTTCTTTCAAAAAAAAAAAATTCTCTTTTCTTTTTCTTTTTAATCCCTTTTTAAACAAGAACATGACTGCTGTTCCCACCCTTGTTAACACACGTGACTTCGGTTACGTATCAGTCCCTCCAAGATTCGAGCCCGATGACTTTGGGTCTTGGAAGGAAAGAATGTTACTACATATAGTGGGTGTGGAACCCTATCTTATGTCTATTCTGACCGTCGGTCCTTATATCCCCACTCTGGTTCAAAGAACACCAGGAGCAACTGTTGACGCTCCTGAGATTGTGATTGACATCGTCAAACCAGAGGTTCAATGGACTGACGATGAAAGGAGACTTGTTAATCTTGATGCAAGGCTCAAAAACATGATTGTCAGCACTCTTCCCACTGACCTCATGAAAGTGGTTATTAGATATCCCTCTTCAAAAGAAGTTTGGGATAGATTGGTTAGCATGCATGAAGGCTCTGCTGCTACCATTGCCACTAAAAAGATAGACTTAAAAAGAGCTTATGAAAATTTCTTTTTCCTCCCCAACGAAGGTCTAAACGGTTCATATACCCGATTTAAAGGGTTGCTGAACGACATGACCACTGTTGGTATCTCTCATGATGATTTTGAGGTATGCCACAAATTTTTTGATAGTTTACCTATCAAGTGGCAAGGTCTGAGACAAATCCTCAGAACCACTGAGCGACTCAATGGCCTTAACCTTGAGTCTCTCTTTGGCATGCTCCAGTTCGAAGAAAGAGCTCTTGCTCAAAATCTTAGAGCTGCCGCTGATGCACAGCACCGTGCGGTCCCTCTTCTTCTTCTGTTTCTTCTTCTTCTCATTCTGCTCTCGACCCTTTGGCCCTTATCTCTGCTGAGCCCAGTAATCTTAATACTGGTGCCAGCTCTTCTATTCTTCCACAACCCATTCAATCTCTTGTTGATGATCTTGATGCTGAAGAGAAACAAGAGATGTTCAGCGACTTTATGGATTTTGCCTTAGTCGCTGGTAAGCGGTACTCCCGTAAATGGAACAACCGTAGGTCGGTTGCTCCATATAAGCCTCCTGTTGACAAAGCTCAAGAGGAGTGCTGGAGATGTGGTAGAAAAGGCCACTACCAAAAGGAGTGCAGAGTTGCCCTACCAACTCCTGCTGCTCCTAAAACTAACCCTTCCAAACCTGCTGATGAGTACAGGAATAAATACTATTAGCTGAAGGCCAAGGTTGCTGAAATGGAAGAGGCCAAAACACCAGCAAAAGGGCTGGTAGCTGAAGAGCATGACTGGGCTGAATCAGATGATTCAGACAGTGAAGAATATGTTGACGCCATGTGCCTTATGGCGCTCGCTGATGGAGATGCTTTGACAAAAGATCAAGTCTCCTCAAGTCGGTGGGTGAACGTCACCATTAAAAAGGTTTGTGCTCACTCCTCTGCTTCTGAAGAAGAAAACCAAAAATCTTCGAATCTCTTCTTTGTGACTTTCAGTTCGTTGAATCTATACGAGCTGATGTCCAATCTAAGCTTGACTCTACTTCCTTGGAGTTAAGTGAAAAATCTGAAAAACTCAATGAGTTGAGAAATGTTCACGTTGAACCACAAAAGGTTCAACTTGAGAATGAAAAACTCAAGCTTGAAGTTGCCAACCTTAAGAAGATTGTGACCTCCTGGTCAAAAGCTTCCAGGTTTCACCACCAGTGCCTAAACGAACAAGTCCCTGCCCAAGTTCAGGCAGTAATAGGCGGTGACTTCAATGCCGCTGCCTCTCTCTCTGACTTGTTTAATGATGAGGTGAAGCCTGAAATTTCTATTCCTCCATCTACTGTCATCTCTCCTGAAGAGATGAAGAAATGGTATTTTGTTAGGGGTCTTAACAATTACCAGTACTACCAGCGACCCATCTAATCCTGCTGAGGAAAATGTTGCTGGCTCCTCAGCAAGCTCCAGCAACCCCTATCCTCATCTTCCCATTATTGGCATGATGCCAAACGAAGGAAGAGTTCAATACTCTTCTGGGGAATCTTATGAAGGGGATACTGGTAGTGATGGTTTTAAACCCATCGCTCCTCAGCAACTCACCATCAGACCTGCTGAACCATTCAGAAGAAGCAAGGTTGCTGTTCCCTATGACTATAGCAAACCTCAGCTAGCTAATGCTGTCAGTCAGCAACCTCAACCTATTGTTCAACCATCTTCTTCATCTTCTCAACAAGCTCCTACCCATGCTGACTGCAAAACTGTGCAGGATGATCGTGTCATGCAGAGACGCGTCAGGTTTGGTGACGCTAGATTTCAGCAAGTTGGACCATCTAAGGTCCGACCTGCAAATAGACAAATCCACCAGCATATACCACAATCGATGCCTACTCCTATTTTGAGGCATAAAACCCCTCAAAAAGTGAGAATTACTAATACCCAAAATAGGTCTGTTACTCCTCAAAGAGGATACTTGCCCCATCAGCAAGTAAGACCTATCACTCCTCAAAGAGGACACTTGCCTCATCAGCAAGTGAGATCTACTACCCCTAATAGGCAATACTTACCTCATAGGAAAATGAGGTCTGTAACACCTAATCAGCATCCTAGATCGATCACTCCCAAAAGAGTGCATCCATCTCAGCAGGGTCCATCTTCTTCTTCTCACCTGCTGTTAATCAAGAGTGGAGTGTAGTCAAGGGATCAAAAAATCCCTCTGCCTCTCAATCTGAGGATCCAAAAGGAAAGTCCATTTTGGGTCCTGCTCCTAAGATGCCTCAGCTTACACTAAAGCATAAGCAAAAGTCTAAGCAAAAGAAAAAGGCATCTTCCTCCGTTGACCCTAAAATTAACAAGCTAGCTCAGCAAGTTAATGACCTTTCCTCTCAATTGAAGGAATTTTTCCTTCAAAATCAAAAAGGCAGCACCTCTGTTAAAAAATGCTACATATGTGGCAGCAGAGGTCATGTTGCCTCTGATTGTGACAACTCCAGGGATGCTCCTGAAGTTGACATTCAACCAAATCCTTCTTCTTCAGCGGCTGCTTCCTCCTCAACTATGGTCAGCGAAAGTTCTACTTCCGCTGATCATAGGAATAGTGTAGGAGAGTCAACCGATCTCACTGAGGAAAACATCGCTGACTTCATTGCTGCTCAGCGTATCTCCTTTCCCCTCTCTCAAGAGATAATCACTAATGCCCAAGGCAGCATTCTGATCGAGTATGGGAACAACAATCAAGTCAGTGGCTTGACTGTTCTTGATACTGGAAACACTGTTACTTATACCTCTGCTGATCAATTCTTCACAAATGAGGTCACTAGTGACATGCTTCCTAATCATCAGCTGGTTGATTCTCATCCAAGTGATGAGACTGCTGACCCAAGTGCTCTTTCTCTTTCTCATACTTCAAATGGCACTGAAGAAGAAAATTCTGAATCCACTCCTGTCATCCCTGAAGCTCCTTACTTTAATCCTGCTGACATGTCCGTCAGTGAGTTCAACAATGAACCCATCTAAATCCTTCTGTTAAATCCATGCAGGGCTCGCTGGGAAAAGGTGTGTGGTACTTGGACAGTGGCTGTTCAAAACACATGACTGGCTCAAAGACCCTGCTGGATAACTACGTAGAGGCTGCTGGCCCTACTGTAGTGTTTGGTGACAATTCCACTGGACAAACTGAAGGTTATGGTCTTCTCTCAAATGGACTCATTAAGTTCAACAAAGTCGCTTATGTCAATGGATTAAAACATAATCTCATCAGCATAAGTCAACTTTGTGATGCTGACTACAAAGTGATTCTTGATAAACATCAAGGCACTGTGGTAAATGTAAACAAGGAAGTAGTCTTGGTTGCTCAAGAAAACGAGATGTATATCTGGTTGACTTCACTCCTATCAAGACTGATAGTGAGACTTGTTTCTTTGCTAAGTCAGCTGCTGAACTAAATTGGTTATGGCACAAGCGTATGTCGCATGTGAATTTCAAAACATTAACTCTCTGGCCAAAAAGAACATTGTTCGTGGCCTCCCTCATCTTTCATTTGAAAAGGATAGACTTTGTGGTGCTTGTGAAAAAGGTAAAAGCCACAGAGCAACTTTCAAAACCAAGCAGGCCAATTCTATCTCTGGCTGCTTTCATCTTCTTCACATGGACCTTTTTGGTCCAGTGAATGTCCAAAGTCTAAAGGGTAGCAAATACACTTTAGTAATCGTGGATGAATACTCACGATACACTTGGACTATCTTTCTTCATTCCAAGAGTGATGCTGCTGAAGAGATTATTAATTTCATCAAGAAAATGGAAAATCTCAACAGCATAAGGGTGAAAGAACTTAGGAGCGATCATGGTACTGAGTTCAGAAACCACACTCTTGAAGCTTTTTGTGCTGATCAAGGGATCTCACAAAATTTCTCTTCCACCAGAACTCCTGAGCAAAATGGTGTCGCTGAAAGAGAAATAGAACTCTCATCAAAGCAGCACGCACCATGCTCAGTGAGTCTTCTTTGCCTAGTAAATTCTGGGCTGAAGCTGTCAACACTGCTTGTCATACTCAAAATAGATGTCTAATAGTTAAAAGACATGACAAGACAGCGTATGAGGTGTTGAAAGGTAAGAAACCTCAAATCAAATACTTCCATGTATTTGGATGTCCTGTCTTCATCTTAAACAACAAGGATCACCTAGGTAAATTTGATCTTAAAGCTGATGATGGATACTTTCTTGGGTATTCGTCCATCAGCAAGGCATTCAGAGTATTCAATACTCGCCTTCAGAAGGTTGATGAATCCATTCATGTTACTTTTGATGAAAGTTCATCAGCACTAAAGGACATTCAATCTTCTTCATCTGAGGTTATTTTTAATGAGCTAGCTGACCCTCTTACTGAGGAAGCTGACTTATTTGTTGATGCTTCTTGCTCGCTGCCTGATACTATTCAGCATATCAAAAAGGATAGTTCAGCTGATGCTGAACTAGAGCAAGTTGCTGCTCATATCTACTCGATTGAGCCAGTTGAGCCTATCTTAAGATCAATCCATGCAGCATCAGCCAAACCTAGATCACTGGCTGATGACGTGCATGCTGATGACTCTACTGAGGAAGAGTTTCATGATGCTTCAGCAAATGCTGAAGAAATGGAGTCTGCTGAAGACTCCGCCATCAATGATAACTCAAATCAGTCGAATGGCTCTGCTGATCATTCTCCTAAACCCATTCTTACCATTGACCTCTCTTCTTATAATGCTCCTGCTGATCCCATAGCTCCAATTTCCGCTGCCACTCAACTTCGTGTCTCAAGTGCTCCTGCACTTAAGTGGACATCTAGTCATCCAGCTCACCAAGTCATTGGTAACCCTCAGCAGGGGATTATTACTCGATCAGCGACAAGAAATACATGTCTGTATGTAAACTTCTTATCTATGATCACTCCCAAAAATATAGGAGAAGCAATGGTTGACCCCTCATGGGTTGCTGCCATGCAAGAGGAACTAACCCAATTCAAAAGACAGAATGTCTGGTTTTTGGTTCCTCTACCTCCTGGAAAAGAACCCATTGGAACTAAATGGGTTTATAGGAATAAAATGGACGAAGATGGTGTTGTTACTCGTAACAAGGCCAGGCTGGTTGCACAAGGTTACCTTCAAGAAGAAGGTGTTGATTACGATGAAACCTTTGCACCAGTGGCCCGATTAGAAGCAATTCGCTTATTCTTGGCACATGCTGCTTACAGAAACTTCACTGTATATCAAATGGATGTAAAGAGTGCTTTCCTAAATGGAAAACTCGATGAGGAAGTTTATGTTGAGCAGCCACCTGGTTTTGAAGATCCAGCCAAGCCACACCATGTCTATCGCCTCTATAAGGCACTCTATGGTCTTAAACAAGCTCCCAGAGCTTGGTATGACACTCTCTCTGAATTTCTTCTTCTAATAAGTTTCAGCGAGGATCCATTGACAGCACCCTCTTCATCTATAAAAAGGGTGCTGATGTCCTATATGTTCAGATATATGTAGATGACATCATTTTTGGGTCCTCCAGCAAGAAACTTTGTACCAAGTTCAGCTCACTGATGTCTTCTCATTTTGAGATGAGCATGATGGGTGAGCTGACCTTCTTTCTTGGTCTTCAAATTCGTCAACTCCCAAATGGGATTTTCATTAATCAGGAAAAGTACATTCGAGACATGCTGGCCAAATTTGACATGTCTAATGTCACTACTAAGGCCACTCCTATGTCTCCTCCCAATAATCTTCATGCTGATCCTGATGGCAAGCATGTGAATCCCACTCTCTATCGGGGAATGATTGGCTCGCTGATGTATCTCACAGCGAGTCGTCCTGATATCATGTTTGCTACATGCTTATGTGCAAGATATCAAGCCTCACCTAGAGAATCCCATCTTCTCGCTGTTAAGCGAATTTTCAAGTACCTAAAAGGTACTTCAACATTGGGTCTCTGGTATCCCAAAGACTCCAATTTTGACCTAGTTGCATATTCTGACTCTGACTATGCTGGCTGCATGTTAGATAGGAAAAGTACCAGTGGTGGATGTCAACTGTTGGGGGGGAAGCTGACTAGTTGGTCTAGTAAGAAACAGCATATAGTTTCCATCTCCACTGCTGAAGCAGAATATGTATCAGCAGCGAGTTGTTGTGCACAAGTCCTATGGATGAAAAACCAACTCGCTGACTATGACTTAGAATTCTCTAAGATCCCTATTATGTGTGACAATACAAGTGCTATTGCAATCACACATAATCCTGTTCAGCATTCTAAGACCAAACACATTGACATTAGGTACCATTTCATTCGTGACCATGTCATGAAAGGGGATGTTGAAATCTACTTCATCCCCACTGATGACCAACTAGCTGATATCTTCACTAAACCTTTAGATGAAACCAGATTTAAATATCTGGTCAGCAAGTTGGGAATGCTGAATGGTGAATCAACAACATGACTTGTCATGTCTGCTGATGCTTCAACATACATCTCTCTTATATGTTGAAAAGTGACCTTATAGTCAAAAATATCTTCAGCGAGCTCAAGAGTATCTTACTCGCTGAACATAAATAGCAATAGAGAGCTAAAAGTCTCTATCTAGTCCAACAGCAAACGGCTGCTGGTAAAGACATTTCAAATCCGTTGATCCCTGTTGCTTTGGGAAAAAGCAAAACAAAAGCAATAGAGGGCTAAAAGCCTCTATCTAGTCCAGCAGCAAACGGCTGCTGGTAAAGAATTATCAAATCCGTTGATCCCTGTTGCTTTGGGAAAAAGCAAATAAAAGTAATAGAGAGCTAAAAGTCTCTATCTAGTCCAGCAGCAAACGGCTGCTGGTAAAGACATTTCAAATCCGCTGATCCCTGTTGCTTTGGGAAAAAGCAAATAAAAGTAATAGAGCTAAAAAGTCTCTATCTAGTCCAGCAGCAAACGGCTGCTGGTAAAGACATTTCAAATCCGTTGATCCCTGTTGCTTTGGGAAAAAGCAAATAAAAGTAATAGAGAGCTAAAAGTCTCTATCTAGTCCAGCAGCAAACGGCTGCTGGTAAAGACATATCAAATCCGTTTATAGCTGACAATTTGCTAAAAATTGTATTTCTTATTCATCAGCGACCATCGATTGTCGAAAAGTCGCTGATTGAAATTTGCTTTCTTAAAAAGGTAACCAGATTGTCTAAACTCTGTCAGCGGATATACTTAGATCTCAACCTTTTCTTTCATTTGAGCATATCCGCTAACAATAATATTTTAATAAGAATACCAAACGGTTACCTCGATTTTTTCCCAAATGGACAACTTGTACACTGTACCCGCCGTAAAACTCGAGTACTTTTGAAATAAGGGTACAAGCTGTCACATCAATCCACTTTTATACGTTACTCATATACGTATATGTATATGTTCAATTTTCGTATGAAAGAGAGTATTGGTGACTTCACTATCATAGTTATGGGTCCCATATCCATGCTATATATATATTCTAATCCTCTTCAATCACCATTATCATACTCTCATATTTCTCCTTCTCTTCCTTACTCTTCTAATCTCTCAAAATTCTTCAAATCTCTCAAAATTCTTAAAAACCCTTCTCTCTTCTCACTATTCATCTTCCTCTCTCATTTCTCAATCTCGAACTAAAATGGCTTCTTCATCCGAACAACAACCTAAATCTCCTACCTATGTTGAGTTGCCCGATGATCTGGCTACTCAAAAGGATCTTAAAAATGTTCCCCTTTACATGCATTCGAAAACCTTTGACCCTGAGAAAATTGCTCCCTCCTCCAAAGCCAAATTTCAGGCTCATACAATCTCAATTAAACCTAATAATTATTTGGGGTCCATTGAAGTTCCATCTGGTATCTCTGGATACCAACAAATGCTGGACTTTATAAAGGCATGTCCAGCAAGCAGTGCCATTTATGCTGACCCAGAAGATATGTATGTCTATCTTCTTAGAGAATTTTGGTGGACGTGTGATTATCACGTAAGCATTGGTGCTATTTCTGGCACCATTAAAAGGAAGCAGGTTCGCATATCCATAACACCCAAAATTCTTCGAACAGCTCTTGGTCTACCTGACCAAACAAAAGAAAAACCTTTTGTAACTCCTGCAACTGTTGAACAATGGAAGGAGTGGTTGCCAACCATTGGGTATGGTGCGAACTTGGAAAAACCAGAAGTTGTTCCCAGCAACCCCACCAAGAAAAATCTCCCTGGTGTATGGAGATTGCTTTTTTCTCATGTCATTCAATGCTTGGGAGGCAATTCTGGATCTCATGACCAACCAACAGCAGCTAATATGCAAATTATTCATGCATTAGCCACTGGAAGATTTATCGATTTCGCCTCAGTCATTTTTGAAGACATGAAGGCTAAAGTCCAAGCAAGCAATCGTTCCTACACAATTCCATTCACAAGATTCTTTTCTCTAATTTTCAAACAAGAGTTGAGGGAAAAGTACAACCAATTTGGTGCTACTATCTGCAAAGCACCAAGAATTGGTCCCTCTGTCTACAAACAGCCAGCATGTGATAGCAATCTCTTTGATAGCAAGTTTGCCTCTCTAACTCCTCAGATGAAAGAAGTTCTATTCTCCTCTTATCCCTCCATGTATAAAAGGGTTGGTGGCAGTGAGATTGCACCATCTTCCTTTGTGATCACTGATACCAGTGCAAAAACACCAAAGAAGGCAAGAACCAAGTCCACCAAATCTGCTGCTCCATCATCCTCCGCTGCCGATGTTACAAAAAGAAAGAAGAAATCAGCAAAAGGTGTGATGAAAGGGTTGGAATCCTTACTTTAGTTTATTGTAACATCCCGAACTTTTATTTAATGTTTGACTAATGCCGTTAAGTCAATTTGGGGTGTCGTTAAGTCTTTACTTAATATTTGAATGTAGTTATGTGTGGTTAACGTAGATAAAGTAGTTAAGTTTAAAAGCCTAAATTTTAATGACGAATAAAAGTGTGATTAATGTCGCTTAAAGGCTATGTAGTGCCTTTTAATGAAGGACTAATGTTGTATATGGTCTATAATGCAGTTTGTGACCAATAATGAAGGGTTTAGAAGTCCAGGGACTGATTTTGACATAGGTTGAAATCTAAAAACGGGATTAAGGGTTTAGGAGCTGCCATTAGATGATATTATGCAGCCAAAACAATCTCTAAACAGACCCTAAGCCTTCCCTTAGCAATCCTTCATCAATTTCAAGCCGAAAAGCTTTTCTACGTGTGATTCGAGTGTGTTTTGTCAAGGGTATTGCATCCTATTTGGCATTACAGGTAATAATCAATTCATTGATTAGATTTTCAGATTCAAAGTTATATTTTAAAGGAGCAAATCTGATTTTATAAAGGAGTTTTAATAAATTAGGGTTCATAATATGTTTAAGCAAATTAATGATCTAAACGACATCAAACGAGTTTGTAATCGATCATTATGATCAAAATATGTTTAATTATGTCGAAAACATGTTTTGGGTGAAGCCTAAATCGAAGGATTTCTGGAAAATTGAAGGACGAAGCCGTTTTGTGAATTCTGGTCGAAATTGGATCTTAAATTCGTTTTCTGGAAGTTAAATTCGTTTTCTGGAAGCTAAATTCGTTTTCTGGAAGTTAAATTCGTTTTCTGGAAGCTAAATTCGTTTGGAAAACGAATTTTAAGTTCGTTTGAAGCAAATTGAGCCTAAGTTCGTGTGGCTAAGTCTAAATTCGTTTCCTGATGTCTAAATTCGTTTCCTGATGTCTAAATTCGTTTTCTGGAAGTTAAATTCGTTTTCTGGAAGTTAAATTCGTTTTCTGGAAGTTAAATTCGTTTTCTGGAAGCTAAATTCGTTTTCTGGAAGTTAAATTCGTTTTCTGGAAGCTAAATTCGTTTTCTGGAAGCTAAATTCGTTTTCTGGAAGCTAAATTCGTTTGATTCCCTTTGAAAGCGACATAATTTTCAAATGGCCATATCTTTTGAACCGTGACTCCGTTTTTGACAAGTAAGCTATCCCTAGAATCGTGTGAGAGTCTATTTTCTAATGGTAATGCTTTTAAAGGAGGATTTTGAAGTCAAGTTTCCTGAAAGGTTGAATTAGTGAGTGAAGGTCGAGTTTCGTCGGATTCTATGAGTCCTAAAGTATTAATCAAACCTCCAATGCATTTAGATTTGTCATGGGTCACATAGATAGGTGTTTAGGTCTGAGTTAGGACCTTAATGATGTGGGTATTAGCTTGTCTAATGATCGCTTAATGATTATAGGAGGTCAGGAATACTTGCTTTGCACAATAACGTAGTTGCCTTTTGTCGTGCGCTCCTTTGAGGTAAGATACACTACTCTGACACGCTGGGGGATCAACTAAAAGCTGGTTTCAAATCGTAAACACTTCCATTCGGTACCTTATTATTGCATGTGGGCATATGGGTTACTTGGGAGGTATTATGGGTTATGCAGTTGACCATGAAACCTGAGATGCAGTCCCTATTGTAGTGTAATGCAGTATTGCTTAATGTAATATGTAGTTATGCAGTTGATGTAGTTTAATGAAGTATCTTGATATGTATGATATATAGAAATGAAGTTGATGTGCGATATGCATGCCTGACCTGTACGCCTAGTTCACTAGACTTGCTAGGTTGCTATGTCACTTGCACGTTTAAGGATCCAAACGTAATGAAGTTAAAGTGTGTGAATGTCTAGGAATGTGTGTTACCTAGACTATTTGTGTGTGAATGTTTGGGAATGCAGGGACCCAATCTATATGTGTGAAATTGAGCTCATAAAACAGATGCAGTGAAAAGTGTTAAGCTTAACCCGTACTAGCCCTAGCCGGGCGAGTGCGTAGATGCAGTTGTTGCTTGGGTGGCTCCTCGCAACGTGGTCTCTATAACGCAGGGCGAGTAATACGAGGGGTTTGACCAACCTTCATATACGGATTACCCAAGGATTGGCTTGCCATTCCTTAACGACGTAAGATGAGTAGTCTTTTGACTAATCATCCAGTCGGGTGTGATGCAGGGCACACTTATATGCAGTTAACGAAGATACGTGTGACAATGTGTGAACTAATGCAGGATCGGCACCTTTAGGATGATTATCCTAATTGAAACGAAGTTGAAATGCAGTATATGTGTGAACGTGCGATGTGTGTCGTGCCTAATAAAACTTGTCTAATAATGAAGATTGTTTTAATTGGACAAATGCTTTTAAATTAAGTGTTATCTTACTTAGCTATTCTTATAGCTAACACTTGCTTCTCAATGTGGTTGTTCCCTCAGGTTTAGCTTGATGGAATCTAGATGCAGGACGTGTGAGCTTGGGTAGATGCAATGCAGGAGCCTTAGCTACCCTTAGACGATGCTTACTTTAGACATTCGTTACATTTCGTATTTAATGTCGAATTTATGTAGTGATGTGTGAACGGTTGTTTTATGTTGGCAACCGTTGGGTTTTCATTTGAACTATTGTTTGATATGGCATGTAACACCAAATAAATGCAGAAACCGAAATGTTTTTTATCGGTTTTGACTTTTACAGTCTTTACTTCCGCAAGTTAACACCGTTAGGTGAAAAGTTTTTGAAAACCCATATTTTTAAACGACGGGTGTTACAAGTTGGTATCAGAGAAGTAGTTAAGTGAACCAAGGCCTATTGACCATAGGATTTGGACTTAAACTTAAGATGTGCATGCTAGGTACTCGTAGGATGCCTTAGCTAGAGATGACATGTGATGTAGGATGGGTTGGGATGAGTGCGAGTGTGATAGGGCTTACGAGATGTTTACGTTACGATGATATGTTTTAGCCTTATCTCGACGAGCTTTTTGTTTTATTTTACGCTTATCGACTCCACCATTTTATTGAAGGAAAATGGTTAACACTCGCAACCGCAACACCAACGCGACGGAGCTACTGCTAGCGTTACTCCTCCTGTCCATCCGGGTGCAGGTGCTTCTAATGCTGCTAATGCTGCTGCTAATGCTAATGTGAATCGTGTGAACCCCCGCCGTGTTAATCAACCAGGCTCATTGGGTCCGATGCCTCCACCACCTGGCAATCCTCCGAGAGTTAACGATGTAGCGGTGGATCAGATTCCCAATCAGACGGAGATGTATAATCTTGTGCTAACTCTTCAGGCCCAGTTGGCCCAAACGCAAGAATAGTTGAATCAGGCGTTGGCAGCTAACGCAGAAGGAACTGGTAACAGTCACTCTGTGCCTTCTCACCACACTGAGCCACCAGTCGATGATGTTGTTATTCCTCATGCTAATGTTAATGTGGTTCCTCCTAATGATGTTCACGCCCCTCGATTCAAGTTGAAAGTTTCCAGAAGTGTGGAGCTCAGAAATTCTATGGAACACTTAATGCAGTAGGTGCATGGAATGGCTTGATGATACTGAGATGGTTTTTGAAGCTTGTGATTGTCCCGAGGATAAGAAAGTGTTGTGTGCTAGCAGGATGTTGAAAGAAGGTGCTCGGGACTGGTGGAAGAGCATTACTATTTCAATGACTCCAGCTATGGTATCTGCTATCTCGTGGGCTAACTTTAAGCAGAAATTCATTGAGGAATATATTGGGGTACATGAGCAGCGTAAAATGGAAAAAGAGTTCCGTGCTTTGACAGCTGAAGTTGGCAAAATTAATGATTATGCTCGTTCCTTTATGGAGAAGATGAAGTTCGTAGGCCATCTGTTCCGTACTGATGCGGATCAGGTTGCTTGCTATGTTGATGGTTTGCCTCCGAGTTATCGAGGTATCTGCAGGCAGCACAAGACTCTGACTGAAGCAATCAAGGAGTCTAAAAAGCTTGATGATGATTTTGCTTCGGACAAGAAAGTAGTTGAGAAAGTCGACGACAAGAAAGTGGGATTTAAAAGATGGTCAAATTGGTCTTCCAATAACAATAATAATAAGAAGTTCCGTGGAAGTGGTAGTTCGAGTGGTGACAAGGATAAAAAGAAGAATGGTTCATGGTGTACATTTTGCAAGACAATTCATGAAGGGCATTGTACCGACAAGACGAGAAGGTGCCATAAGTGTGGGAAGTCGGGACATCTTGCCACTGAATGTAGGGACAAGACTCGTTGTTATAAGTGCCAAGAAACGGGTCATCTCATTGCCGATTGTCCACAGATGAAGAATGCTGGAAAGAAGACCGCCACGACAGCAACAAAAGTGAGAGCTCTTCAAATGACGGTTGATGACGCAAGGAACAACGATGAAGTGGTAAGTGGTACTTTCCTTGTTAACTCAAAGCCTGCCTCTGTTTTATTTGATTCAGGTGCAAATAGGTCGTTTGTGTCCACATTATTTGCTCCTAAGCTAGAAAGAGTCACTACTCCCTTAGATTGTTCATTAGAGGTAGAAATTGCTAATGGTACGGTTAATAATATACGTGTGGATATGACGATTGTGACATTGAGATTGAAGGTCGTTCTTTTCCAGTCCAACTATTACCTACTACCTTAGGTGGTTTTGATGTAGTGATTGGTATGGATTGGTTGGCTAGAAATGAAGCTAGTATCTTATGTTCCCAAAAGATAATTCGATTGCCTATATCCGAGAGTAAAGTGATAACGGTGTATGGAGACAAGAAGAGAGGAGGAATAAAGATTATTAGTATGATGAAAGCTATTAAATGTATAAGGAAAAACAAGAGCCATTTCTTTGCTTATGTCATAGATGCAAGAAAAGAGAAGTCTCCAATCGCTAGTGTTGAGGTAGTATCCAATTTCCCCGATGTGTTTCCCGATGACCTACCCGGTATTCCTCCCGATCGTGAAGTTACTTTTCAGATAGATCTTATTCCCGGTGCTACACCCGTTGCTAAAGCACCTTACCGATTAGCTCCTACAGAAATGAAGGAATTAATGACGCAACTACAGGAGTTACTTGACAAGGGTTCATACAACCTAGTTCCTCGCCTTGGGGAGCTCCGGTTCTCTTTGTTAAGAAGAAGGATGGATCAATGCGCATGTGTATTGACTACCGTGAGTTGAACAAACGAACGGTCAAGAATAAGTATCCTCTCCCGAGAATTGATGATCTTTTTGATCAACTACATGGTGCTTCGTATTTTTCAAAGATTGATTTGCGGTCCAGTTACCATCAGTTAAAGGTAAAGAAGGAAGATGTAGCAAAGACGGCTTTCCGGACTAGATATGGTCATTATGAGTTCTTGGTCATGCCATTTGGGTTGACCAATGCTCCAGCCGCGTTTATGGACTTAATGAATCGGGTATGCCGCCCCTTTCTAGATCATTTTGTTATTGTGTTTATTGACGATATTTTGATCTATTCTAAGTCAGAGGATGAACACCGTGAGCATTTGAAAGCAGTTTTGGAAGTGTTGAGGGAGAAGAAGTTGTACGCAAAGTTTTCTAAATGTGAGTTTTGGCTCCGAAAAGTGCAGTTTCTTGGTCATGTTATTACATCGGAAGGTATTAAAGTAGATCCTTCAAAGATTGAAGCTGTTTCAATGTGGGAGCAGCCAAAGACTCCTACCGAGATTAAGAGTTTTCTTGGTTTGGCTGGGTATTATAGAAGGTTTATTCAGGATTTTTCCCGAATAGCCAAGCCTATGACGGAATTAACAAAGAAGGGTGTGAAGTACGAGTGGACTGAAAAGCAGGAAAATGCATTCCAAACGTTGAAAAAGAAGTTGTGTGAAGCTCCTATCCTTGCCTTGCCTGAAAGTACTGATGATTTAGTGGTATATAGCGATGCTTCTATTACGGGTTTGGGTTGTGTCTTAAATGCAGAGAGACAAAGTGATTGCCTATGCTTCACGTCAGTTGAAGCCTCATGAGAAGAATTACCCTACCCATGATCTTGAGTTAGCGGCGGTTGTGTTTGCATTGAAATTATGGAGACATTACTTATATGGCACTAAATGCACACTCTACACCGACCATAAGAGTTTACAATATATGTTTACTCAAAAGGAGATGAATGTGAGACAAAGAAGGTGGATGGAGTTACTTAAAGACTATGATTGTGAAATCAAATACCATCCGGGTAAAGCCAATGTAGTGGCGGATGCACTAAGTAGGAAAGTGCAAAGCTCTTCTTGTAAGTTGATGAGCATGCAAGTTCAGGCCAAGTCGGGTCTATTAGATCGAATTAAAGAAGCACAAGAGGTGGCATTAATGAAGGATAATATTGATAACGAGAGTATTGGGAAGAAGAAACGACTTGTGATGGAGACTAATAGCCGTGGGTTTAAAACATACAAGGGTCGCATTTGGGTGCCACTGCTTGGTGGTAACCGAGAGTTGATCCTTGAAGAGGTCCATAGAAGTAGGTATTCGGTGCATCCCGGTGTCACCAAAATGTATGCAGATTTGAAGCCGATTTATTGGTGGCCGGATATTAAAGGTGAAGTAGCTCATTTTGTAGCAAAGTGTTTGACGTGTGCAAGAGTGAAGACGGACCATCAAAGCCGTATGGTTTGTTGCATCAATTAGAAATTCCCGAGTGGAAATGGGATCATATTACCATGGACTTTGTAACGAAGCTACCTAAAACGCCGAAAGGGAATGATATGATATGGGTGATTGTAGATAGATTGACGAAGAGTGCTCATTTTTCTAGCTACCCGACAAGATGTGCCTTTAACGAAGATGGCAAAGATGTACATTGATGAAGTAGTTGCGAAACATGGAGTTCCTTTATCTATTGTTTCGGATCGAGACTCGAGGTTTGTGTCAAACTTTTGGAAGGGTCTTCAACGGGAGTTGGGTAGTAGAATAAATTTGAGTACCGCCTATCATCCCCAAACCGATGGGCAAAGTGAGAGAACCATTCAAACCTTGGAGGATATGTTGAGAACGTGTGTACTTGAATACGGTGGAGCATGGGATGAACACTTGAAGTTGATTGAATTTGCTTATAATAATAGTCACCATGCAAGTATTGGGATGCCACCATTTGAAATGTTATATGGAAGGAGATGTAGGACTCCAAGTTGTTGGATGGAGCCCGGTGAAAAGCAGTTGACCGGTCCCGAAATTATTGAAATTACCTCTGAAAAGGTTAATGTAGCTAAAGAAGCCTTACGTGTGGCAAGAGAAAGGCAGAAAACATATGCAGATAAGAAAAGGAGACCGATTGAGTTTAATGTTGGTGATTTAGTGATGTTGAAAGTATCACCTTGGAAAGGAGTTATCCGATTTGGAAAGAAGGGAAAGTTGAGTCCACGTTTCATTGGACCTTTAAAGTGGTGAAGCGCATTAAAGATGTGGCATATCAGTTGGAATTACCTCCAGAATTGGATGGAATTCACAACACCTTCCATGTATCCTACTTGAGGAAATGTTTAGCTGAGGAGTCGAGTGTGATTCCTATTAAAGACATGAGTATTGACCCAATGAAGAGAATAGTAGACGAACCGGTAGCGATACTTGGAAGAAAGCAAAAGAAGTTACGCCGAAAAGTGATTGAACTTGTCTTGATAAAGTGGAGGCATAATCATGGAGAAAGCTTGACTTGGGAAACTGAAGCAGTAATGAAGGAGAAATATCCCGAGTTGTTCCTATCTGATGAGATTCCGGGGACGGAATCCTCTTAAGGGGGAGGTATTTGTAACATCCCGAACTTTTATTTAATGTTTGACTAATGCCGTTAAGTCAATTTGGGGTGTCGTTAAGTCTTTACTTAATATTGAATGTAGTTATGTGTGGTTAACGTAGATAAAGTAGTTAGGTTTAAAAGCCTAATTTTAATGACGAATAAAAGTGTGATTAATGTCGCTTAAAGGCTATGTAGTGCCTTTTAATGAGGACTAATGTTGTATATGGTCAATAATGCAGTTTGTGACCAATAATGAAGGGTTTAGAAGTCCATGGACTGATTTTGACATAGGTTGAAATCTAAAAACGGGATTAAGGGTTTAGGAGCTGCCATTAGATGATATTATGCAGCCAAAACAATCTCTAAACAGACCCTAAGCCTTCCCTTAGCAATCCTTCATCAATTTCAAGCCGAAAAGCTTTTCTACGTGTGATTCGAGTGTGTTTTGTCAAGGGTATTGCATCCTATTTGGCATTACAGGTAATAATCAATTCATTGATTAGATTTTCAGATTCAAAGTTATATTTTAAAGGAGCAAATCTGATTTTATAAAGGAGTTTTAATAAATTAGGGTTCATAATATGTTTAAGCAAATTAATGATCTAAACGACATCAAACGAGTTTGTAATCGATCATTATGATCAAAATATGTTTAATTATGTCGAAAACATGTTTTGGGTGAAGCCTAAATCGAAGGATTTCTGGAAAATTGAAGGACGAAGCCGTTTTGTGAATTCTGGTCGAAATTGGATCTTAAATTCGTTTTCTGGGTTCAAGTGTTGTCCAACGAACTTTAAGTTCATTTTGTGGGATCTAAATTCGTTTTCTGGAAGCTAATTCGTTTTCTGGAAGAAATTCGTTTTCTGGAAGCTAAATTCGTTTTCTGGAAGCTAAATTCATTTTCTGGAAGTTAATTCGTTTTCTGGAAGCTAAATTCGTTTCCTGATGTCTAAATTCGTTTCCTGATGTCTAAATTCGTTTCCTGATGTCTAAATTCGTTTTCTGGAAGCTAAATTCGTTTTCTGGAAGTTAAATTCGTTTTCTGGAAGTTAAATTCGTTTTCTGGAAGCTAAATTCGTTTTCTGGAAGCTAAATTCGTTTTCTGGAAGTTAAATTCGTTTTCTGGAAGCTAAATTCGTTTTCTGGAAGCTAAATTCGTTTTCTGGAAGCTAAATTCGTTTGATTCCCTTTGAAAGCGACATAATTTTCAAATGGCCATATCTTTTGAACCGTGACTCCGTTTTTGACAAGTAAGCTATCCCTAGAATCGTGTGAGAGTCTATTTTCTAATGGTAATGCTTTTAAAGGAGAATTTTGAAGTCAAGTTTCCTGAAAGGTTGAATTAGTGAGTGAAGGTCGAGTTTCGTCGGATTCTATGAGTCCTAAAGTATTAATCAAACCTCAATGCATTTAGATTTGTCATGGGTCATATAGATAGGTGTTTAGGTCTGAGTTAGGACCTTAATGATGTGGGTATTAGCTTGTCTAATGATCGCTTAATGATTATAGGAGGTCAGGAATACTTGCTTTGCACAGTAACGTAGTTGCCTTTTGTCGTGCGCTCCTTTGAGGTAAGATACACTACTCTGACACGCTGGGATCAACTAAAAGCTGGTTTCAAATCGTAAACACTTCCATTCGGTACCTTATTATTGCATGTGGGCATATGGGTTACTTGGGAGGTATTATGGGTTATGCAGTTGACCATGAGACCTGAGATGTAGTCCCTATTGTAGTGTAATGCAGTATTGCTTAATGTAATATGTAGTTATGCAGTTGATGTAGTTTAATGAAGTATCTTGATATGTATGATATATAGAAATGAAGTTGATGTGTGATATGCATGCCTGACCTGTACGCCTAGTTCACTAGACTTGCTAGGTTGCTATGTCACTTGCACGTTTAAGGATCCAAACGTAATGAAGTTAAGTGTGTGAATGTCTAGGAATGTGTGTTACCTAGACTATATGTGTGTGAATGTTTGGGAATGCAGGGACCCAATCTATATGTGTGAAATTGAGCTCATAAAACAGATGCAGTGAAAAGTGTTAAGCTTAACCCGTACTAGCCTTAGCCGGGCGAGTGCGTAGATGCAGTTGTTGCTTGGGTGGCTCCTCGCAACGTGGTCTCTATAACGCAGGGCGAGTAATACGAGGGGTTTGACCAACCTTCATATACGGATTACTCAAGGATTGGCTTGCCATTCCTTAACGACGTAAGATGAGTAGTCTTTTGACTAATCATCCAGTCGGGTGTGATGCAGGGCACACTTATATGCAGTTAACGAAGATACGTGTGACAATGTGTGAACTAATGCAGGATAGGCACCTTTAGGATGATTATCCTAATTGAAACGAAGTTGAAATGCAGTATATGTGTGAACGTGTGATGTGTGTCGTGCCTAATAAAACTTGTCTAATAATGAAGATTGTTTTAATTGGACAAATGCTTTTAAATTAAGTGTTATCTTACTTAGCTATTCTTATAGCTAACACTTGCTTCTTAATGTGGTTGTTCCCTCAGGTTTAGCTTGAAGGAATCTAGATGCAGGACGTGTGAGCTTGGGTAGATGCAATGCAGGAGCCTTAGCTACCCTTAGACGATGCTTACTTTAGACATTCGTTACATTTCGTATTTAATGTCGAATTTATGTAGTGATGTGTGAACGGTTGTTTTATGTTAGCAACCGTTGGGTTTTCATTTGAACTATTGTTTGATATGGCATGTAACACCAAATAAATGCAGAAACCGAAATGTTTTTATCGGTTTTGACTTTTACAGTCTTTACTTCCGCAGTTTAACACCGTTAGGTGAAAAGTTTTTGAAAACCCATATTTTTAAACGACGGGTGTTACATATTGTTGAGGAAACTGCTGCTGTTGAAAATTTAGAGCAGCAACAAACTGAAACAGAGGCACCAAATTCTCCAAACCCTTTAAATTTCTCTTTGGAAAGGCAGGAGCAAGTTGGTGAAATTGAAAGAGTTGGTTTGAGTGAGCATGCTGAGGTGGATGCCAGCATTGATGATATAGAAATTGTAGAAAGAAGTGTTGATTTGGGTGAAGCTGAAGGTGCTGGTGATGGCGATGAAGAAATTGATGATGTAATAACTATTGATGAGGAAAGTGATTTTGAGTTGGGTAATATTGATGACTTTCAACTAGATTCCAGTCATGCTGATGAATTGGAAGCAAGTGACATGGAGGAAGATAAATAATGATGCTGCTGTTGCTGGTGAAATAGCAGCCACTAATGAAAATATTGCTATTGACGCTGCAGTGACTAGTGAAAGTACTGCAAGACCCAAGACTCCTCCAATGCGACCAGTGAACACCATGCTCTCTCTTGGCATGCCTTCTTCCTTCTCAAGTGTTCCTGGCTGTTCATCCTCGATTCCCTCTGAAATCGAACCTCAAACTGCTAAAGATCTGGGCATTTCATACTCCACCTACTCTGCTGATAGGTTGGAAAGGGTGGAGCATCAGCTGAATGATCTCACCAAATATGCGGAGATTGCTGTAGATGTGAAAGAAAATGAGTCTGAAAGACTAATCTCTACTCTGACCAGCTGGTACAATAAGCAAGTTGAAAACTGCTCAGAAGTAGAGATGATTAAAGAAAAATTCATCTCCATGGCTGCTGATCAACACAAAATCAATGAAGCCACCAAAGCTACATGATCAGCAGGTCCTTCGATCTAAGGCTTTGTCGCTGGTGAAATGTGCCAACTCCACCAGCTACTCAGCAATGAAGGCAGCCCTACCAGCAAGGCTGCTGCTGCTAGTATCAAGAAGCTGTCCACTCAAGTCAACAACAACACTAAGGCAATTCATGCCTTGGAAAAGCAAGTGACTAATCTTCCAATCTCTTCTCCATCCTTTACTGAGGAAGATCGCCAGAGGCAAATCAAACTGGAGTCAGAAGTTGATGAGATTAAGAAAATGTTGGTGCAGCTTGTGAACCAACAACCTAAACAGCCAGCGACTGTGGAAGTTGTTATTAACAATACAACTTCCAAGGGGGAGAAAGTTGATGCTGCTGTTCTAGATCTGGTAACTGAAGCAGTCAACAAGGCAGTTGCCCAAATTTATGAAGACTCTGCTGAAGGTGTACTAGAAATGGACGACACAACAACAGCTGATGATGTTCCCCCTGCTGGTGCTGAGGGGGAGATAGAAAAGGAAGCAAGTGTTGAAAATTCCCCTGCTGGTGTTGAGGGGGAGAATGAAAAAGATGGAAATGATGAAGCTCCCCCAGCTGGTATTGAGGGGGAGCAACAAGTGGTTATATTTAATGCACCTCCTGCTGCTGATAGGGAGGAGTTTGACCCTAAAGAGCTTGAAACAGCATGGAAGGTTGGATTTGATGCTGAAATGGCTACTGATAGATCCAAGGAAATACTCCCTATCTTTCACAATCGCTTCATGGGAAATGCTGAAATCACTCCTCTCTCTGATGATCGTCGAAGACAGCTCAGTGAGTCTGGATTCTTCAAGAGATCTACTACTGCTCTTCCTGCTGCTCAACTATCTATTCAATCATCAGCAGGCCATCAACATCAAGCAATAGATATACTTGCCTTGACTGCTGATGGAAAAACTCAAGAAGAAGCCATCAAGGAGTTGGATAGGATTAAAGCAAATCAAGAGAATGAAAGAAAAAATCTTGAATTTATCAAGCAGCTACCTTTCCTTGAAAAAGATCAGCTAGATGATGAGCAAAGAATGATTTTAAAAACTGGTGGAGCTGAAGCCTTGTACAGACAAAAGCATGCTGATGTTGAAGTGCAAGTCAGCGAGAAGAGAGCCAAGTTTGAACAAGAAAAGGCTAAGTGGTTGAAACTTATGAATGATAGAAAGAGGCCCCAAAAGATTATTGCTGCTGAAGCCTTTCGTGCTGAAATGGGTCTCAAGACAAACTTGAAAATTTTGAGACAAGGTGCTGACAATCCCATCAAACTAGAAGGGGTCAAGCCAACCTCCTTAGGTGCTTCTGAATGGGCTGAAGTCTACATGCTGGTAAAGGATAAAAAGGCCGTCAGCTATGAACAACTCCAGAAAATGCTCAAAGATTATTTTGAAAAAGCCAGGGAGTATGAAACTAAGTTCAAAGCCGACTTGCCCATGCTGAGGCAAGTGTTTGGCACACCAGCAGCTGTCTCCTCGTCAGCAGGAAAAAGGGTGCAAAGAAAAAGGAAAGCTGAGCACCAAACAGTGACAATGGATCTTCCTCCTATCACTGGTGATGCCTCGCTGAACACCAGACTCCCTCCCAGAAGCTTATTTGAGGAAGGGAGAGTGATAGAAAGCCCTGCTGGCATCTTCTTCACAAACTTCCAGAACAATCAATTGTTCTTTCGCTTAGATGAACTTGAAAAAGCTTCCACTGGGTTCATCTTAAGCATAAGGAGAAGGTGTGCTGAGACATCCAACAACAGATGGTTCATCAGCAAGTTGGATGAAGAATTGGTAAAGCCTCATAGAAGGGATGACCCAGCGATCAGAACGGCCAAGCAAGAGGAAGTTTGGGAATTCGAAGCTGCCAAATTATAGATGTCTTAAAATGAAAAATCATATGTATCAGCTTGTAATATTTTAAGATGATATATAAGACATCTTTTTATCATTCCTTAGTTTTATCAAGTCCAGTCTACTCAGCAAGTCTTCTCAGCGAATAGGAGGAGATTGTTGAGTCAAGGATTCGCTGACCAGACTTGGTCGCTGACGTGTGTCGTCAGCAAGTCATCAGCGAGTCATCAGCGAAGTCAGAGACTCTTGTCAGCGGATGGTTACTTTCCAAGTTGTGTGTCAAGGCGGGAAGATTTCAAACCAACAAGAAGACAAGAAGTCACATGGTGGTTCTCCTAACTGAATGTTACCTTATATGGCAAAGGTACAGTTGGGACCAAAGCAAGGGTTTCTCTCTTTCATACCCGTTTTGGTAAAGAAGACAAAGGCTCCTGGATCCAAGTACAATGAGCCTATGAGCAGTCGACAACCACCATTCTATCACTATCAGTATAAGGCTGTGTTGCCCTAATTCCTCCCTTATATAAAGCAACACAGCCGCATCTTTTATAGTGTGTTTTGTCACCACAAAGTGTGTGTCACTTTATTTGTAATTGCTTAAGTTTCTTTCTTCCTTTCTAGGCTTAGCAATTACCTAGTTCATTTGTATTCTTGTAAGACAAGTTGTAATATCGACCATGTATTCATCGTTTAATCAATGATACATATGATTAGACTTGCATAGTTTTCTTACAATTGAACTTGTTCTTGTTTATATTCTTTACTTTCTGTTATTACTTTCTTGTCTAAGATAATCATAATATAAGTGTGCAAATCAAGGACTGTCATACATAGAGAATGCTCGTTGTGAACTAAAACGGCCAAGCTAAAACATATATTCTATTTATAAAATAAGTTAAAGGAAACCCTAAAATGACTTCTTTTAAAACACATTTTAAATTTCTTGGAATGGTTGGTGCTTACATATTTGTCAACGAAGACATAGCTAGTGACGTATGGTTGGAATCTTGGAATCCATCTTCTCGAAGCTCTCACGTGTACTACCTTTGATGAAATTCCTGACTTGAGTGATTCCAAACTTTCACCTTCCATATGCTAATTACTTGCACCGAAATTGTTGAAAACGTAATCCGACAAAATTCTATACAACCAGCAAATGTAGGAGCTGTCAAAGAAATTTCCACGAAACGCATGATATAATAGTCAATATATGAACAATGTTTAAAGAAATCAAAAGAAACAATTATTACTTCGTATCAACTTAGAGGAAAAAATCTGAACATACTATGTTCATAAGTGTGTTTGGTTTTTCACAGTGTTCGTGATCTATCAATGTTTTTAATTTTGTGTACTACCTGTTCCTAGCAGATGGAGCCGTGAAGAAAAAATGGAGCAAATGCATCATAGTTTATCAGCAATATTCAAAGAAGAAAGGAATTAATCACTTACATTATAGTATTGCACGTGGAACCAGCTGAAGATGCACGCCAATCCCAGGAAGACAGTTAAACAAACAACAACGAAAAAAAGAGGACTTAGCTAAGAATCTCAATCAATCGATCGTAACAATAAACTAAAGAAATTGCAATAAACTCGACAAACACATTAGTGAGACAATTAAACATCCAATCAAATAGTTTTTTTTCTAAAAATATCCAATCAAATAGTTAATAGTTAAGACGACAATAAGTTGTAGAACAAAAATGCTTATCTAAGAACTTACATGCAGAAATCCAAAGATCACAAATCACCGCTCCAAGCCACGAAGCAATTAACGTTCCTATATAAAGAATGAAAATATCGATCAGTGGAAAAAAAATACATGTTTCACCTTTGACAAATCTACCAAAAATGTAAAAGATGTTTCACATGATAGTGTCATTAATATCTCAAATTCGACCACTAACTTATAACTTGCTCTCAATACAGTGAAACAACATTAAACTATAAAAATAGCGAAATGATAAAGCATCTAATCAAACATTTTCTAAGTCTACACAACAACTTTTAAAAACTAAAATGCATAAATTTTATCCATATGTTTTTTTAATTTTTAATATAGAAGTGCCATTGAGTAGGCATCAAATATAGAATAACGAAATTCCTTTAAACCCTCAATAAAGATTTTTGGAAAGTTGAACAATAAATGTTATATGAGCAAGAAAAATAATCTGCCTAAGAAATACATAAGATAAGAATGGATTCCAGATTTGAAACACACTATTACAAATTAAAACGAAAACATTGACGAAAGCAGAGCATAACACAAAAATATTCCCAGAAACTAAAGAATAAGAAAACCTGATGTTTATTTTTTCAAAAAAAAAAAGAAAATAACCCCTAAGTTTAAATTAAAACAAAATAGTTGAGGCGAAACCTTTTTTGTGTTAGTCGGTTACTAAGGATTACATATATCGATGATGTTAATATTTCCAAAAGAAACCATACTTTGATTAACAAAATTATCCCAAACCAGAATAAAAAAGAACCCTTTAAAAAAATTAGGGTTATTGAAAGTTAATATCCATTTTAATCGGTCAAAAATAATAAGCAACATACCTAATAGTAACCCTGGTATAAAACTTCTAATTTCAATCCAGAAACATGAAGAGAAGCACATAAAACCTAAATAGCAGTGAGAGATACACTGAAAGTAAATAAGTTATTATGTAAGCCAACAATTACAATCTAAAAGAGACAACAAAGATTACCTAAGCCAATGGATACAGTAGAAACACCTTCATCTTAACCAATTAGAATTCTAGAAAATAAACTTCAGAGCAGATAAGGTAAAGATATTTTCATTATTTGAAATCCTTGTCTTGAAGAAGCAGGCCACGTAGCAAAAAAAAAAAGACCACTAATCCATGTTATATGTTGCCAGCGAGTTTGAATAAATCTTAAAGAAATAATAGTAAAAGTAAAAAGGAAAAAAAAATATAATAAAAGCCGGAGTTTCGAACTCGTGTCAATCCAAATGGGTGACAAAGCACAAACCAACTCATCTACCATTACTTTTAATAAAAATTATGCGAGTTAAATATATATGTTAACCTTCGTGAATCACTGTTCATATACAATTACCATATTAAAGAAGGTAATGATGAAGGTTTTGGTTGTTAAAATGTTACAAGTATTTAATAGATCGACCATCCAGCAGCAATGATATGATGTCCATTTATAGGTGTGTTTGGATCACTAGTATAAATGGAAAAGAAGACCATCAGCCGGTGGATGATGACCGATGGTTATCACAATTATTTGAGCACATGGCATGCAATATCTATAATATGAAATTATTCGTTTTGGATTTGTTTTTTTTTTCTCCTTATATAATTTTGATATTGTATATGATAATAAGTATATATATCCATTACGTACTTCGTAACTTGCTAGGCATGCTTTTTACGTGTATGAAGGACGTACTACCGATTGATGAATATAATGCATGGTGACTAATTGACTATGATTTGTATTATAATTTCATAGATGTATACAGAGGCGGATCTAGAATTTGTGTATATGGGGGCACGATTACAAAGGTGGTTATACGAATGGGCCGGGTTACGTGTAAAAAAAATCGACTAATACGGGTCTTCGAATACAAATGTTATCGCACAATGCTCCAACTTTTGTAATTTTGATCACTAGCATCTTGCTAGTCGATCCTTTTTATTTTTAATAAAATATTTTTGTCGTTCTAAAAAAAACAATGCTCCAACTTTATCCTCTTATTTTAACCATGGTTTAATTAGCTAATGACAATCTATTCACTCATTATATATACATGGAGATTTCTTTTTTATTATTATTTCAACAAGTAGTTAGCCAAGGTATTGAAAATTTTCTTTAAAAATTAAAGTTTTTTATATTACACAACATCAAATAATATACCGAAGTAATATTTATTACTAAATGCTTTCAAGTCGCTTAAGATATCTGATGTATCACTTGTAAAATATTTTTATTATCAAATCAGTTGTTATATCTATGTATTTGTAATCCATCCATATTTGTTTTCTTATATTGTTTAAAAGTCCCCAAGAAGTCAAAATGTATAGTAAAAGATGAATATAAGAAAAATAACAACGTAAAAACATAAATTTATAAATAAATTTTGTGTCTTTTCATTCAAAATATACTTTTAAAAACTGTAAACTAAATCATATATTCACCTTGATGAGAAAATCTAGAAAGTGAATATAGCTAACAGGGCCCACACTATAACAGAAACCATTAAGATGAAATTTTACTTTGCCTTCAGCCTATTAATTGAAAACACGGGGCATGCTAAGTTTCATGGAGGGGGCATTTTGAAAAAGGCATTGGATTTCCAATTAAGTTACTTAAGACAAAAACTCTATATATATTAATTGTTGGGCCAAGAGGAATAGGGGGCATTACCCCCCGGTCACTTACACATACATCCGCCCCTGGATGTATATCGTATGATGTTAGCCACATACGCGCATTGTTATGTTCGATTTAGAATAAATCATGAAACAATGTAGTTATTGGCATCCATCTTGTAATTCAATTCTTATCAGAAAACTAATCAATTGATCAAACTGACTAATTAAAGGAAAAAAAGAAAAAGAAAAAAGAGGGACTAAAGAAAACTGAATTTTTTTTTTTTTGAACGTTAAAGTTGAGATACTTTCATTTCACAAGATGTAAATGATTACAATATCAACAAAAAAAAAAATATAATAAAAGCCGGAGTTTCGAACTCGTGTCAATCCAAATGGGTGACAAAGCACAAACCAACTCATCTACCATTACTTTTAATAAAAATTATGCGAGTTAAATATATATGTTAACCTTCGTGAATCACTGTTCATATACAATTACCATATTAAAGAAGGTAATGATGAAGGTTTTGGTTGTTAAAATGTTACAAGTATTTAATAGATCGACCATCCAGCAGCAATGATATGATGTCCATTTATAGGTGTGTTTGGATCACTAGTATAAATGGAAAAGAAGACCATCAGCCGGTGGATGATGACCGATGGTTATCACAATTATTTGAGCACATGGCATGCAATATCTATAATATGAAATTATTCGTTTTGGATTTGTTTTTTTTTTCTCCTTATATAATTTTGATATTGTATATGATAATAAGTATATATATCCATTACGTACTTCGTAACTTGCTAGGCATGCTTTTTACGTGTATGAAGGACGTACTACCGATTGATGAATATAATGCATGGTGACTAATTGACTATGATTTGTATTATAATTTCATAGATGTATACAGAGGCGGATCTAGAATTTGTGTATATGGGGGCACGATTACAAAGGTGGTTATACGAATGGGCCGGGTTACGTGTAAAAAAAATCGACTAATACGGGTCTTCGAATACAAATGTTATCGCACAATGCTCCAACTTTTGTAATTTTGATCACTAGCATCTTGCTAGTCGATCCTTTTTATTTTTAATAAAATATTTTTGTCGTTCTAAAAAAAACAATGCTCCAACTTTATCCTCTTATTTTAACCATGGTTTAATTAGCTAATGACAATCTATTCACTCATTATATATACATGGAGATTTCTTTTTTATTATTATTTCAACAAGTAGTTAGCCAAGGTATTGAAAATTTTCTTTAAAAATTAAAGTTTTTTATATTACACAACATCAAATAATATACCGAAGTAATATTTATTACTAAATGCTTTCAAGTCGCTTAAGATATCTGATGTATCACTTGTAAAATATTTTTATTATCAAATCAGTTGTTATATCTATGTATTTGTAATCCATCCATATTTGTTTTCTTATATTGTTTAAAAGTCCCCAAGAAGTCAAAATGTATAGTAAAAGACGAATATAAGAAAAATAACAACGTAAAAACATAAATTTATAAATAAATTTTGTGTCTTTTCATTCAAAATATACTTTTAAAAACTGTAAACTAAATCATATATTCACCTTGATGAGAAAATCTAGAAAGTGAATATAGCTAACAGGGCCCACACTATAACAGAAACCATTAAGATGAAATTTTACTTTGCCTTCAGCCTATTAATTGAAAACACGGGGCATGCTAAGTTTCATGGAGGGGGCATTTTGAAAAAGGCATTGGATTTCCAATTAAGTTACTTAAGACAAAAACTCTATATATATTAATTGTTGGGCCAAGAGGAATAGGGGGCATTACCCCCCGGTCACTTACACATACATCCGCCCCTGGATGTATATCGTATGATGTTAGCCACATACGCGCATTGTTATGTTCGATTTAGAATAAATCATGAAACAATGTAGTTATTGGCATCCATCTTGTAATTCAATTCTTATCAGAAAACTAATCAATTGATCAAACTGACTAATTAAAGGAAAAAAAGAAAAAGAAAAAAGAGGGACTAAAGAAAACTGAATTTTTTTTTTTTTGAACGTTAAAGTTGAGATACTTTCATTTCACAAGATGTAAATGATTACAATATCAACAATATAAAGACAACAACAACTAAGATATTATCCCATTGAAATCTTTCCACTCATCCCAATTATTACCCACTTTATTAGACCTATTTGATATCCACAAAAAAGCCAACGTCTTGACTTCTTTGACCACTTGTACTGGGCACAACTGAACTTGATTAAATCTTCTACCATTTCTTGACTTCCACAAATTCCAACTCGTAATCAGTACTATAGCATTTATCAGTTTTTTCCAACCTCCACTCCCGTGTAAACTTTCATGGAACGTATATACATCTCTTAATGAGAACCAAAATGGGTGAGCAATTTTGCACCAAGTAAAGATGTTACTCCATACCTGTTGGGCGAACGAACAAGTATTGATTATATGCTCCAGGTTTTCTTCGACCTCCCCGCACCAAGCACATAATGATGATGATACAAAAATTCCCCTCTTTCTTAACGCCTCCACCGTTGGTAATCTATTTTTCATTGCCCTCCAATTCATGATATTAACTTTTTTCGGAATCCAATTGTTCCATTTAAGGTTTTCGCCATCTGGTTGTAATCCTTTAGCATCGACTTCATGTCTCATGTAAGGTATCATGTATCCCCCTTTCCCATCCCATATCCATCTGTCAAGAAGAGTAGTGGAGTCATTCCACGATACCTGTTGAAGAACCTCTTCCAGCTTTGAAAGCTGATCGAGAATTGGTTGTGCCAGCCCCATATCTCGTATATCCTCTGACCAGCTGTTAATCAGCTGCATAACCTCATTCAATAGCATCCCTTTTTCTTGTGATAAACTAAATAATTCCGGAACCACCTGCCCAGTGGTATTTCACCGACCCAGTGATCTAACCAGAATCGCACTTTTAACTCCCGACCCGGAAAAACTCTTATTTTATTCTCCAGCCATATACCATCTTTTAGCAAATCTTTTTTAATGTTGCAAATCTGTTTCCAAACCCCTCCCATGGAAGATTTGAATGGCATATCAAACCAATTGCCGTCTATTCCATGCACAGCTTTAATTACTTCTTGCCATAACATCCCTTGATCTGTCTTTAATCTCCACCACCACCTAGTCAGCAAAGCAATGTTTGCCGCCTTAAGCGACCCAAAACCAAGCCCACCCAACTTCTTTGGAGCGACCACCTCCTTCCAAGCAATCCAGTTCACCCCTTTTTTGACTAAAGAAAACTGATGGGAGTGGTCGAGTGGATGATTAAGGAAAGACGGACATAACAACTAAGATCCCTTAATTTCTGGTTAAGGATGCCTAGATGATTCTATTTCTACATGTAACAGAATCAATCAAAAAACAGTAGTATATGATAACTGAAGGAAAGAAAGACAAATGTTAACACTGGTGGTGAGTGAATCCAGAAGAAATTATTAATAATGGAACTCAATCCCAATGCTAAAGAGGACTTCAAATCAAAGGGGATTCAAGGAATTTCTTGTTGAAATCTAACTTGTATGTCCCACTAGCATATATCTAGTTTATTTTTTCTTTTATCAGCAAATTTTAATCTCTATTGAATTGTCTTTTCGTATACTCAACTCTAAATCCAGAAAAAACCCGGTTATTTCTTATAAAATTCATGTTATGCACCCTGAATTTATTTGAACTCAAGACCTTAAAGTCTCGTGTTCTATTCCCATATATTTAGTTACACATTCATGTAGTAATGCAAAATATATAATTACAATGTTAATTTCACTTTTTTTCCACCTATTTTCACTATTTTCATATTTTCGTCGAAGGTCATTCTAGAATCAGGATCTCTATCCGTTCATAGATTACCTTTGGGTAGATGTAAAATTGTTTACATCGATTGCACCTCCCTCATGTCCTGCTTAATTATACCTTTGGGTAGAAAGCATATTGTTATAATCCTGTACGTCTAGTTCATCAACTCTTATGAGTTTAATTAGTTGCGAGAAGCACGTTAACCAATTTATTCAGCTCATATTCAGAAGCTTAATTAGTCGCTATTAATATCAATAAGATACAAATTAATAGGAAACTTAAGTAAACAAGAAGAAACAATTAACACTCTAAAAAATAACCCATCGATCGATCCTGGATAGATGTTTATAACACCAACATCGATCTAGCTAATTAGTTATACCATTGTGTGTTGGCACAGCGGCACATCCCAAGTTCTGGAAGCCGAATTGTGGATTAATGTTGGAGACATAACGATCTGCATAGTAATCGTTTAGCAACGGTCCTGAGTTAGGATATTGAGACGGGTTGGGGACATTGAATCCAGCTTGAAATGGTGGTGGTGGTGTTCCGGAATAAAGTCTTGTAGGATAAACAGTTCCACCAATATTATTGTTAATAAAGCCTGCAGCTGGATAATGATGATAGCCTCCAAGCACACCTGGTTGCCCACTACATTTATTTGGACATATATAAACACAAGCTAGCTTTCAGTTAATTAATTTTTGGAATTTTAATCAAGAAAAGAAGACATAATTAAAGGGGATTAATAACACTAGCATATATACACAACAACATTAATAGTTTCATGATGAACCTTATACCTCATCTATCATCTTTTGAGCCTCAATTAATTAAGTACCATCAATAATGAATTTTATTTGGATAACATCTCTCAAGGAGTGGAGCAAATTAAAATTTGTGACCATTTTATAATACAAAGTACTTTGTTAATTTCAGGATGGGCCTACAACTTCAAACATTTAGTGTGAGCCAATGATACCACCAAATTAAATCTCAGTGGTAATTTGGAGTTATATGCATCAGTAGTGTTAGGGTTTTATGATTTGATATCATGTGTTTGATGTGTACTACAATTCCATATGGTTTTTGAGTCATTAATTAATTATATATATATATATATATATATATATATATATATATATATATATACACTCCATATAACTTAAATAAAACTTTATATGTACTTAAAACAAGGTTTGCCTCTTAAACAAAAGGTCATATAACTCTAATAAAACAATGAAATAAATTAAAGAAACGATATATAGGAAGGAATTGAAGTTACCCTAGTTGGTGGGTTGGTTGGGGTACAAGATTATCAGTACTAAGCACGAGTTGGCGAGCTTGGTTTAGTGTTTCTGTCTCCCTTTCTGATAAAAACATCACCACAAAAACTTGACATGAACCAACATCTTTCCAAAACAAACAAAAAAACATACTAATTAACTAAAAAATTACGATCAATCATTAAAGTGGCTGGATCTAGCTACTTGCTTATAACTACTTACACACACATGTATATATATAATGAGAAAGTTCTATCTACATGTAGTTTTATATATATATATATATATATATTACTATATATTACCTTGGCGATGGCGGTTCATGTGACCACCAAGGGCTTGAGATTTGCCGAACTTGAGGGAGCAAAACCGACACTCATACACCTTCCCTCTATCATCTTTTGACCCACTTTTCTTTGTTCTGTATGTCCCTAGATTGATACAATTAACCAAACAAATTAAATACATATATATATTTTTTTAATTAGTTAATTTTAAAAGCGCACCAATATTATTATTATTGTTCGATGGGACTAAACTTATATGTTTACTATTTCTATTTCTTTTTCACTGGGAATATATACAGTTATTCCTTTTTCTGTTATACAAAACCCTAAAAAGCAGCATACCCCTTGACCAAATAATACATATATAGAAAAAAGCATTTTAGGGTTTAGTTATAATTGAGCCATAACTTTTACAATACAACTATATATGAATAAAAATATTAAAAAAGCTTTTTTTTTACTTTATACTTTTTTCTTTATTTTATATATATAAAGAAAAAGAGTTATTGAAAGATAAAACTTTGTTTAATTAGCTTGAAAGATAATACTAGTAAGTAAGCAAGTACCAGATGCAGCAGAAGATGAGTCATCAAGTGATTGTATAGAATGGTCCCTGCTGAAAAAATCATCTGGTAAATTGTTGAGGTCTAAAGGACTTCTCCTGAAAACCAAGAAAAATATTTACATATAATGTGTAAGTGAGTTAAAGCATAAGTAATCACTTCTGAACATCATAGATAGATCAAGAGAGAGTGATAGTTTTAAAAAAGAGAGTGAGTGTGGGGTGAAGCCTATACACACTTTCATACTTACATAATGTTAAGTTGGTACCACAGAGAGAGATCAATCAGTAAATCAAATAAAGTTCTTAAGTTCACACACACACACACACAGACTTTGGAAATTATAATCTTCAGTTGGGAATTACAATGGTAGTGTGTGTTATGGGTTGGATATATATGATATAAAGATTTTGAAAATTCATAAAAAAAAGATTAATTAATCAGGGTTATGTAAGAGAAAGCTAACAGTGTTTTTTTTAATATATTTTTGTTCTGGCAAACACAAATGGAAAAGAGACAGTGGCGGGTCTCGTGACTATAAAAAGGATGCTGAGGGAGATAGTGGCTTGAGACTGCTGTTAATTTGTGGTTAGGGTCTAGTGTGACTAAACGTTGAACAAATTTTGTGGGATATTACCGACTCATCTCTTTTCAACATCTTCAATCATTGAGATATGTGCATATATGTAGTGGTGTGTTACCACATGGAAAATGAGATCTTACAAGTGGATTATTTGTTCCTATATTTGTTAACAATTACTACTTTTATTTAATGTATAAATAGTTAGTATGTTACTAATAAGCATTTTAATTCAATTTATGGTAACTTGTATCAATGTAACACTTAACTTCTTGCTTGCAAGGATGAAAGGTGTGGTCGATCGGCATAAAACTTTCGGCGACGACGGTAGCCGATTTAAATAGACGTTGGGTGTTGTGTAGCATGCCTACTCTTCTTCTCTATTCTCTTTCACCTAACATATTGGTATGTATTGGCATCTCCACCCCCAATTTGAATTGGTATATTTTGACATGGTTTGGCAAAGGCTACAAATATGATACCATTTAATTGGGTGAGACCATATCAATAATTAAAACTGGCAAACTCGCAACAACACTTTTCATCCTTAATGGCCGGAGCTAAAAAATAAAACAAACAAATAAGCATTTTTATCCCCAAATTCGATCATGTTACCCAAACACTTAATGGGAGGAATATGCATGAAATTAAAAGATTCACTCTCTGACTAATTTTAACATTTAAAGAGAAATTAAGAAATATAACTAAATTTACCCTTCATCTAACAATTAACTATATCATTTGCTTTCCCTTCAATATTTTCTTCTCATAAGAATAAATTTGGTTTCTCTTTAGTATAACTCTATCAACAACGGGAATTATAATTACGGAGTATTACATAGCAGGATTTAACGAGGGTTCTTTCATCATGATATGTTAATGATATGTTAATTAAGAACCGTGTATAGATAGTAATCATGTGAAATTTTTTGTATAAATTGTGAAACAAATTGGAGAAATATATGCCTTTCGATAAATAAAGTTGTCCAAACTTTCTTGATGGGTGGTGATCTGTACACCACCAATTTTTAACTGCTTTGTTAATCCATTGCTCTCTTTTTTCTACTTGATATCATGATAAATTTCATTTTTTCTTAACATTTAAGAGTGTATAAATACTGGGGAAGGAGCCGTTGAAAAAATTTGGGAAGGAAAATGCATTTTTTTTTGTTGTTGGAAGGTTGGTTGATGAAATAAGAGTGATGATTGGTGATTGGACAACTAAATGAGAGAAACTAAACTGAAGGGAACAGTAGTAGTGGCAACAAATTAAATTCAAAAACGCCCGGAGGATCCCGACCATTTAATTGTGGTGTCTCGACCTAAACTATTTGCGGCGATAATCGCTGCAAATAGTTGTGTCACGTCAGCAATCCACTAACCACCGCTATAATTGCGCTGACCGTTTGACTCAAGTATTTGCAGCGATAATCGCCGCAAATACTTGAGTGGGGCCAAAAATTGAATAAAAGCTCTCCCTTCCGTCCGTCTCTTTCATTCAAACACTCCCCCTCTCCTTTCCCCCTCTCCTTACGATTTTTAGCTTTTTTTTTTCTTTCAAAGTATTAGCAGCGATTTTCATCTCTTTTTCTTATATTTCAAAGTATTAGCAGCGATTTTCCGGCTGAAAGTCCCAAGTTTGCAACGATTATGTAATTAAACAACTAATGTAAATTACACTAAGAATGTAAGATAATAAAGTAAGCACGTTTAATCATAAGTAATATTAATTAAACGGTGAATACATGGTTGGTTTACAATAAAAGAAGAAAGAAAATATTGTTAAGTTTTTGCACACACTAAAAACTTAACAATGATATAATTCTACAATGAGAGAAAAACACACTAAGTGACTATTGTAGAATGAACCAACAGAATTGCGGCTAGGTCAAGTGATGTCTTATATAGGAGAGAAGAGACATCACATGACAACCCAATAGATGTTGACACATGAAGGTTGTCAACTATCTATTGGTGTGTAAGACTGGTCGGCAGAGATCTCTTTTCTTCATCTTGTTTGTTTCCCAAAACGGCATGAAAGAGAACTACTTAGTACCAAAACGGTACAAGGTCACTTGTCTTCAATCTGATCTTCCAACACGTGTCCTTGGGGACCAGTCTTCTTATCTTCATTTTCCCGCCATATTTGACTTACAACACATGGCGGTGAGTCATTGAACTTATCCTTTAACTTGAAGATAAAGTGATCGCTGAAGACTCGCTGATGAAAACCT
>CM067167.1:112906324-112985611 GCA_034093135.1 Erigeron breviscapus | reverse complement strand
GACATATGTCATCCATGACATATTACACAAATAATTCAAGAAAAAGACATGGACGACAAAGACAAAAGTTGATGGAAAATAATTCAAATAAAGTTGATAGACACGTTGGTAGACAAAAATAATGGAAGACTTTTTCTTCCACTAACTTTTTCTTTTGTAAGATAATGATGTTTCCACTAACTTGTCTTATTAGTCTTTTGTAACTTTTATTTTAAGCCGTTCGTTTAGAATAGATATTTTGTATAGAGTTACTTTAGTTTGCCTATAAAACGGCATTTCATTTCATTTGTAAGACACACCCGAGAATTCATAATAATAAGAAGTTTTCTCTCAATTTTTATGGCTAACTAAATTACTCTCCTATTCTCCTTAGATAAACTCTTAATCCTTTAATATTTTCCTTGTTCTTCATAATATATCCGCTCCAAAATAAAAAAAAAATATATATATATATATATATATATATACATATATATATATATATATATATATATATATATATATATATATATATATATATATATATATATATATATATATATATATATATATATATATATATATATATATATATATATATATATATATATATATATATATATATATATATATATATATATATATATATATATATATATATATATATATATATATATATATATATATATATATATATATATATATATATACATATAATACTATAAAATATCTGAAATATATATACATATACATAAACGGTATGAAAAATATATATATATATATATATATATATACCTACTATATTTAAACATATATATTTATACAATATACATAGTATATAGTGATGATGTTTCCACTAACTTATTTTATTAGTCTTTTGTAACTTTTATTTTAAGCCGTTCGTTTAGAATAGATATTTTGTATAGAGTTACTTTAGTTTGCCTATAAAACGGCATTTCATTTCATTTGTAAGACACACCCGAGAATTCATAATAATAAGAAGTTTTCTCTCAATTTTTATGGCTAACTAAATTACTCTCCTATTCTTCATTTAATCGTTTATAATTGTATACTATTCTAGCTTTTCCTCTTTTTATTTCACTATGATTTCTTACTATAAATGCTGCTGATCTATGAGGACTAACTGATTTTTTTAATTAATCCTTGTTTTATCAAATCTGGGCACAAAAGAACTGGAACATGCTTCTCCCTTTTGTTGGGGAAGGAGACTCTTTACAGTTACAACACATACGTAATGAAGAAAATTCAAAAATACCATATAGAATGGATTCGGATCCCGGATCACCACAATCCATAGACAGCACTCATCGAGATTTATATTAATATATATTTTAATATAAACATATATTCTAAACCATATATATTGCTTAATACAAATATACATAGGAAATAAGAGTATAGAAATCTTACAATCAGAGGAGTATGCACAGCAGAATTGGAGAGTATACACAGCGGATATTATTATTATTATATATATATATATTTTTATATATATATATATATATATACCTACTATATTTAAACATATATACATATACCGAAAATGAAATAATGAAAGCAAAACTATATTTAAACATATATACATATACTGAAAATGAAAGAATGAAACCAAAAAGGACGTACACTTAATGCGAAGATGAAAGCAAAATGCAGCGATAACGAGTTCCTGAAAATGAAAGGAAAATGCAGAATGAATGAAAATGAAAGAAAAATGCGATGAATGAATCCTGCATCATACATATATAGCATAAAAGCAAAAAGGAGTTTTGTCCTTATCAAACTATTTGCGGCGATAATCGCTGCAAATAGTCGATAAGGACAAAACACACTGTTGACTGTCATAGTCAACAGTGTACGGATAAGTACACGATTATTTGCAGCGATAATCGCTGCAAATAGTTAGGTCGAGATACCAGTTTACTGGTCGGGTCACCACGCGCCTTTAAAAAAGGAAGGTCTGTAAAGGACCAAAATGCTCTAGTTGCTTTCTTTGACAGCGCTGCATATATATCAAATACACTGTTCTAGTATCTAGCCTTATAGCCTCTAGCTCTGTAGACTCTAGGCCTTGTTTTTACAAAATAACAAAACTAGCCAGAATCAATTACTACGAATACCATTAAATTTTGTCACAAGATAGCATTGTAGTGTTAACAACATGGTAAATATTCTAATATTTCTTATGGGGAAATTTTCTTGAAAAACATATATGTACCGGCAATGACAAATATTAGAACTCGAAAATGTTAATTAAAGAGACATGAGAGTATATAAACCCAACTAACTAAGTGAAACCCCAGCAATATATGTTCAAATCCTGAAAACGGATTATAATTCAACATAATCAACCTTTAGAAAGAATGGAATATATCGAAAGCAGCTATTACTCTAACGCCGCCCGTCAAAACTTTTTGAAACATTAAATCAAACGGTTTGATTATTTAGCTTCATTGGTTTGTATTTACAGGTCTTTGGGGCATGTACGGTTACGGGTCACCCGTTAGTTTGTTTGGGTTTGGTTAGAAAGAATTGGTATATAAATTGACCATGTAGAACAAAAGGGACGTTTTGAGCAAGTTCATTGTTCAACGTTGGATTAGTTGCTTGCAAATACGAGAACATGGTCGATTTAGCATGTCTTTCACTTTAATTTACTATTATAAAGAGTTTTTTACACGGATTATCGTCCCTGTGATTATACAAAGAACCAGACAATGACGATCCTTTATAGGTTGATAAGGTTCAAGTTTAGTTCTTTAAGATAACAATCATTATTTAAACCTCGTTAACGTGCCTTCCACGTGAAGTTATTTTAGCCATTTCCCATATCTAAAGGATCAACATATGGCATCAAAGATTAGGCTCGTACGTGAAGACAAAGAAGGCTGGTTTGAGAGTCAGTTTCAAGAAATGGGTGTAGCTTTTCACTGCAAGGCAAAAGCAATACTAAGGCAGGAGTGAAATTTTTGATTGGGTTATGAAGTTTAATCACATGTTTGCTGATTAGAGACAGACTCTTTAAAGAAACGGAAATCAACAAGGGATTTTTATTTATTTATTTCTTGATGATTACAATGAGATGCATAACATCTATTTATATAGAAAAGTATACGATGAATCAGGAAACTACGTCTTGGCTAAGTAACCTACATAAAACCCTAATTCTATGGGCCGGCCCAACTCGTGTGATAAAAGGCCTATTGTCTAACACTCCCCTCAAGTTGAATAGAGGGATTACCAAAATTCAACTTGCTTAGACACTTATGAAACATAGTCGTCCCTACTGCTTTGGTTAGAATATCAGCCAGTTGGTCTTCAGACTTAACAAAAGGTAACTTGATAATTCTACTCTCCAATTTTTCTTTTATAAAATGACGATCAACTTCCACATGCTTGGTTCTATCATGTTGAACTGGATTCTCTGAGATCTGGATAGCAGCTTCATTATCACTCATGATTCGAATGCTTTCTTTGGGAGCAAAACCTATTTCAGACACAAGCTTTCTCAACCATAAAGCTTCTGCTAATCCCCTAGCTATACCTCTAAACTCAGCTTCAGCACTCGACAAGGAGACAACTTTCTGTTTTTTACTTTTCCATGTAACCAAGTTATCACCTACCATTGAAAAATATCCAGAAGTTGATCTTCGATTACCTTTGTCTCCTGCCCAATCTGAATCCGTATATATCTGAATTTTGAGATGACCATTAGCTTTAAATAACACCCCATGACCTGAAGTCCTTTTAAGATACCTGATAATTCGCAGAACTGCATCCATATGATCTTCCTGCGGTTGGTGCATAAACTGACTAACAGCTCCAACAGCATATGCTATGTCCGGACGGGTATGAGTCAAATAAATAAGTTTCCCCACCAACCTTTGATATCTTTCTTTATCAGTGGCTTTAGCATCTGTTTTCACAAACAACTTCTGATTGATGACCATGGGCGTGTCTGCTGGCTTGCAATCAATCATTCCTATTTCAGCTAGAAGATCCAATATATACTTTTTTTGACAAATAAAAATTCCACGTTCAGACCTTGAAACTTCTATTCCAAGGAAATACTTCAGGTCTCCCAAATCTTTCATTTCAAATTCTGCAAACAAAGCTGACTTCAATTGTTCAACTTCCTTTTCATCATTTCCTGTGATAATCATGTCATCAACATAAATTATGAGACATGTCACTAGATTCTCTCTATGACGAAGGAATAATGTGTGATCTGAATTACTTTGATGATATCCATACTTTTTCATAGCAAGAGTGAATCTTCCAAACCAAGCTATAGGTGACTGCTTTAATCCATACAAAGATTTTTTCAATTTACAGACTTCCCCGTGTTTAAATTCACGAGAAAAACCTGGAGGAGCTTCCATATACACTTCTTCTTTCAATTCTCCGTGCAAAAAGGCATTCTTCACGTCAAACTGATGATGAGACCAACCCTGATTTGCGGCTATTGAGAAAAGAACCCTTATTGTATCTAACTTTGCAACTGGGGAAAAAGTTTCTGAATAATCAATGCCATATGTCTGAGTGTATCCTTTAGCTACAAGTCTTGCTTTGTATCTTTCTACATCCCTATTTGGTTTATACTTGATGGTATATATCCATCTGCAACCTACCGGCTCCTTTCCCGTTGGTAGAATACACTTCTCCCACGTATCATTTTTAATAAGGGCCTCCATTTCACTATCCATAGCATCCTTCCACCTCTTTAATTTCAAAGCATGCTCAACTCCTGATGGAAGCTCTTCTGAATATAACTTTGCTGCAAATGCTTTTGCTTCTTTGGACACGTATCCTTCTGCAATATTCACCAAGTCGTTTACTGGATACTTAGTAGACCGAGAATTTCTTTCTGGAGAATACCGTTTTGCAGGTATTCCTCTTGTAGATCTTGGAGGAAGAACATATTTTTCCGGGGCACTTTCTGTGGGAGTTACATCTTCTGCAGTCTCTGGCTCTTCATTATTTTCAACATGTGCTATATTCTCCTGCACTTCATTATCCACATTATTCAAAGTATGATGGCTCGGCTCAGGATTACTTACCTCGGATATCAGGTCTGGACTTGGGTTGTCACTTTGAGAGAAAGACTGTAAATCTTTAGAAAAAACACTTGAAGTAGTCTGCATCTCGGATGAGTATTGAAGCCAACTCAGTGTGTCACTTTGATTCTCCCCCTGACTACTGAGTTCCTGAGAGTAAAAATACTTGGTTTCCAAAAAATCACAGTTCATCGTAGTAAACATACGACGAGTTTTTGGATTGTAACACCTATATCCCTTTCGAGTAACCCCATATCACACAAACACACATTTTTCTGCACAAGGTTCCAGTTTATTACGAAATTACTTTGGAATATGGACAAACACAGTACAACCGAAAACTTTAGGTTGTAAGGTAAGAACCGATGGAGGCTTATGATATTCAGTGAGAACTTTCAAAGGAGTTTTCATATTCAGAATCTTTGTAGGAAGTCGGTTGATCAGATAAGTAGCAGTGGCTAAAGCTTCTGGCCAAAAACTTTTCGGAACTAAAGATTCAATAATAAGTGCCCTAGTCATTTCCAAGAGAAGTCTATTTTTCCTTTCTGCAACACCATTCTGTTCTGGAGTATGAGGACAAGTAGTTTGGTGAACTATTCCCTTAGATTGGAAAAATGAGTGCATTTGAGGATTCACATATTCTCCACCATTATCTGTTCTCATAATTTTGATAGATTTTTGAAATTGAGTTTGAATCATAGTATAGAAAACGGTGAATCTATCATAGACTTCATCTTTATTTTTTTAAAAATAAATCCAAGTCATCCTAGTGCAATCATCAACAAAAATCACAAAATACTTGAAACTATGACCCCCAATAACTGGAGCAGGACCCCACACATCGGAATGAACTAATGAGAATGGAGTTTGAACTCTAGTATTAGTGGGTTTAAATGTTTGCCTATGACTTTTGGCAAGAATGCAAGTCTCACATTCAATTTGTTTATTCAAAGGAAAAAGTTTTGGAAACAAAACATCTAAATAACTAACTGACGGATGTCCAAGTCTTCTATGCCATAACCAGGCTTCTCTTTCACTTGTCCCATGAGCCAACATCACACTTCCACTTTTACTTACTTCATCAACATAATACAGTCCTTCTCTCTCAGTGCCACGCCCAATAATCTGTCCCGTCCTGATATCCTGTAAAATACAAAAAGTTGGATGCATGAGAACTGAGCAATTGAGTTCTTTTGTCACATGACTTATTGACAAAAGTTTGTGTGATAAGTCAGTAACATAAAGACAATTAGACAATTGAATGTCCGTGGAGATTTTAATTGTTCCACCAATCGGGGTAACCAATCAATTCGAAACATTGGTCTTTAGTATGTCGATCCATACCGCACTCTTCATACTTTAAATGGGATTTATCTTCTTTGGTGGTCTGTTTCTTCTTGCCGTCGAACTTTCGAAACCCTCTGGTTGCCAACCCTATGCCGCTTGTTTCTCCGGCCATTAATCCGGCAGCCACGCCGTTATTCTCACTGCTAGTTGCTCCCAAGATTGTTTGGTGAGCGGCTTCTTTGCGAACGGTAGCGTATGCGGTTTCCACAGTTGGTAACGGGTCGACCCGGAGAATTTCCCGTTTAATATGCTCGAATTTTCGATCCAATCCATTTAGGAATTGGAACAACTTCTGCTCGGATCTAAGTTTGGCATATATTTTTATGTCTTCTGGACACTTCATGGGATTCGGGTCACTTCGGTCGATCTCTCCCCACACACCTTGGAGAGAAATCCAGAAATCTTCAAGTGGTTTCTCATGTTGCTTGAGTTCGTTTGCTTTGACGTGGAGATTAAAGGCCTGCAACTTGTCTTTGCCGCTGCTATATGTGTTGCCAAGGCATCCCACAGTTCCTTTGACGTGGAAAATTCGGTGAGGTTTCCAGCCAAAATTGGTGCAATATTCTGGATGAGCCATGAAAAGACTATCAGGTCTTCTTGCTCCCATTGTTCATATTTTTCTGTTGATGCCTTTTCTGGTGGGTTTTCGGTAAGGTGATTTAGTAAGTTTTTTGATTTTCCGCCTATGGCAACTCGGATCATCCGAGTCCATAAAGCGTAATTTTGGCTATTTAGTTTTAGATTTATCTGGAGATTGTCTGATAATTTTGGATTTTGTGATTGATGGTTAGCATTATTTTGTAAGAGATTGGCTAACTGTAAAGCCAAATCTGAACCACTTCCGCCGGCTCCATCAGCCATGGTGGCTTTAGGTTCGTTTTTGGGTGATTTGGAGGGTGATTAGAGGGTAGATGATGATGCCAGAACCGTTGGCTCTGATACCATGTAAAGAAACGGAAATCAATAAGGGGTTTTTATTTATTTATTTCTTGATGATTACAATGAGATTCATAACATCTATTTATATAGAAAAGTATACGATGAATCAGGAAACTACGTCTTGGCTAAGTAACCTACATAAAACCCTAATTCTATGGGCCGACCCAACTCGTGTGATAAAAGGCCTATTGTCTAACAGCCTCCATCCGTGGGTGTCGGTCGGCGGAAGGCATGAGTGAAAAGGGTATGTTTGGGACTGTCTTACAGCAAAAGGGGGCGACGGGATGGTGGCTCAAACCAACCATTGTTGCAAGGAAGAACAAAATTGGAGATGGGAGAACATCGGTGTTCCATGGCTGTTAGAGGTGATTGACATAATTATGCCAAACAAGGCAAATTGCCTATGATTTTGCAAACAAGTTTTGAAAGAAAAAAAATTACAAAACTGGTATACTCGGCACTAGCAATGCCAGGTTCATCCAAGACCCCCTAATTCGGTACTAGTCATGTCGAGTTCATCCTACGTGGCAAAATGTGAGTGGCGCTCAAACTAAACCCAGTACTACCATTGTCGGGTTCATTTAATGTTAGTTAAAGTCTTAGTCACGCGTCACTATGTGATTCGTTGAGTTCTTAATTTCCATTAAAACTTGTTTTGCAAAATCAGATGTCATATATCTTGTTATCAGAGACGGAGCCAGAATGGTTATCTTGAGGGAGCAAATTTAAAACGTGAATATATATCAACTATATTTGCATTTTTTAACGGGCAAAGTTCCATATGTATATTTAAAATCAAGAAAAAATTACATTGTGTTAAAGTATGGTGGGACAACTACCCACACTGCCCCCAAACTAGCTCTATATCTGTATTGTTTTGTAAAAAATTCGTTTGGAGATGACTTTGGACGTCAACAACAAGATCATAAATAGTATGATTCGAAACTAAGCTTTGCTTATAAAAAGTTTTCAGGTGATTACCCCCGAGCCAATTTCGAGATGCTTAAACATAGTGTGTTTTTTTTAAGGCACAGGGTAACACGACCAGAAAAAGGTCAACCCCACCAGAGCATTAGCGACGACGTCGCTAATGCTGCACCGACATTCCACCGACATGCCTGCAATAATGACTGACAACGACCGATCCCGAGGTGCCACGTCACAGGCATTAGCGGCAACGTCGCCGCTAATGCTTGCCACGTGGCACCTCAGTATCATTTCTCCCAATCTTATGATCGCCTTCGTTAATGCTTGCCACGTGCCACATCAGGATCATTTCTCCCAATCATATGATCGGACGTAAAGGTGCAAACTTTGTCCATGTCGGATAATGCTCTTCCATGGATAATTCTGCACAAATTTTGTTAATTAAATCATGTACAGATGGTTGTAATTCTATTACTTCACTGCTACTCTCCATTTCGATCATATATTAATAAATAAAAATGCACGAATTTGTAAAGGGTAAAATTTTGTTAATTAAATCATGTACAGATGTTTGTTTACTGGAGTTTTGCGAAAGGTAAGGTAAAGTAACAGGCTGAGGGTCTTCGTCTTTATTTTATTTGAAAATGAAGCCGTTTTTGACTTTTTGTTTGAGTACAAACAATCTGGGCTTTACGGCCCATTAACTAGATTTTTAGTCCATTTCTTCATTACCTATGCATAATCCACTCTTCTGCTCTGATGTTACAAACAAACAAATTAAAGAGCATGACCTTTCTATCTTCATAGCCCTTTTTTTAACCTACCATTTTCTTCACATTACTCTGCAAAATTCAATTAAAAAAAACAACTTTTTTCATAGCACTGAAACAACAAAGTCAAAGATTCAATCTTTTTTTAGGCCTTTTTTCTTATAACAATGGCTGTTCAAGCACAGTTGTATTCTGATCATTATTATCAAAATATTAATAACAACAACAACCACATGGGCTTCTCTAATTTGCCTCAAGATTGGGTTTTGATGTCATCTGGTTCTTCACTTTTTGATGAAAACAAACCATTTTCTTCTTCTTTTGAATATCATCATCAACAACAAGATCAAAGATTGCTTGACATGAATTCTTCTGATTATCATAATCTTGCTTTATCAAGAAGAAATGGGATTCTTGGATATCAAAATTTGTCTTCTGAGCTTGAAAGACAGAGGCTAGAAATGGATTGTTTCCTTCATTTTCAGGTTAGTTTTTCTTCAAATTTTAAGCCCTTTTTTTGTACTTAGATATTTAAATTTTGCAAAATATACCACTTTATTCTGATTAAAATGCAATATAATGGAAAAATTAGTTTCATTCAATCAAAGTTTTTTCCATATTACGTTTTAAATTAGAACTGTTGAGTCAAGGATTCGCTGACCAGACTTGGTCGCTGACGTGAGTCATCAGCAAGTCATCAGCGAGTCAATGAATCTTGTCAGCGGGTGGTTTACTTTCCAAGTTGTGTGTCAAGGCGGGAAGTTTTCAAACCATAAGAAGACAAGAAGTCACATGGTGGTTCTTCCAACTGGATATTACCTCATATGGCAAAGGTACAGTTGGGACCAAAACAAGGGCTCTCTCTCACGAAGACAAAGGCTCTTGGATCCAAGTACTTCGAGCCAATGGAAGATCGACAACCACCATTCTATCACTATCATTGTAAGGCTGTGTTGCCCTAATTCCTCCCCTATATAAAGCAACACAGCCGCATCATTTATACTTCGTGTTTGTCACCACAAAGTGTGTGTCACTTTATTTTCTCTCTTGTAATTGCTTAAGTTTATAGTGTGTCTAGACTTAGCAATTATTTAGTTCATTTGTATTCTTGTAAGACAAGTTGTAATATCGACCATGTATTCATCGTTTAATCAATGATACATATGATTAGACTTGCTTAGATATTTGCATTTGAACTTATTCTTGTTCATGTTCTTTACTTTCTGTTCTTACATTCTTGTCTAGATTATTTATATTATAAGTGTGCAAATCGTGGACTATCAAGTGGTATCAGAGCCACTGTTTCTAAGTTATTGAAACAAGATCTGTTTGCATACTTATTTTCTTAAATTTCTGTACTTTCTTATCTTTCTTAATCTTTTCTTAAAACAAGAACATGACTGTTGTTCCCACCCTCGTTAACACACGTGACTTTGGTTACGTGTCTGTCCCTCCAAGATTCGAGCCCGATGACTTTGGGTCTTGGAAGGAGAGGATGTTACTTCACATAGTGGGTGTGGAACCCTACCTTATGTCAATTCTGACCGTTGGTCCATATATTCCTACTCTGGTACAAAGAACACCAGGAGCAACTGTCGATGCTCCTGAGATTGTGATTGACATCGTCAAACCAGAGGCTCAATGGACTGACGATGAGAGGAGACTTAAGAACATGATTATCAGCACTCTTCCTTCTGATATCATGAAAGTCGTCATCAGATATCCCTCTTCTAAAGAAGTGTGGGATAGGCTATGTAGCATGTATGAAGGCTCTGCTGCTACCATTGCCACTAAAAAGATAGACCTTAAAAGAGCCTATGAAAAATTCTTTTCTCTCCCCAATGAAGGTCTCAACGGCACTTATACCCGATTTAAAGGGTTGCTGAACGACATGACCACTGTTGGTATCACCCATGACGACTTTGAGGTATGCCACAAATTTCTTGATAGTTTACCTATCAAGTGGCAAGGTCTAAGACAAATCCTCAGGACCACAGAGCGTCTTAATGGTCTTGATCTTGAGTCTCTATTCGGTATTCTTCAATTTGAATAGAGGGCTCTTGCTCAAACTCTAAGAGCCGCTGCTGACGCACAACATCGTGCTGGTCCTCCTCTTCCTCTACTTCAACCTCTTCTGCTTATACTGCTACTGACCCTCTTGCCCTTGTCTCTGCTGAGCCCATTAATTTTAATAGTGGTTCCAGCTCTTCTCATCTCCCACCTCCTATTCAATCTCTTGTTAATGATTTCGACGCTGATGAGAAACAAGAGGTGTTCAGCGACTTTATGGACTTTGCCTTAGTCGCTGGTAAGAGGTACTCTCGAAAATGGAACAACCGTAAGTCGGTTGCTCCATACAAGCCTCCTGTTGACAACACTCAAGAAGAGTGCTGGAGATGTGGTAGAAAGGGACACTACCAAAAGGAGTGCAGAGTTGCTTTACCAACTCCTGCTGCTCCTAAGACTAACTCTTCCAAACCTGCTGATGAATACAGGAACAAATACTATCAGCTAAAAGCCAAGGTTGCTGAAATGGAAGATGCAAAAACACCAGCAAAAGGGCTGGTAGCTGAAGAGCACGACTGGGCTGAATCAGATGATTCAGACAGTGAAGAATACGTCGATGCCATGTGTCTTATGGCACTCGCTGATGGTGATGCTCTGACTAAAGACCAAGTCTCTTCCAATCAGTGGGTAAACGTCACCATCAAAAAGGTATGTGCTCACTCTTCTGCCTCTGACGAAGATAAACCTAAAATCTTCGAATCTCTTCTCTGTGATATCCAGTTCGTTGAATCTATACGAGCTGATATCCAATCCAAACTTGACTCTGTCTGCTCAGAGTTGAGTGAGAAATCTGAAAAACTCAATGAGTTGAGGAATGTTCACGTTGAACTTCAATCTCATGAGTTGCTGGCACAAAAGGTTCAATTTAAGAATGAAAGACTCAAGCTTGAAGTTGCCAACCTTAAGAAGATTGTGACCTCCTGGTCAAAAGCTTCCAGGTTTCACCACCAGTGCTTAAACGAACAAGTCCCTGCCCAAGTTCAGGCAGTAATAGGCGGTGACTTCGATGCCGCTGCCTCTCTTTCTGACTTGTTCAATGATGAGGTGAAGCCTGAAATTTCTATCCCTCTGTCTGCTGTCATCTCTCCTGAAGAGATGAAGAAATGGTATTTTGTTAGGGGTCTTAATGATTACCATAATGAAATGGAAGCTGGTACTACCTCTCCTACTACCAGCGATCCATCTAATCCTGCTGAGGAAAATGGTGCTGGCTCCTCAGCAAGCACCAACAACCCCTATCCTCATCTTCCCATTATTGGCATGATGCCAAACGAAGGAAGAGTTCAATACTCTTCTGGGGAATCTTTTGAAGGGGATATTGGTAGTGATGGTTTTAAACCCATCGCTCCTCAGCAGCTCACCATCAGACCTTCTGAACCCTTCAGAAGAAGTAAGGTTGCTGTCTCCTATGACTATAGCACGCCTCAGCGAGCTAATCCTGTCAGTCAGCAACCTCAACCAGTTACTCAACCCTCTTCTTCTTCATCTTCTCAGCAAGCTCCTACCCATGCTGACAGCAGGATGATCGTGTCATGAAAAGACGCGTCAGGTTCGGTGACGCTAGATATCAACAAGTAGGACCTTCACAGGTCAGACCTGCTGATAGACAGGTCCACCAGCAGGCACCCCAATCGAAGCCTATTCCTTCCATTTTGAGGCATAAAACTCCTCAAAAAGAAAGAGTGCCTAATTCTCAAAATAGGTCTACTACTCCTCAAAGAGGATACTTGCCGCATCAGCAAGTAAGACCTATCACTCCTCAAATAGGACACTTGCCTTATCAGCAAGTTAGAGCCTCTACTCCTAATAGGCAGTACCTACCTCATAGGCAAATGAGGTCAGCTACTCCTAATCAGCAACCTAGATCGATCACTCCTAAAAGAGTGCATCCATCTCAGCAAGGTCCTTCTTCTTCTTCTCACCCTGCTGTTAATCAAGCGTGGAGTGTAGTCAAGGGATCACAAAATCCCTCTACTTCTCAATCTGAGGATCCAAAAGGAAAATCCATTTTGGGTCCTGCTCCTAAGATGCCTCAGCTTACACTTAAGCACAAGCAAAAGTCAAAGCAAAAGAAAAGGGCACCTTCCTCCTCTGACCCTAAAATTAACAAGCTAGCTCAGCATGTTAATGATCTCTCCTCTCAACTGAAGGAATTCTTCCTTCAAAATCAAAAAGGCAGCACCTCTGTCAAAAAATGCTACATTGGTGGCAGCAGAGGTCATGTTGCTTCTGATTGTGACAACTCCAGAGATGCTCCTGAGGTTGTCATTCAACCCAATCCTCCTTCCTCAGCAGTTGCTTCCTCCTCCACTATGGTCAGCGAGAGTTTTTCTGCTGAACCTGAAAATAGTGTGGGAGATACAACTGTTCTCACTGAGGAAAATATTGTTGACTTCATTGCTGCTCAGCGAATTTCCTTTCCTCTGTCTCAAGAGATCATTTCTAATGGTCATGGCAGCATTCTGGTCGAGTATGGGAACAACAATCAAGTCAGCAACTTGACTGTTCTCGATACTCGAAACACTGTCACCTCTGCTGATCAATACTTCACTTATGTGGTTGATCGTGACATGCTTCCTGCTCATCAACTTGTTGATAACTTTCCAAGAGATGAGAATACTGACCCTAGTTCTCCTCTTCCTCTCTCTACTGATGACTCTATCAGTAGAGATGAACCCTCTGAAGCTCAAAGCTTTAATCCCGCTGACATGGCTGTCAGCGAATTTAACAGTGAACCAGTCTAAATCCTTCTGTTATATCCATGCAGGGCTCGCTGGGAAAAGGTGTGTGGTACTTGGACAGTGGCTGTTCAAAACACATGATTGGCACTAAGAACCTTCTGGATAACTATGTAGAGGCTGCTGACCCTACTGTAGTGTTTGGTGATAACTCCACTGGACAAACAGAAGGATATGGTCTTCTCTCCAATGGTCTCATTAAGTTCTCCAAGGTCGCTTATGTCAATGGATTAAAACATAATCTCATCAGCATAAGTCAACTTTGTGATGCTGACTACAAAGTGATTCTTGATAAACATCAAGGCACTGTGGTAAATGTAAACAAGTAAGTAGTCTTGGTTGCTCCAAGAAAACGAGATGTATATCTGGTTGACTTCACTCCTATCAAGACTGATAGTGAGACTTGTTTCTTTGCTAAGTCGGCTGCTGAACTAAATTGGTTATGGCACAAGCGTATGTCGCATGTGAATTTCAAAACCATCAACTCTCTGGCCAAAAAGAACCTTGTTTGTGGCCTCCCTCATCTTTCTTTTGAAAAGGATAGACTCTGTGGTGCTTGTGAAATAGGTAAAAGCCACAGAGCAACCTTCAAAACCAAGCAGGCCAATTCTATCTCTGGCTGCTTTCATCTTCTTCACATGGACCTTTTTGGTCCAGTGAATGTCCAAAGTCTAAAGGGTAGCAAATACACTTTAGTAATCATGGATGAATACTCACGATACACTTGGACTATCTTTCTTCATTCTAAGAGTGATGCTGCTGAAGAGATTATCAATTTCATCAAGAAAATGGAGAATCTCAACAGCATAAGGGTGAAAGAACTCAGGAGCGATCATGGTACTGAGTTCAGAAACCACACTCTTGAAGCCTTTTGTGCTGATCAAGGGATCTCACAAAATTTCTCTTCCACCAGAACTCCTGAGCAAAATGGTGTCGCTAAAAGGAGAAATAGAACTCTCATTGAAGCAGCACACACCATGCTTAGTGAGTCTTCTTTGCCTAGTAAATTCTGGGCTGAAGCTGTCAACACTGCTTGTCATACTCAAAATAGATGTCTAATAGTTAAAAGACATGACAAGACAGCGTATGAGGTGTTGAAAGGTAAGAAACCACAAATCAAATACTTCCATGTATTTGGATGTCCTGTCTTCATCTTAAACAACAAGGATCACCTAGGAAAAATTGATCCTAAAGCTGATGATGGATACTTTCTTGGGTATTCGTCCATCAGCAGGGCATTTAGAGTATTCAATACTCGCCTTCAGAAGGTTGATGAATCCATTCATGTTACTTTTGATGAAAGTTCATCAGCACTAAAGGACATTCAATCTTCTTCGTCTGAGGTCATTTTCAATGAGCTAGCTGACCCTCTTACTGAGGAAGCTGACTCATTTGTTGATGCTTCTTGCTCGCTGCCTGATACTATTCAGCATATCACAAAGGATAGTTCAGCTGATGTTGAACTAGAGCAAGTTGCTGCTCATATCTACTCGATTGAGCCAGTTGAGCCTATCTTAAGATCAATCCATGCAGCATCAGCCAAACCTAGATCACTGGCTGATGACGTGCATGCTGATGACTCTACTGAGGAGGAGTTTCATGATGCTTCAGCAAATGCTGAAGAAATGGAGTCTGCTGAAGACTCCACCATCAATGATAACTCAAATCAGTCGAATGGCTCTGCTGATCATTCTCCTGAACCTATTCTTACCATTGACCTCTTTACTTATAATGCTCATGCTGATCCCATCGCTTCAATTTCCGCTGCCACTCAACTTGGTGTCTCAAGTGTTCCTGCGCTTAAGTGGACATCTAGTCATCCAGCTCACCAAGTCATCGGTGATCCTCAGCAGGGGATTATTACTAGATCAGCGACAAGAAATACATGTCTGTATGTAAACTTCTTGTCTATAATCACTCCTAAAAATATAGGAGAAGCAATGGTTGATCCCTCATGGGTTGCTGCCATGCAAGAGGAACTCACCCAATTCAAAAGACATAATGTCTGGTTTTTGGTTCCTCTACCTCCTGGAAAAGAACCCATCGGAACCAAATGGGTTTATAGGAATAAAATGGACGAAGATGGTGTTGTTACATGTAACAAGGCTAGGCTGGTTGCACAAAGTTACCTTCAGGAAGAAGGTGTTGATTATGATGAAACCTTTGCACCAGTGGACAGATTGGAAGCTATTCGCTTATTCTTGGCACATGCTGCTTACAGAAACTTCACTGTATATCAAATGGATGTAAAGAGTGCTTTCCTAAATGGAAAACTCGATGAGGAAGTTTATGTTGAGCAACCACCTGGTTTTGAAGATCCAGCCAAGCCACACCATGTCTATCGCCTCTATAAGGCATTCTATGGTCTTAAACAAGCTCCCAGAGCTTGGTATGACACTCTCTCTGAATTTCTTCTCTCTAATAAGTTTCAGAGAGGATCCATTGACAGCACCCTCTTCATCTATAGAAAGGGTGCTGATGTCCTATATGTTCAGATATATGTAGATGACATCATTTTTGGGTCCTCCAGCAAGAAATTTTGTACCAAGTTCAGCTCACTGATGTCCTCTCATTTTGAGATGAGCATGATGGGTGAGCTGACCTTCTTTCTTGGTCTTCAAATTCGTCAACTTCCAAATGGGATTTTCATTAATTAGGAGAAGTACATTCGAGACATGCTGGCCAAATTTGACATGTCTAATATCACTACTAAGGCCATTCCTATGTCTCCTCCTAATAATCTTCATGCTGATCCTGATGGCAAGCATGTGAACCCCACTCACTATCGGGGAATGATTGGCTCACTGATGTATCTCACAGCGAGTCGTCCTGATATCATGTTTGCTACTTGCTTATGTGCAAGATATCAAGCCTCTCCTAGGGAATCTCATCTTCTCGCTGTTAAGCGAATTTTCAAGTATCTAAAAGGTACTTCAACATTGGGTCTCTGGTATCCCAAAGACTCCAATTTTGACCTAGTTGCATATTCTGACTCTGACTATGCTGGTTGCATGTTAGATAGGAAAAGTACCAGTGGTGGATGTCAACTGTTGGGGGGGGGGGAAGCTGACTAGTTGGTCTAGTAAGAAACAGCATACAGTTTCCATCTCCACTGTTGAGGCAGAATATGTATCAACAGCGAGTTGTTGTGCACAAGTCCTCTGGATGAAAAACCAACTCGCTAACTATGACTTAGAATTTTCTAAGATTCCCATAATGTGTGACAATACAAGTGCAATTGCTATCACACACAATCCTGTTCAGCATTCAAAGACCAAACACATAGACATTAGGTACCACTTCATTCGTGACCATGTCATGAAAGGGGATGTTCAAATTTACTTCATCCCCACTGATGATCAACTTGCTGACATTTTCACAAAACCCTTAGATGAATCCATATTCAAGTAACTGGTCAGTAAGTTCGGAATGCTGAATGGTGAATCAGCAACATAACTTGTCATGTCTGCTGATGCTTCAACTTACATCTCTCTTATAAGTTGAAAAGTGACCTGATGGTCAAAAATTTCTTTCAGCAAGCTCAAGAGTATCTTACTTGCTGAACATAAAAAGCAATGGAGAGCTAAAAAGTCTCTATCTAGTCCAGCAGCAAACGGCTGCTGGTAAAGACTTACCAAATCCGTTGATCCCTGTTGCTTTGGGAAAAAGCAAAACAAAAGCAATAGAGAGCTAAAAAGTCTCTATCTAGTCCAGCAGCAAACGGCTGCTGGTAAAGACTTACCAAATCCGTTAAAACCCCTGTTGCTTTGGGAAAAAGCAAAACAAGAGCAATAGAGAGCTAAAAGTCTCTATCTAGTCCAGCAGCAAACGGCTGCTGGTAAAGACATATCAAATCCGTTACTCCCTGTTGCTTTGGGAAAAAGCAAAATAAAAGCAATGGAGAGCTAAAAGTCTCCATCTAGTCCAGCAGCAAACGGCTGCTGGTAAAGACAAACAAAATCCGTTGATGGCTGACAATTTGCCAAAAATTGTATAAAGTTGGTCAGCAGCAAATGCCTATCATGAAGTCGCTGACTAACACATGTTTTCTAAATGGGGTAACCAAATCTTTCTAACTTGGTCAGTGGATATATTTAGATCTCAACTACTCCATCATGTGAGCATATCCACTAAGTATCCTTATTAATATTTTAATAAGAATTACAATCGGTTACCTCGATTTTCTCCCTAATGGGCAACGTGTACACTGTACCCGCCGTAAAACTCGAGTATCTTTGAAAAAAATGGTACAAGCTGTCACATCAAAACCATTTTTATACGTTACTCACATATGTATTTTAAACGTATTTCTTAAATTAAATATTAGTATTTTGTACCTCATATATATACAAAACCCTAATTTTAAATTTATTAAATACGTATTTATATATATATTACGTATGAAAGAGAATACGTGACGGTTCACGTTTGCAGTTATGGGGCCCATATCCATACCATATATATTATCTCCATCTACATCACCTTCCATTACACCTTCATAATTCTCTTCTCTACTCTCATATTTCCTGAAATCTTCTAAAAACACTCTCAAATCCCTCTATATCTTTTCTATTTTCTTTCAATCCTTTCATCTTCTTCCTCATCATCTTAATATCAAAATGACTTCTTCTTCATCTCAACCTCAACAACAACCTGAAATCACCGAGAATGCTGAACATCAAGAAACCTTGGAAATTGTTCCTCTCTATCTTACGTCCAAGGATTTCGATCCTGAAGGCATTGTTCCATCAAAACATGTAGCCTTTCAAGCCCACAAGTTGGTTATTAAACCAAATAACTACCTTGGATCTCTTGAAATTCCTTCCCAAGTTAAAGGTTACTATAAAATGCTTGATTTTATAAGAGCATGTCCGGCTAGAAGGGCCATCTATAAAGATCCAAAAGAGATGTGTGTCCATCTGTTGAGGGAATTCTGGTGGACATGTGACTACAACCTCGTGAGCAGCACTATTTCTGGTACTGTCATGAAAGGAAAACACACCATCACCATCTCTGTTGATTTGTTAAGAGATGTTCTTCGTCTTCCTTCACAATCTGAAGAAAGACAATTTGCTGACCTGGTATCTACTAATGTATGGAAAGATTGGTTGCTTTCCATAGGCTATGGAACAAACATGGAACCAACTCAACCTGTTCACAGCAACCCTCAGAAAAAGTTCCTGCCTGGAGTATGGAGGTTACTTTTTTCTCATGTCATTCAATGCCTTGGTGGGAACAGTGGGTCATTTGATCAGGCCACTGCTGCCCAGATGCAGATGATATATGCACTGGCAAATGGTCGTTTCATTGACTTTGCCAGTGTCATCTTTGAAGATCTAAAAGCAAAAGTTCTTGTCAAAAATAGATCGAGCTCAGTGCCCTTCACTCGGTTTCTCTCGCTGATTTTCAAGCATGAACTGAAGGAAGAATATCTTTCAAATGGTGCTACTGTCTCTTTTGCACCACGGATTGCCAGCACAGTGTACAAAGTACCTGCTTGTGACACTGAGGTGTTTGATGCTAAATATGTTGTGCTTCCTCCGACAATGAAACAGGTACTTTACTCCACCTATCCTGATGTATATAAAAAGCGATCCTCTGGAGCTGGCTCGCTGGAAAACCCCCCAGCAGCCTCCAAAGCTCCCAAAAAGACCAACAAAACACAAGCTACATCTACTTCCACTTCACCTCCTGCTGATGTCCCAAAACAGAAGCAGCGAGTACCAAAGGGCTTAACCACAAAGGCTAAGACGTCCTCACAGCCCAAGGACATTAGAAACCCAGCCGGCCCATCAGCAGCCTCAAAAAAGGTTGCTGACGAGAAAAAGGGTAACAACAAGCAGCCACCTCAATCTTCTGTAGGAGAGGTTGGTGAAGTACAAGGGTCACCCCAGCCCACTAGAGTTGAGTCTACCACTCAAATAATTCCTTCCTCTTCTCAACCCTCTGAGTCGTTGTCAGCAGCCAGATCACAGGTGATGCTAGAGACAACACATTCTACGGCCGATGACGTTTCAGTGGCACAACACACTGAGACAGAGGCACCAAATTCCCCAATCCCTTTAAATTTTTCTCTGGATAAAAGGCAGGTGCAGGTTGGTGAAATTGTTGGTGTGGGTGAGAATGCTGAGGTGGATACCAGCATTGAGGAAAGAGAAATTGTTAAAGGAAATGTTGATTTGGGTGATGCTGAAGGTGCTGGTGATGGGGATGACGAAGTTGATGATGTTGTAACGGTTGATGAGGAAAGTGATTTAGAGTTGGGTGATATTGTGGCAGATGATTTCCATCTTGACTCTTATAGTCATGCTGATGAAATAGAAGCAAGTGACATGGAGGTTGATGAAAATGATGATGCTGGTGCTGTTGGTGAAAATGCAGCAGCCACTGATGAAAATGTTGCTGTTGATGCTGCTGCTGGTGAAAATGCAGCAGCGACTGATGAAAATGTTGCTGTTGATGCTGCTGCTGGTGAAAATGCAGCAGCGACTGATGAAAATGTTGATGATGCTGCTGCTGCTGGTGAAAATGCAGCAGCCACTGATGAAAATGTTGCTGTTGATGCTGCTGCTGGTGAAAATGCAGCAGCCACTGATGAAAATGTTGCTGTTGATGCTGCTGCTGGTGAAAATGCAGCAGCGACTGATGAAAATGTTGATTTGGGTGATGCTGAAGGTGCTGGTGATGGGGATGACGAAGTTGATGATGTTGTAACGGTTGATGAGGAAAGTGATTTAGAGTTGGGTGATATTGTGGCAGATGATTTCCATCTTGACTCTTATAGTCATGCTGATGAAATAGAAGCAAGTGACATGGAGGTTGATGAAAATGATGATGCTGGTGCTGTTGGTGAAAATGCAGCAGCCACTGATGAAAATGTTGCTGTTGATGCTGCTGCTGGTGAAAATGTAGCAGCGACTGATGAAAATGTTGAAGAAACTTCTGAAGCAGTTACTCTTACTGCAAGACCTAAAACTCCTCCAAAACAACCAGTGAACACCATGCTATCTCTGGGCATGCCTTCCTCTATCCAAGTTGTTCCTGGTTGCTCCTCTAAATTGCCAACAACAGTCGAACCCCTCGCTGCTAAAGATTTGGGCATTTCTTACTCCACATACACTGACAACAGACTAGAAAGGGTGGAGCATCAATTGAATGATCTCACCAAATATGCAAAAATTGCTGTAGATGTGAAGGAAAATGAATCTGAAAGACTGATCTCTACTTTGACCAGCTGGTACGACAAGCAAAACGAAAACTGCTCAGAAGTAGAGATGATTAAAGAAAAATTCATCTCCATGGCTGCTGATCAACACAAAATCAGTGAATCCACCAAAGTTATCAAGCGTGATCAGCAGATCCTTCAATCTAGTGCCTTGTCGCTGCTGAAATGTGCCAACTCCACCAGCTACTCAGCCAAAAAGGCAGCCTTCACAACCACTTCTGCTGCTGCTGAGGTCAAAAAGCTGACTAATCTTGTCTCTCCCCTTGCCACTCAAGTTGAAAGCAATACTAAGGCTATTCAAGCCTTAGAAAAACAAGTGGCAGATCTTCCTGTTCCTCCAGCATCCTTCACTGAGGAAGATCGTAAGAGACAAGAAAAACTTGAGAAGGAAGTTGGTGAAATTAAATATTTGTTGACACAGATTGTGAACCAAAAATCTCAACCTGCAGCAACTGTGGAAGTGGTCATTAAAAATGCCACTTCCAAGGGGGAGAAAATTGATGCTGAGATCTTAGATTTGGTCACTGAAGCAGTTCAAAAAGCAGTGGATAAAATCTATGATGAATCAGCTGAAAAGGTTTTGGATGAGGATGATGCCACTGACACTACAACTGCTAATGAAATGGCAATTGTGGCTGTCAGTGAGGAAAAAGAAAGTGAAGTTCCCCCTGCTGGTGCCGAGGGGGAGACTGAAATGGATGAAAGTGTGGAAGTTCCCCCTGCTGGTGTTGAGGGGGAGATTGAAAAAGATGGAAATGATGAAGCTCCCCAGCTGGTATTGAGGGGAAGCAACAAATTGTTAGGTTCAATGCACCCCCTGCTGTTGATGAGGGGCACATTGAAGCTTTTGCCGATGTGGAGGAGCAGTTTGACCCCAAAGAAGTTAAAGATGCATTGGAAACTGGCTTCGCTAGATACATGGCCACTAACACATCCAAGGAAATGCTGGGTATCTTTGACAGAAGATATCTAGTAAATGCTGAAATAACTCCACTCTCTGATGAACGGAGAAGACAACTCACCGAGTCTGGATTCTTCAAGAAATCTTCCGCTGCTCAGCAATCTATCCAATCCTCAGCAGGTCATAAGCATGAATTGATTGATATCTTGGCACAAACTGCTGATGGAAAAACTCAAGAAGAAGCAATCAAGGAGCTGGATAGGTTAAAAGAGAACCAAGAAAACGAAAGAAAGAACTTGGAATTCATCAAACAGCTGCCTCTTCTAGAAAAAGGTGAATTAGATGCTGAACAGCAGATGCTGTTCAAAACTGGTGGTGCTGAAGCATTGTATAGACAGAAACATGCTGAAGTTGAGCAACATCTCAGTGAGAAAAGAAAGAAGTTTGATGAAGAAAAAGCCAAGTGGTTAAAGCATATGGAGGACAGGAAAAGGCCTCAAAGAATAATTGCTGCTGAAGCCTTTAAAGCTGACATAGGTCGTAAGACAAACCTGAAGATCCTAAGAGAAGGTGCTGACAAGCCTGTCAAACTTGAAGGGGTCAAAGCTACCACCTTGAGTGCCTCCGAGTGGTTTGAGGTTTACATGATAATAAAAGACAAGAAGGCTGACAGCTATGCTCAGCTTCAAAAAATGCTAAAGGAGTATTTTGAGAAGGCCAGGGAGTATGAAACCAAGTTCAAAGCAGACTTGCCCATGCTGAGGCAAGTGTTTGGTACTCCAGCAGCTATCTCCACCTCAGCAGGAAGAAAAGCTCAAAGGAAAAGAAAGATCGAACATCGAACCCTGGCTGTGGACCTTCCTCCTATCACTGGTGATGCCTTGCTGAACACCAGACTTCCTCCAAGAAGCTTATTTGAGGAAGGAAGGGTGATAGAGAGTCCTGCTGGCATTTTCTTCACAAATTTTCAGAATAATCAGCTGTTCTTTCGCCTATCTGAAATAGAAAAGGCGTCCACTGGGTTCATTCTAAGCATAAGAAGAAGATGTGCTGAAACGACCAACAACAGATGGTTTATCAGCAAATTGGATGAGGAACTGGTTAAGCCTCACAGATATAATGACCCAGCAGTTCAAATGGCCAAGCAAGAACATGCTTGGGAGCATGAAGCCGAAAATCTGTAGATGTCTTATAAATGTAAATGCTGTATGTATCAGCCTGTAATGTTTAAAGTTGATATATAAGACATCTTTTCATCATTCCTTTATTCTTATCAAGTCTAGTCTACTCAGCAAGTCTTCTCAGCGAATAGGGGGAGATTGTTGAGTCAAGGATTCGCTGACCAGACTTGGTCGCTGACGTGAGTCATCAGCGAGTCAATGACTCTTGTCAGCGGGTGGTTTACTTTCCAAGTTGTGTGTCAAGGCGGGAAGGTTTCAAACCATAAGAAGACAAGAAGTCACATGGTGGTTCTTTCAACTGGATATTACCTCATATGGCAAAGGTACAGTTGGGACCAAAACAAGGGTTCTCTCTCACATACCCGTTTTGGTAAAGAAGACAAAGGCTCCTGGATCCAAGTACTTCGAGCCAATGGAAGATCGACAACCACCATTCTATCACTATCATTGTAAGGCTGTGTTGCCCTAATTCCTCCCCTATATAAAGCAACACAGCCGCATCATTTATACTTCGTGTTTGTCACCACAAAGTGTGTGTCACTTTATTTTCTCTCTTGTAATTGCTTAAGTTTATAGTGTGTCTAGACTTAGCAATTATTTAGTTCATTTGTATTCTTGTAAGACAAGTTGTAATATCGACCATGTATTCATCGTTTAATCAATGATACATATGATTAGACTTGCTTAGATATTTGCATTTGAACTTATTCTTGTTCATGTTCTTTACTTTCTGTTCTTACATTCTTGTCTAGATTATTTATATTATAAGTGTGCAAATCGTGGACTGTCAAGAACATTGTTCTAAAATTAAAATTATAAATTATATTTTGATATTAGTTTTAAAAGTGATTGTTTTCAGAACATTGTTCTAAAATTAAAATTATAAATTATATTTTGATATTAGTTTTAAAAGTGATTGTTTTCAGAACATTGTTCTAAAATTAAAATTATAAATTATATTTCCATATTACGTTTTAAATTAGAACATTGTTCTAAAATTAAAATTATAAATTATATTTTGATATTAGTTTTAAAAGTGATTGTTTTGAAAGTGATTGTTTTTAGAACATTGTTCTAAAATAATATTTTACTTTTAGGGTTTTGTATTATAGATTTTATAGGTATATAGAAATTAAAGAATAAAAAAAAAATAAAGAAAAGCTACCAACAATACAAACATAAATAAAGAAGTTCATAAAAAATACAAACTAATCACTATCACTATCACTACCATCCCTATGCTGTCTATAATCCCAATCCCCCAAGCGCTGTGTGGGAATCCCGACGTGCTAGACCCGGCCTGGTCCCAAGGGTTGACCGGGGGCCAAGGGTTGAAGAATTGATCCACGTAATCAGAGCCCAGCGACTGTGCTGCAGATGGGCCCGACGACTGTGATCCAGCTGGGTCGGCCTGGTCTTGGTGCTGCTGGGCTGGGGCGTCCAAAAGAGGGTCATCTGGACGCGGGACCTGGACATTCAGTCCTCGGGTTCCCCTAACAATACGCCCAACCCCGCGGGTATGTCCCGATCGGGCCCCGAAAGTGTCCAAAAATGCCTGCGTTGGCGGGGTGGGGTTGGGCTGTTGGGAAAGTATCCGCTGGGATTCCAGAAGCTGGGCCTGTACCACATTAAATCATAAAAAAAAATAAGTTAGCTATACTTAATAAAAATTTACAACAAATAGGAATTTAAATGTTGTGCGAGAACTTACATGGAAGGGAAGAGCAGCTTCTTGCACTGTCCCATCGTGGTATGTGTGGGCCCGTAAAAAGAACTCAGCCGGGGGCTCCTCTCGTCCCTCATGACCAGTCTGTATATACATTAATCAAAGTTATATATATATATGGATATATATATATATATATATATGTGTGTGTGTGTGTGTGTGTGTGTGTGTGTGTGTGTGTGTGTGTGTGTGTGGATATAAATATGTACATATAACTTACAGCCCAAACATGTTGACGCTGAGCGTATGACTGGCGACCGTGAGTACTGACAAGACGTTGTTCTTGCCTGTTAGTCGCATTTCGTTGGGCAACAATCATTCGGTCGTCCCTGGTCCAGAATCGCAGTAGATCCGTCCAGACTTCTTGAGGCATTGCATGTGGCGGAACATTTTGGATTTCGGCAAGTCTATCTAACCCACCCCTTTCGGTGAACCATTTCCCCTTGAATTTGGTTTTTTTATCCTTGTAGTTCTTTAGGGCATCCGCCAGAATCATGCGTTCAACAGCGAGCCGTAACGCGTCAGTTGGATCGCGATGTAGATACGGGTCCAAGTTGAACCGTCTCTGCAATTTAGTAGTAATAGTAACCATCTACCATATTTTTTTATGACGTATTTAAATTGTAAAATAAAACGTTTTTTACCTGGATCCAGGGAATAAGTCCGTCCCTGATAGGTTGGGGCACCTCTGTCCACGACTCGTAAGTATGCGGGACGGTAGCGACATATGAACCTAAATAGCTCTTGTACCATTTGGCGTTATCGCCGATAGCCTGCCACTTACTTTGATCGGCGTCAAGGTAAAGAGCTAAACGTCCCTTCTTTTGAAACTCCCGCTCCATTTTCTGGTTAGCAGCGGCAACTCTCCCTGAGCTCATCCGTGCAAAACAAAATAAGAAACAAATATATATATTTGACATACATCTATATATACTTACCCGCGCTACGCCTACAGCCCCATTGCGGATTCCACCCCCAATTTGGAGGGTCATTGCCACCATCTCCGCCTTGAACGGCAGCCATTTTAACCTACATAAGTTATACACAAGTTATAAATCAATAAAAACAATTATCAAACGTATATTTAATTAACTATAATAATATAACATTTCTAAAACTAATAACGTATATTAAAAATAATAACAACAATAAAAATGTAAATGAGTGTTAGTAAACATACAAAGAAATCGTCAGAAAAGTGGGGTGGCCGGATTTCTGGTAGAGAGAAAGAAAGGATGTGGGTTTTTTTTTTTTTCTGGTCGTCTGGCTTCCTTGCGCCCGGTTATATCGAAAAAGAGGTTGAGTATTAGCGGCGACGTCGCCGCTAATACTCAGTCAAAGGTCCTCGTCAAAGGTCAAAAGTCCCTGCTATTTGTCAGATGGGGCCCACAGTATTAGCGGCGACGTCGCCGCTAATACTCAGTCAAAGGTCCTCGTCAAAGGTCAAAAGTCTCTGCTATTTGTCAGATGGAGCCCACAGTATTAGCGGCGACGTCGCCGCTAATACTCAGTCAAAGGTCCTCGTCAAAGGTCAAAAGTCCCTGCTATTTGTCAGATGGGGCCCACAGTATTAGCGGCGACGTCGCCGCTAATACTCAGTCAAAGGTCCTCGTCAAAGGTCAAAAGTCCCTGCTGTGTGTCAGATGGGGCCCACAGTATTAGCGGCGACGTCGCCGCTAATACTCAGTCAAAGGTCCTCGTCAAAGGTCAAAAGTCTCTGCTATTTGTCAGATGGAGCCCACAGTATTAGCGGCGACGTCGCCGCTAATACTCAGTCAAAGGTCCTCGTCAAAGGTCAAAAGTCCCTGCTATTTGTCAGATGGGGCCCACAGTATTAGCGGCGACGTCGCCGCTAATACTCAGTCAAAGGTCCTCGTCAAAGGTCAAAAGTCCCTGCTATGTGTCAGATGGGGCCCACAGTATTAGCGGCGACGTCGCCGCTAATACTCCCTGGTGGGGTTACCCTGTTTGCCCTGGTCGTTCTACGCTCCTCGTTTTTTAATTCAAATCTAAATGCAATATAAAAAAAAGTAAGTTAGAAATTAAAGATGTACCTCAAAAAGATACTTACAAAACAGACATCTCAACATCATTCCCATACAACTCAAAGTCATGTCTGTTTCAAAGGACACACACAAACACACACTCATTGTTACATGAAACTTCAGAAAACACACGCATCTAGCCGTACGTTATCGCACACACACAACAGTCCAGAGCTAAAGCTACAAGTTAAATATAAAATATTACTGCTACCTTATGATTATAGGGGCTATGCGCATGAAAACGATGTATCCTTTCAAGTATTATCAGGAGAGAAGAGAGAGAGATACAAACAAACATGTTAAAAGAGATCAAAATTATTATGAATAATGAAAAGTAGACTTTGTTTATTAGATGGTGATGATGATAACAATTAATAACTTGTGTTTCGGGCGGACCCTCCAGATGATCTCCCATTTGATTTTAGAAATCCACATTGGTTTTATATTCGATTGATAAGTCCTTTTCGTCTTTAATTTGATTTATTACAAGATGGAGATTTCCCATTGGTTAATTCTACATGTATATCCCTTTTATTTATTTACTCCGGTAAAAGTTCCTTAAAGAAGTTCACGGGTCTACTTGCTGAGCATCTAATCTGGTATTAGGACCCGTAAATTTTAGTTTTTTTCATTTTTAGTTAATAATTGTTAGTTCTACTCAAGTTAATAATTAAACGTAATCATCAAAATTTAAATCCGAAACTTCAAGGGAGCTGATGGGTAGAGTGAAAATATATCCGTCTATATTTATCTTTTTTACATATTCTTCATAGCAAAATTGAGTATCGTTATCATTGTACCGAATTGAAATTTCATTATATACTAGCTAATTAACCTGGGTTCAACTCGGGTATTTTAATAAAAGTTTATAAATAATGAATATTAAAAAATAACTAAAGATTTTCTTCTAATGTTTTATGGAAATGTAATATGAATAATAATGAATCAATATTGCAATAATAATAAAAAACTATAAATTAAATAACAAATTTACGATAATCTTATATGACTTATTGATATATATTAGTTGTATATAGATAATTTTTTCCTTTAAACTTAGGAAACAATATAATATATTTAGTTTATCTATTCAATGAGAGATATCTTTCTTAAATTAATTATAATATATAATGTTTAAGGTTAAATAAAATTATATAAAGTAAAAAAAGAAATAACAAATATGATGTCATAATTTTTTAAAAGCACTTGTAGGAAGGGACATTGGCTTGCCACATAGGAATTTTGTATAAAAAAGGTTCTAGAAACAATTCTCTTTTATTAATATAAGAGAAGAGATATATTGAGTGATTTATGACACCCTTGCGAATACATTTTATTACTCGTACAACTTTTTATATAACTATGAACGCAAATTTCAATTCATAGATGTGTTTAAATTTATATGGTCCAAACCAGTGCCTAGAACAATGCATGAGATATCGGAATCCTATATCGACTTTAGTAATTATATTGTGTCACAAGTGTTGTATTTAGAGGCCGAGAGTTCTATCCTCATGTCTTTTTAAGACCGGGTGTCTTTTTCTATCTTAAATAAAACTTAAAAACAACATTACATAGAACTGTTTTTATGCAACTAAATTACCTTAAACTTTTTTTGGGTCCGGTTTGTTTATTAGTGGTCTCTCAAATGATTTTTTAATTTTTTTTATCATTATTCTTGAGTTACCTATCGACTCTTTTCTGTAATGGGTTTTGCCTAAGATGCTACTAGTTTCCAATAGCATTTTGCTAGCACTAGGCATCATTATCTCTATTCCGATATATGCACCATTGTTTGCCTTACTGTAGCGTACTCTGTTCAGGATCCATAAAAAAGTCATGTACCTCTCATGCTAGTCAGTGTGTGGTTTATCACATGGAGGGTCACAGGATCTAACGAAAAGTGATTCTAGTTATTCAATATATGTGATTTATTTGAGTAAAGCTAGGTAAATTTGAAATAAACAGTTAGATTTAGCTACTGGCAAGTAAATTTGATCTTTGAATATTGGGAAAAATTATTTTAGGACCAATCTTAAATTAGGACCATTAGGACCAAATCTCAACCATTCATTTTTCTCTCTCCTCTCAAATCTCAACCACTCATTTTTTTTCTCACCCTCTCTCCTCCCTCCTCCTTCCTCTCCGGCCACCACCTTCATCTCCGGCCACCACCTCCTCCTCCTCCTCCTTCCTTCTTCTCCGGCGAGACAACCACCGCCACCACCATCATCTCCGACAACCCAGCCACGGCGCCGGCAGCAAGGGCTACGCCCGTACTGTATCAAACCGCCACCATCTCTTTGATCACCTCCTATCAAATCCATACGATTCTCATATGCGTCCGGTGACAACTCCTTTAGAACGGATAAGGGCAACGCCCGTACCGTATCCACCGGAAAACGAAACTGATTCTCGCCGGAAATGTCGTCGGTGTTAATGATGAATTCGAGCTTATGTGTGTGTTAGTGTGTGTAACAATGGAGGTTTTAAGAGAGAGAAAGTAGAGAGAGAGAATGTGTTTGGCTGGAAAGTTAGTTTGCATTCAAATGGGGTGAAAGGTTACATTTTGCATTATGGAGGGGGTTTATATACCTATACACATATTACACTATGCCCCCTTCCATACTTAGATATTTACATTGTAAGTACATAAGAAACAAATCAACTACTACATTTATATTTCTAACAATCTCCCCCTTAGTAGTGATTTGTGAAAAAGATCCAGTCTTTATCCATCTTCAAACTCTAGTATTCGGTCTGTCTTTATTTGGATGCCAGAACCAATTTTCTCCTTCGGGTCTGTCATCTGGAACAATCATATTAGCTTCAAAATTTCTTGGAGGAATGTTATGTGGCCCTGGTAGATGACTAGGCTCGTATTTGATCCAGCAACCTCCTTTCCGACGAACAACATACTTTGACTTCTGAACATTCTTTGCTTCTCTCATCATTCGAATGTTGTCTCGGTACTCAAGCCTTTGATTGATCTTGGAGATTACTTTATCAAACACTTCCTTTTTCTTTTCATCTTGCTCATCTTCCTTCAAACACAGCAACACATTTTTACAAAACTCCAATGTTCCATCAGAATAAGAAGCAAGTTCATCCATACGAATGAAAATCTCCTTCTTTCGGCTATTTAGAAAGACAACCCCAAAAGATGGTTCTTCGATGACATGACCAATACTGAGTTTTTCAATGTCTTCAGTGTAAAGACTCTGATCTGGATATGGAACATTTATCTTCCTCTTCACAACTTCAAACCCTATTTGAAAATCCTCCAGTGAAGCATATTGAATACAACTTGACATGTATCTTTTCACAGCATCAAAAGCAATTACATCTTCACGGTATCTTTGCATTGCATTCAGGAAATGGTTGTAGAGGAAGATAATGTCATCAACTGGCAAAAGTTTGAATTGCGCTTCTGTAAATCGGTAGATCTTGTTATTATCTCTTTTGACGTGAAAACATGGAATAGAGATAGTAACTCTTTTAATCAAAATCACTCTTATCAGCACCAATATCTTATGGTTTCTTTGTTCTTCCAACAACTTTGGATTGTATTGTTTTGTAAGTTTAAGAAGCTCTGTGTATTCTTCTATTTGCCTTGCTTCCTTAAACTTGTACATCGAGTCTAACTCTGGTCTCTTGGTTTTTGTGACTTTAGTTGCTCCACAAAATATCAGATATGCCCTTTCCTCCAGATATCTCGATTTCTTAGCTGCTTCTTTAGGTTTGATGCCGAGAGCAACCATTCTTTCTCTATCCCTCAAGAAGTATCCCCGATTAATAAATCTTAGTTGTTCTTCAGTTAAATCAGTTGGAAAATAATCAGGAAGAACTTCCTCGGATATGATTGCCTCTCTCAAAACCTGTTTGTATGTTGATTTCTTAAAGTTCTGAACTGCAGCTTCTGAAGTCTTTCTCAGATCATCAAAATTGTTAAATTCATTAAAATTGTAATGTTGTGGAGCTGAGCTAGCACGAACAGATGATTCTCCAACTTCAACTCTGCTTGAAGAACCTATTTCAAAGTAATCAAGATCTGCAAACTCTTCAAACATTGGTTCCTCTACAGCTTCTACGTTCACAGGAGTTTCAACTATCTCTGGCTCATCCAATATAACATTATCCTTTATGGCCTCAATATCAGCTTCTCCTTCAGCATATTCAACTAAATCATCTTCAATAACAAAACCTTCTTCTTCATCAACCTCAACATTCTCATAATCTTCTTCACTTTCAACTTCTGAATCAACACCAAAGACGTCAACTAATCTTCTTTTAATCACATCATCTAAAGTTTCGTTCTCAGCTTGATTTCCACCCTCTGCTCTTTCTTGCATTACCACATCCTCCACATTCACATCAACTCTTGCCGAAGAATTTTCAATATTAGCTTGACCCTCTCCTTGGTTCTCCCCCTCGGGGTGATCATCAGAATCAGGATCATCCCGTCTAGAAGCAACCGAGGCCGGTCGGCAAGATTCTAATGCTAACAATCTTAGCTCAAAAGCAGCAAGCTTTGCATCATATTCAGCCTTTTGTTTTTCAACTTGATCTTGTAAAGCTTTTACTCTTCTTTCATTAGCCATTTCTCTTTCTCTTACCTCAAGAGCATTCAACACACCCTTTTCAGTCATTGTCAACAAATCCCCTTCCGACCGTAGAATGCCAAGTAAAACTTCACATGCTTGATCTTTGGTTGGTAGATTTGTTGTGGTTGATGATGTTTGAATAGGTGTTTGTGTTCTTTGTGTTTGGGTAGGAGGTGGAGTAGCCAACCCGGGGGTTGTTTGCACATTTGAAGTGTGACCTAAATGCAGCGAAGCTGATTCAGGATTTCCTGCGGATCCTCGGGTTATACCCTCACCAGCAGTTTCAGATTCATGGGCTTCGCAACCCGAATCAATTTGTGTCCTAGACTGTGATAAATCACTGTCCTGGACTTGTTGTTGTTGGGCAACACCTCTCACAACACCGGGGTCACTGAGAATGCCCGTTAATACAGTCTCAGGTTGATCCTGAGGAACAGCAGTGTCACTACGGCGTTCATACTGTCCCCAGTCTCGGTCTGAGGACTGTTACCTGCGGCTAAAGCTGGCGTGATGTTAGCTAAGGCAGGATTTCCAAGCTGTCTTGAGGGTCACACAAAGTGGGTCCCCCTCCGCTTGTTCCGGCATCAGTACTCAACTGAGCTTGTGAATCCGTGTTCCTAGGAGATCTAGACTCTTGTGCACGAAATGATGGCGAGAGGTGGGGCTGGTCCTCTCTTATTTCAACACTCTCATCCTCCAAATGAGGAGAGTGTGGTGAGCGTGGCTGATCCCCGTGCATTTGTGAGACTAACTCCTGTTGTGAGGAGTCAGAATGGCTAGGAGAGTTTGGTGCAAGCGAGAATGGGCAGTTCCCGACTTCTACCCTAGGGTAAACAACCCGGCTAGACACATTGGTTTGAACTATTGGAGGGCCAACGTTTTCTTTATGCCCTTGTCCTAACCCGGACCGCACATCCTCTTTGGTATTTTCAACTCCTCCCTCAATTCCGCCTTGTTCCTCCAGCACAACATCATCTCCAGTACTAACATTCTCAGATTCCAACTCAGAAACAACATTATGAATTACTTGAGTTACTTGTTCAGCATCCAACTCTGTCGAGGCACCAATATGTTCAGATCCAGCAGACTTATGTTTTCTTTTGGATTTCTTCTTCTTTGATTTCTTTGGTGACCTTCGAGCAGCCATTTTAAGTCTTCTACCTGGTGGTGGAGTTGGTTCATTAGGTAGTGCTGAAGCAAGCGGTGTTGGATTAAGTACGGGTGATAAACGAGGTGGTGTTAAAGTTGGTGGATTTGGCGAAACAACGGATGGTATAGGTGTAGATTGTGAAGGTGAAGATTGCGAAAAGTGAACGGTTGGAGTAGATTGTGTTGATTGATTTGATGGTGAGGTTTGCGAAGTAATATTTGGTGTAGGTTGAGAAACAGGTGAAGAAACAGGTTCAGGTGTTACAACATCTTGTTCAAACATAACTCTTTTCGATTTTCTTTTCCTCTGCCCAGAAGTCCCCTCACCACTATCCCCTCTTTTTCTTTTTGTTAACCTAGGACCCTCACTTGGCGACCTATGCTCAGCTTGGGAAGGAGTCTGTCGGCTTTCAGACCCCATTGCTGAGACTAACCACTCGAGATAAGCCCTAAGATGAGGACTCTGAGCAGGAACCAGATTAATTAGAAATGGTGGAATCGGAAAAGGTTTAGCAGTTTCACTTCCTGTGCCTCTCAAGTTTGATTTATACATAGCAATTACACACTTGAAGCTGTCTTCCAATTTTGGAATTTCTTCTGCATTATCAAGAACGTCTTCGATAATCAGTGTGAAGAATCTGATAAAGGGAATATATTTTCTTTCTTGTTTATCCTTTCCCTTGACAACTTGGATCATTTTATCCCATATTATCTTTACAAAGTCACACTGCACATTGTGAGTGACTGCATAGTACATTGATAAGGAATGCTTCGTCATGAGATCAATCCCTTTCTGTGATGGCATCAAACAAGTTGTTAGAACATTGTACATTGTATGCCAGAGAGTTGCTACATTCATTCTTCTAAAATCTCTCATTGTTGCCAACTCTCCTTCATAACCCAACGAATGAACTCCAGCCAACATTTCTTCAACTGATGGAAGTTCTTCGTATTCTTCAAATTCAGGAAAACCAATAATAGTTCTGAACTCAGCCAGATTGAATTGACAATTGAAGATTTCATCTTCTGACTGAAGAGAAAACTTGAAGTAGTCTGCTGTCCTATGCCTTTTACTTCCTTTAACATATTGAATTGATTCCCATAACTCAAATACATACTTCTCGGGAACAATTGCCCCTCCAGTCAATGCATTATTCAACGGATGATGGCTCAGAATCTCCGTTATTATTGGGAATTTGCAAGCAAATGGTATATGAAGTGCTTGATTGGCTTGCATCTTCATTGAATCTCCTTCTTTAAACATAGCCATCTTGATAATTTATTATTTTTCTGTTAAGACAAACTGACCAAAGTTTTGACCATAAAATACAATTTAATCACAGAAAAATAACAACACAAACCACCATTTAAGAAACACATTTATTACACATAGACAATGTTTTGCATGTATATTAAAAATGAGAAAACAAAGTAGTACACAAAGGTGTTCGATACCTTGCATCTCACCCAAATATATATACAAAACATGACAATATATAGGATCACATAGGTATTAAAAGATAAGAAAACAAGGTAGTACACAAAGGTGTTCGATACCTTGCCTCTCACCCCAAACACTTATGAAATACTATATATACAAACACAATATACAAATACATTTACACACTTTAAAAACACAACACAAATAATAATGAAAAGAAACATAGAATAAAATAATGGAAAGAAAAAAAAAGAAAAAAAAATTTAAAATTCTATTTGTACTGTTTGCAGAGCAAAATGCTCTACAATCAGTCGATTTGAAAACTTAGTGAAGAATTTACATGTTTGCCGAGCAAAATGCTCTGCAATCAGTCGATTTGAAAACTTAGTGAAGAATTTACATGTAAATGCCGAGCTCAAAGCTCTGCAAATGAGCAGTTCAGTCCAACTCCTTTTCAATGTATGAAATTTCCTTATATTGATCAACAATCATGTTGTCAATTTGATTAAGAAAAATTTCAATGGAAAAAATTCAATTTTGTACTGTTTGCCGAGCAAAATGCTCTGCAAACAGTTGGTTTTAAAACTTAGTGAAGAATTTACATGCATTTGCCGAGCTCAAAGCTCTGCAATCAGTCGATTTGAAAACTTAGTGAAGAATTTACATGCATTTGCCGAGCTCAAATGCTCTGCAATCAGTCGATTTGAAAACTTAGTGAAGAATTTACATGCATTTGCCGAGCTCAAATGCTCTGCAAACAGTTGGTTTTAAAACTTGTAAAAATTTTGGAATTCAAAAAGGCTTGTTTGCCGAGCAAAATGCTCTGCAATCAGTCGATTTGAAAACTTAGTGAAGAATTTACATGTAAATGCCGAGCTCAAAGCTCTGCAAATGAGCAGTTCAGTCCAACTCCTTTTCAATGTATGAAATTTCCTTATATTGATCAACAATCATGTTGTCAATTTGATTAAGAAAAATTTCAATGGAAAAAATTCAATTTTGTACTGTTTGCCGAGCAAAATGCTCTGCAAACAGTTGGTTTGAAAACTTAGTGAAGAATTTACATGCATTTGCCGAGCAAACTGCTCTGCAAACAGTTGGTTTTAAAACTTGTAAAAATTTTGGAATTCAAAAAGGCTTGTTTGCCGAGCTCAAAGCTCTGCAAACAGTTTATTTTAAAACTTGGTTTCATTTTTGAAAACCAAAAGCCTTGAATGCCGAGCAAAATGCTCTGCATCAAGTTGTTTTAATGGACTTGGTGAAAAAAAATTTTGATTTGGTAAAACAAGTATTTGCAGAGCAAAAAGCTCTGCAAATGACCCTTTTGATCCAAAAACATGTTTGAGAATTGTATGAACATGTAATCCAGAAGTTAAGATGATTTGAAGATAATCTCGAACAAATTGCGCATTTGCCGAGCTAAATGCTCTGCAAATGGCACTTTTCTTCAAATACTCATTGTTACCCAGCCCATCATCAACACATATCCAGAAACTTAAAACTTGAACAGATTAAAGTAAACAAAACGGATAAACAACAAGTATAGGCCTTAATCATGCATCTTAAACATCAAGATATACACAATCAATCATCATATAATGCATTAGATTCATGTCAGTTCATTCACACATTTTATCAAACAGTTGGTACGCAAAAATTAACCAAGAATCATTACCTCAAAACTGTTGATATGATCGAAGAAACAAAATGATTTAGACCTGAAATGTGTTCACTTGTTTAACTTCCTTTGATTATTATGACTTACAAGAAAACTTATGATTGATTGAAGTATAAAATGATCAGTTTATTAGAGAGAAAATAAGAATATTATGAAGGTTTGAGTTTGAATGAAGACAAAATGGACCGCCCATTTTCTTTTAAATTTCAAATCTGGGTCGCGGGTCTGGGTTTGACCCGCGTGTCAACCCGGATTACTAATTGGTTTTGGGCTCAATTCACAAAATTGGGCTGTCAAAATTTTGGGCTCTTTGGGTTTAACCAAAAACAAACAACTAAACAAAACAAAAAAAACAAAAATATTGAATTAAAAAAAAAAGAATAATAAAAAAAATTAAAACAAAGAAAAGGAAAAAAAATCTTTTTACCATTTTTGAATTTTCTAATTTTGTATTTGGTTTTTCAGATTTTAAAACAAACACACAACAAAAATAAATAAAAAAAAACTAGAAAAACACACAAAACTTTACATGCATTTGCACACTCCCCCTCAAATTGAGCATAAACCAATAAAGTAAATTTACAAACTCCCCCTAAAATCATGCATTCTACCCTTTTTCTCCCCCTCAAACATTGCATGTAATAATAACACATCAATGTTTGAAACAGAAAATGAACATAGAATACATGGCATGAAAGCATTTAAGTTTGTAAATCTAGCATTCCCAACTTGGTTTTCAGAAAACTAAACCTGTTTTCATCCAAAGGTTTGGTGAAAAGGTCAGCGAGTTGGTAGTCTGTTGGAACAAAATAGAGTTCGATGTTACCTTTCTCGACATAATCTTTAAGAAAATGGTACCGAACATCTATATGCTTGGTCTTTGTGTGCTGCACCGGGTTGCAAGAAATAGCAATAGCACTCTTTGAGTCACAGTAAATGGGAATTCTGTTGATTTGAAATCCATAATCAGTCAACTGCGTCTTCATCCAAAGAACTTGTGAACAACAGCTTGCTGCAGCAACATATTCAGCTTCTGCAGTAGATGTGGATACACAATTCTGTTTCTTTGAAGACCAACTGACCAATCTATCCCCTAGAAACTGTACACTCCCAGAAGTACTCTTTCGATCAAGCTTACAACCTGCATGGTCAGCATCCGAATATGCAATCAACTGAAACCCAGTATCCCTTGGATACCAGAGACCAAGGTTCACAGTGCCTTTCAGGTATCGGAAGATCCGTTTAACGGCCTGGAAATGACTTTCCTTGGGATTGGCCTGGTACCTGGCACACATGCATGTGGCAAACATAATATCCGGTCGACTTGCAGTCAAATACATGAGTGACCCTATCATACTGCGATATTTCTTTTGATCAAAAGATTTTCCATTTAAGTCAGCATTAATCTTTGTTCGAGCTTCCATGGGTGTCCCAATTGTTTGACAATCCATCATATCAAACTTTTTCAACATGTCAAGAATGTACTTAGATTGACAAATAAAAGTACCATTTGACAACTGTTTTACTTGAAGACCAAGGAAAAAGTTTAATTCACCCATCATGCTCATTTCAAATTTCTTGATCATTAAAGCAGAGAAATTCTTGCAGTATTTAGGATTAGTTGACCCGAAAATTATGTCGTCAACATAAATCTGGATTAGAATAATGTCACTCCCTTGTCGTTTTATAAACAAGGTAGTGTCAATCGAACCTTTGCTAAAACCAGATTTCATAAGATATGAGGATAGAGCATCATACCATGCATGAGGCGCTTGTTTCAGACCATATAAAGCTTTATCTAACCTGTAGACATAGTCCGGATGTTTGGAATTCACAAAACCTTCTGGTTGTTCAACATACACTTCTTCTTTGAGAATACCATTCAAGAAGGCAGTTTTGACGTCCATTTGGTAGACTGTGAAATTCTTGTAGGCAGCATAGGCAAGAAACATCCGAATAGCCTCAATTCGTGCAACTGGTGCGAATGTCTCATCGTAATCAATTCCATCTTGTTGGCAGTATCCCTTGGATACCAGAGACCAAGGTTCACAGTGCCTTTCAGGTATCGGAAGATCCGTTTAACGGCCTGGAAATGACTTTCCTTGGGATTGGCCTGGTACCTGGCACACATGCATGTGGCAAACATAATATCCGGTCGACTTGCAGTCAAATACATGAGTGACCCTATCATACTGCGATATTTCTTTTGATCAAAAGATTTTCCATTTAAGTCAGCATTAATCTTTGTTCGAGCTTCCATGGGTGTCCCAATTGTTTGACAATCCATCATATCAAACTTTTTCAACATGTCAAGAATGTACTTAGATTGACAAATAAAAGTACCATTTGACAACTGTTTTACTTGAAGACCAAGGAAAAAGTTTAATTCACCCATCATGCTCATTTCAAATTTCTTGATCATTAAAGCAGAGAAATTCTTGCAGTATTTAGGATTAGTTGACCCGAAAATTATGTCGTCAACATAAATCTGGATTAGAATAATGTCACTCCCTTGTCGTTTTATAAACAAGGTAGTGTCAATCGAACCTTTGCTAAAACCAGATTTCATAAGATATGAGGATAGAGCATCATACCATGCATGAGGCGCTTGTTTCAGACCATATAAAGCTTTATCTAACCTGTAGACATAGTCCGGATGTTTGGAATTCACAAAACCTTCTGGTTGTTCAACATACACTTCTTCTTTGAGAATACCATTCAAGAAGGCAGTTTTGACGTCCATTTGGTAGACTGTGAAATTCTTGTAGGCAGCATAGGCAAGAAACATCCGAATAGCCTCAATTCGTGCAACTGGTGCGAATGTCTCATCGTAATCAATTCCATCTTGTTGGCAGTATCCCTTCGCAACCAATCGTGCTTTATTACGTACAACAACTCCAGTTTCATCCTTTTTGTTCTTGAAGATCCATTTGGTCTTAATTGGCTTCTTGTTCTTGTAAGGATTGGGAACCAATTTCCACACCTCAAGACGTTCGAACTGATTAAGTTCTTCTTGCATTGCTTTCACCCAATCTGGACAACTTAGAGCTTCATTCACTGTCTTTGGTTCAACAATACTCAGAAAATTCACAAACAGACATTCATTTGCTGATGCGGATCTTGTCTGAACTCCAGTTGTTGAATTACCAATGACTTGAGAAATTGGATGAGCTCTTGTCCATTTGGTTGTGTGAGGAATTGGATCAAGTGGATCACTAGATTCTTCAGAATCAATAAAATCAGGAGAATGTTGTTCTGTTAATTGTTCAAATGAAGTTGCAATTGGTTCAACAAAGTCGTCGTGATCATAATCTTCAGGATTGGTTGAAGGATTTGTCACTTGAGAGATGTTATTAGGTTGAGTATGCAACCCTGAAATATCGGTAAATGGAGGAGAATCAGATGTTGAATTAACATCTGATGATTGTGATGGTGAAGACTCATTGGGATCCATCTGTTTTGAATCTGAACTGGATGATTCATTTTCATTTACTTCTGATTCAGGAACTTTCTTCGGAACTTGGAAAAATTCTTCAAACAAGATATCCAAATCTTGTGTTGTTGGAGTAGAGAATGATGATTTGACATTTGAAGCAGTCTTTGTCGCGGAAGCTTGTGGACTTTGAAGTTCGGGTCTTGAACTGTGTTGTTCAAGAACCATACCCGAGAGTTCATCAAATCTAACATTCATACTCTCTTCAATTCTCTTGGTTCTTCGGTTATATACACGATATGCTATCGATTCTCTCGAATAACCGATAAAACATGCCTCATCGCCTTTTGGTTCAAACTTTCCCAGATTATCTCGATCATTGAGAACATAGCATACACATCCAAAAATGTGCAAGAAGTTCACATTGGGCTTTCTTTTGTTAATCACCTCATATGGAGTTTTATCAAACCTCTTGTTTATGATTGATCTATTTTGAGTGAAGCAGGCAGTAGCAACAGCTTCAGCCCATAGATTCGGAGGCAACTTAGAATAAGCAAGCATTGTTCTAGCTGCTTCAACAAGAGTTCGATTTCGACGTTCAACTACTCCATTCTGTTGAGGTGTCCGGACAGCGGAAAATTGATGAGTAATACCCATGGACTTGAAGAAAGAATCAATCGTTGAATTCTTGAATTCAGTGCCATTGTCTGAGCGAACAATTCTAACTGATGATTTAAGATTTACTTAGGTCTTCTTTATGAAATCAATAATTGTATACGGAGTATCACTCTTTGCATGAAGAAAGAATACCCAAGTATAACGAGAATAATCATCAACAATCACAAGAATGTATCGCTTGCCATGGATACTTTGAACTTTCATTGGGCCACACAAATCCATATGTATAAGGTGCAAAGGACCTTCAGTACTCAGATACTTCTTTGGTTGTGTGAAGCTTTCTTCATCTTACCAATTGCACAAGCTGGACAAACATGTTCACTCTCATACTTGTAATCCGGAAGTCCTTCAACAAGTTGTTTATCCACGAGAGCATTAATTGTTTGAAAATTAAGATGAGAAAGACGGCGATGCCATAACCAAGAGTTTTGTGCAGTTGCTTTTGAAAGAAGACAAATCTCTGAAAAATTGGATGGAATGTTGTTGAGATCAATAGTGAACAAATTATTGTCTCTTGTTCCAGTAAGAATGTCCACACCATCTTCAGTCTGCACTTTGCATTCATATCTCCTGAATAATACTTGAAGATCATTGTCACAAAATTGTCCAACACTGAAAAGATTGTGTCCTAATCCTTCAACATAGGAAACTCTCTTTATAGTGACACCATTTTTAACAATGTCTCCGTAACCAAGAATAGGAGCGATATGATCATTTCCAAATCTGACGGTTCCCATAAACTTTTCAACAAAGTTCGAAAGAATGGACTTGTTTCCAGTCATATGACGTGAACATCCCGAGTCAACATACCATACACAAATGAGGTATTTCTGCAAGAACAAAGAATATGGATTTAGGTACCCTTTTCGATTGGGTCCTTGCAGGTTAGAGGGATAACATGCAAGTATCAAGCAAAATGACACACAAACAAACTTTTTATTCAAATAACAAACAAACACTCATAATTGTTCAAAAAACACAAATAGAAATTACAAGCACAGAAATGTAAATATTTATACACAAGTTTTGATACAAGCGGAATTAGTCCTGGAAGTATTAGCACTATCTAAAGAATTAGATCTACGGACAATCCACACTTGTTTGACATGGGTAGTGTTTCCATCAAGTTTGACTTTTCTAGTAGCCTGTAAAAATCTATCTTTTGGAATCCATTTACTGCTACTATTCAAGCACAAGTCACCTGAAACACGAACATTCTTAGAATTAGAAATCAATTTAGCATTTATGTTCTTAACAGGTTTCTTCTTGATGGGCTCTGTGGTCTTATTCACTTTCTTTATGTTATTAGGTGACAACCAACCATACTGGTCTTTGTATTTAGTCATGCCAGTAAAAGTATCTCTAACCCTCTGTAAAGTGCACTTAGGATTCTTCTGAGAATACCTAGGGAAACTAGAATACCTAACCTGCTGAGGTTGTTTGTTACCTAATGAGAAAGTTTCATTCTTAATAATCTTCGGACCACTGCTTGTTTTGACTTCTTTTTGTGACTGAGGTTCAGATTTGACCTTGTACATCTTTGGTTTCCTAGAAGTCTTTGGGACTGTGGGAGTTTTCTTTGATTTATGACTTGAATCCTTCTTGGGTGATTGATTGGGCTTTGGTTTTGAATTAGTCTTGGGTAACAGGTTGGTCTTTGATTGTTGGGTGGTCTTTGGTCTTGGGATTTTATCTAATGAGGAAGATTGTGAAGAGTGTGACTTTGGAATCTTCTTTAGATAAAAATCAAGTTTTTCCTCTTTTTGAACAAAATGTTTTTCAAATTCAGGATCAAAATTATGATTTTCTTCCAAATAATTTGTCATATTTTCAGTTTCCAACTTCACACTAACTTCACTTATCTTTATCGGACATGGACTTCTCTTGAGTGGAATTGATGCTTTTTCTTCTTCTTTATGAAATTGAAGTGCTATTTTCTGAAATTGGAATTCAACTTTTAGATCATTAAGTTCCTTTAGCACATTTAACCTCTGTTCTCTTTCTTTTTCAAACTTTTGTTTGAAAGCATCAATTTCATTCAAGTATGATTGAGTTCCCTCAGAAAACTTGGTAAATGACTCAGTTTTAGAAGCAATCGGGAAGAAATAATCATCAATATCATGAACGTCATCTAAATCACCATCAGTTTGAACAGACACATGAACAACTTTCTTGATGTCTACATTCACATTTTGAACATGGATTGGATGATTCTTTTCAAACACATTTGTTTTCTTTTTCATAGATAAAATCTTCTTATTGATTTTTTCAATCGATTCAGAAAACTTTCGGTCAAAATCAAGTTTGCACATATCAAAGATCTGTGATTCTTTTTCTGTTTGCACAGAAGCATTTACAATTTCACACATAGAAATCACAGAACATCCAGATTGATCACAAACTTTGGAATCTATCTTGGGTTGGTCAATGATACAGTGATTTTGAGTCTTCAGATTGTCTATCAAAGATTGCTTTTTAGCAATAGACTTTTGCAAATCCTCTATTACCTTTTCCAAAACACTTTGTGGAACATAAGGTCTTTCAACTGCAGGTTTTGGAATTGGAATAGTTTCTTCTAAAGGTTTTTCTTTAAAACACTCAAGAATTTCAGGAATTATAGCCTCATGATTTTCTTTTTCAGTTTTATGTGCAGGGTGACTGAAAAAGTCATATGACTCATCCATTAACTCATAGTTAAAGTAGACTTTTGCACCCTTCTTTAGAAAATCATCAGCCTCAAAATCACTATCATTCGGTCTCACAAACTGGTCAGTCATCCCACATCTCAAATAAGATTCCTTATATAATGATGGAACTTCTTCTTGTGCTTTGAGCAAATGATTTGGATTGACATAACCTAACCCTGAAGTGAATATTGATTCTGAATTTCTTGGCCTATTCAAAAAGATTTGTTGATATGAACGATTAATCTTATACAACTTGTCTTTATAAGACTTGATTTCAGCTTTAAGCTCATCATTTTCTTTATCAAGTTTTTGTTTAAGAGAATCTTTTATACAACACTCATATTTTAGGTCAGAAATTTTGTTTTCAAATTCCGTCAAATCAGGGATAGATTCTTTCAACTTCACATTTAAAGACTCAATGTCCTCAGCCAATGCATTTGCTCGAAACATCTCATTGGTCTTTTCGACTTGAAGTTGTCTGACGGTCTTGCTCAGTTCAAGAACTTTGGTCTCAAGTTCTTGTTTTTCAAGATGCAGTTTTGAGTTTGGAGTAAAAGTGACTGCTGCTTTTTCAGATTTCAAATTCTTAAATTCTTTTTGAAGCAAATCAAATTTATTTTGAAAATCTGTCTCTTTGTTTTCCAAATCTTTCTTTAATTTTAAATTCTTTTTACTCAACTCCCTGCAATCTTTTCTTGCAGTTTCACTCATATCCATAAAGTGTTTTAACACTGATTTGTGAAGTGTTATTACCTGATCATCCTCTGAAGAACTTTCCTCAACATCATCCAACTCCATTGATTTCTTGATCTTCGTCATGAAGCACACATTTGCTGCAAGTTCGCCAGTCTCTTCATCAGAAAGATGTAGCCATTTGTCATCCTCAGCGAGAAGAGCAATTCCACTTTCTTCTTGTCTTGCGAGCAAAAGTTTGTACTTGTAGTTCAGCAACTCTGATTGTGCTCTGATACCAAATGTTAATGATGAATTCGAGCTTGTGTGTGTGTTAGTGTGTGTAACAATGGAGGTTTTAAGAGAGAGAAAGTAGAGAGAGAGAATGTGTTTGGCTGGAAAGTTAGTTTGCATTCAAATGGGGTGAAAGGTTACATTTTGCATTATGGAGGGGGTTTATATACCTATACACATATTACACTATGACCCCTTCCATACTTAGATATTTACATTGTAAGTACATAAGAAACAAATCAACTACTACATTTATATTTCTAACAGTCGGAGATGTCGCCGCTGTCGCCGGAGATGTCGCCGGATTCTGGAAAACGGAATTTGAGATTTGAGGAGAGAGAGAAAATGAATGGTTGAGATCTGATCCTAATGGTCCTAATTTAAGATTGGTCCTAAAATAACTCACCCCGAGAAAAGTTATTTTAGGACCAATCTTAAATTAGGACCATTAGGACCAAATCTCAACCATTCATTTTTCTCTCTCTCATCAAATCTACTCCTACTCCTAAATTACACGCATGCCTGGGATGAAACCCATATGATTTGTCATTTGGAGTTATTAAAATTGATGTTTTGATTTACACTACTGAGATACTTTTCCGTCATCGTTATTAAAGATCATTTGTATGTATATTTAAAATATAATGAAATGTTAACTAGATGTGAAGTACAAGCTCTCAAGGCAGGACACAATGTTCGCAACGATACATTCATCTGGGTCCGATCCAGGGATCCGTTGGTCCCAATGATTCAAATGTCTAGGACGAGCCTGAAAAAACCCTCATATTTCTTAATAATTAATTCATTTATTTAGTTTTTGATGCCCTTTAAAGAAAATAGATACGGGACAGTGACCCGTTTTGCCCCTTTACCAGTGGAGGATCTTGGCAAGTGTTATGTAGGCCAGCGCACAGGGCCCCGGCTTCAAGGCGGGCCCTCATTTTTAAAAAATTCTTAATTATATATTAGTTTGATAAATGATTACTATTTATGTTCTAAGAATACAGAACGGATAACTATTTATGTTCTAAGAATACAGAACAGGATAACAATTAATGTTCTATGATTACAGAACATGTATCTTTTAAGATATTGTGGTTACAAACAACTATTTGTTTGAACCATTGAATCATTGTAGTATAAAGACACTATGTGAATAATACTTGAAGCATTCTATTATAGAGACACTACGTGAATAAACTTTTTGAATCATTAGAGACACTACATGAATAACTATCTGAGTCGTTCTGATAAGGACACTACTTTTGAAATAGTACAAATATTCGAATTTTTTTACCAGGAGATACAATCTAAATTTCGGGACGAAATTTCATTTAACGGGTAGATACTGTGACATCCGTCAAAATTTCACTATATAAATTTAACCTAATTATATCTAATTAGGATTCGTTTATGCTAATTAGGGTATTTTGAGCTAAGTTAGGGAATGATTAAGTGTATGAGTATGTGTTAAGCTTTCTTATTGATTATGTGATTAATCAAACTACTAAATGAACTATCTTAACAAGTTTAAAGACCTTGATGATGAGCAAATAGAAAGTAAAAAGTTCAAAATCCATAAGAAATCATAAAACGTTTATTTTTCGCGTAAGTCTTTCTCGTATGAACTTGAGACTTAGGGAAACATAATTTCTAATATTTCTACACTCGATTATGATTTTTAATTCATAAAATAACACACTCGAAAAATCGGAAAATTTAAATAAAACCATGAATAGTAAGGAGGTTAAAACTAATTAACTAGTTAGTTTAAACTAGATATTTTCTTACCATCAAAATTGAACACATCACCACTTATCCTTTTACCTCCATTACATTTTCACCACATCACCAACTAGTAAAAATTGATGAATCACCCTTCCTTAGCCACCACAACCTACGGCCACACCACCACCATTTTTACCTTTCATTTGTTAAAACTTTCACTATAAATAGCAAGCATACCTTTCATTCCAATTTACCAATTCACATACTCAACACTTCTCTTCTTAAATCCCTAGCATTCCTAGATCAATACTTGTTCTAGTTCAAGCATATCTCTCACAACCTTTCATCATTCTAAGCTTTCGATTCAACCAAAGTTGATTTGAATTCGTTGGTTTCGAAATTGTAAACACGACGTTGTTATCGGGAATTCTTTCAAGAAAATTTTCAAAGCCTAGTTATAATGGCCTCATGGAGTTAGGATTATTCTTATTCATCAAGTAAACAAGTCCAAGCTATAGTCGATTCTATCAAGATCTTCTTTGGAGCTCATTCCTATATCGTTACTTTGATCTTAGAATTTATAATTCTCCGAAATTGTAAGTGTTTTTATAAAACCTTACTATACTTTGCTCTATGATTTTAGAACTATATGTTATGTATTGAAATGCTTGTAAACTTATTTCTATACTCAATTAATACATACTTGCATTTAAATACGTTAAATATGTAACACCCCAACTAAGGCGGAACGATGAGATGTACAGAAAGTCGAGTATTCAAAACAAAGGATAATAGATAACATTCACCATAGCTTTATTTGATAAAAATAATTTTATAATGTACAAGCATGTGAACCAATTCCCAAGTACAATACGTCTACCATACTTGGATATGGAGTCCACGAAACAAATAACAAATACATGAGATGATATACTACAATGATCAAGGCGGATTCCATTGCCATCACAAGGTTTGATCTTTGACTCCCAAGTGCAATGCAAATAATCATGATGCATATAATTCCTCAAAGCTTACGCTAATTCCTGAAAAGCATGAAGAAAAAGTGTCAACTACGAAAACGTAGTTGGTGAGTGCATAGGTTTTTAAGTAAATCTCGTAACCTAACCATTTTAAACACTTAGAAAACATGTTATTAGATATCAACATACCCAAACCGTATGATCGGCAAAGATTCCCATATCAAACCATCAAGTTTTCGAAATACCATAACGTCATTTCAAAGAGTTTAGAATCCATGGTAAATTATAAAGTTTTCATTTGTCAAATTTATCGTGAGAGAAAAAGTATATAAATCGATTAATCATACATCAAAACCATTCGGTCATCAACATTTCAATATCGCAAACTTCAACAACTTTCAAGATTCCATATGAGGTCCAATACCTAAACCGTATGTTCAATCCATAATATCCAACCATAAATAATTTCAATAACATTTAGCCCAAGGCATAATTTGATGAGTTTGTGCTTGAGCCACTACTAAGACCATTTTCTGTCCCAACCAACATAATATTTCATTTCATAGCACAAGCTGTCAATCAAGTGCAATTAATAAAGAAACCCATGCCCCCCCCCCCCCCCCCATAGCACAAGCTGTCAATCAAGTGCAATTAATAAAGAAGGGGATCGTGCCATGGAGACGACCGCCTAATATAAAGTAGATTAGAGCACCGCTCGGGTCGGACTGGCAATGAAAGTGGCTACAAAGGCAACCAACATTCCACCGTTACCTATTTTAGTGGGTGAGTGGACGACTCCTAGTTGTGCAACCCTCTAACTACAGGCCTCCCCTTTCGGAGTTAATAGTAGTGTACCGAAGTGATACAGTTTGACAGAACTCAAGCTCATCATATAACTTATAACACATTGAACATACAATATATCCCATTTCATAATCATTCTTTCAAGAATCATTCATATATTTAAAGCAATTTTATTTATCATGCTTTTCACCCCGAAAGTAAAACACATAAAGAGTTTGAAAGGGGGCTATGACTCACTTGATTAGAGAGTGTTGCTTCTTGACAATGCGAAAGTTCTCCTAGTAATGTTCCTCACCAAGCAAGCCTAAACCATAGTATATATATGCACGACATGAGTTCGTGTGACATGAACTAGTATGCTAGATCATGAGATGTGTTCTAGTAGACTTGCCCATCTTTGATTGTTATTAAATTATGGAGTTCAAGTGTATTACATTGCTCACAATATTTAGTTAGAGGGTATTTGATAGAGAAAGTCAATTTCTCATTATACGTATTTATATCTTGTTGGAATTTCGGTAACTTGGCTTTGATTGTCATGGTTTCCATTGTATGCTTTGCTTAATTATAATATTTGACATTAGTAACTTCATAATATTAATATTTATGAATACTTTCTGATTTATAACTATTTATTTAATTTAATATTATTTAATTAATTATTTATTCATTTTCTTGATTTATTAACCAAATAATTCTTTAAAAATACTTTTAAGTACCTCACTTGCCTTTATAATTTATGGCTAATTATATTTGGGTTATATCCTGACTTTCATGTATTATAACTTATAATTTTATGATTTGTATATTTATTTATGTAATTTTTCCATTAATTTAATACTAGTGGTTAATTAGTGATTTTTTACTTACTTAATTACTTCTAAAATATATAACATTTGTTCTTTGACTCAAAATGATTTTACTTCAGTAGGTTTTAGTCATTTTCATCATTGGTTGTGATTATTTAACCAATTTCATGATTTATATAATTTATTTATTTATTTATTTACCTTTTTAATTATCATTTAAATTTAAGTTAATAGAAATTCTTAGAAATTTATTTATTTATTTATTTATTTATTTATTTATTTATTTATTTAAGGATTACCGACAGGGTTTATTTATTTATTTATTTATTTATTTATTTATTTATTTATTATTTATATTTATAATATAATTTATATTTATATTTATATTTATATTTATACCTTTATAATTTATTTATTTATACTTATTTAACTTTATTTATTTATTTATTTATTTATTTATTTATTTATTTATTTATTTAATTTAATATTATTTAATTAATTATTATTTCATTATTTACAGAATGTTCATTATATTTTGGTGTCTTAAGTCGTGATAGTGGTGGTGGTGTGATATGTGCAAATTAAAGCTTTCGGTTAGTGCTTATATGAACCGAATTAGTGATTTGTAGGCTTGTCTTTGCCATTTAATAACCAAGTTAAGTTTTATAACTTTTATTTGACATACTCTCAGTAGGTTTATAATACTTTTTGTTACGAGATTGTTGGAGTTGATTAAAGTTGCAATCTAGTGACTTTTATCTTATTTTGTTGTGAAGAACTTTTACTTGGAATTTTCTGTTTTAACACTTATATTCATAAAATGTTGAGTAGTCATTCTTGGTTAAGTTGAATTATTTGGACATGGGTGATTTTTATACAGAGACATATATGTGTCCTATATTTATGTGAATTTTTGCTAAAATTTTAGACATTGTTTACTACCTCTAAAAATTACAAAACCAAAGTTGGTCAGAATGCTTGCTGCTATGCGACCCGAAATATTTTATAAAAGATTTCTATGATGAACATTTAAGAAAAATCTCCCAATTTTATTTTAAGTTAGGGACACTTTGAACTCAGTTCACACCAAGTTTAAACTTCTGAAACCTATTAGTTAAGAAATTAAAAATCATCGAATTTGACTCAACATTAAGACAAAAATCTAGTTTTGACCACTTTTGGTAGAAATATCACAACTTGAGTTCTACTTCGTCTTTTAATCTGATTCCAGTGGGAGATGAAAGTTAACTCAAAAGGCTTCGTTTTATATTTTATGAGTTTCACCCAGTTCGTCCATTTTAAACCATTTTTACACGCTCCAATTTCAAAAACAGATTCTGTGAACTTTCTTGTGATTTTCGGTTAGAGATTTTGGACATAGTTTTGGTTTGATTCATATAAGATTCATATTTCTTGTAATATATTCATAAAATCCAGATTATTATACTTATTTTAACATATTTTTCACTTAATACAAGTCCATATCCATCTCATAATCCAACAACAAGATTCAACTTTCTTAGATCTAACATGCATGCATTCAAATCAACACTTTTCAATACCAATCTTTATAGATCTATCATCTACAACATAAAAGCTTTCTTTTTATCAAAAATCCCAGAAATATATTCATTAAAATATATAAAAACATATCAATCTTTCAAAGGCAAAATCACTTTAAAAGCTATTAATCTATAGCAACACTTTTGGGTCTTAAACTTGTTGAATCCTTGAATCATTCTTCTAGATCTCGACATGCATTTTTTTTTTTTTTTTTTTTTTTTTTTTTTTTTTTTTTTTTTTTTTTTTTTAAACTTGTTGAATCCTTGAATCATTCTTCTAGATCTCGACATGCATAAGCATGAGGAAGAAAATTCTATCAACTTTGCCCTCCTCAAGTGTGTTTTTCAAAGAAACAAGAAGAAAACATAAACTTTTGATAAGATCTTTGAAAAATAAGCAAGAATAAGATTAAATCTAGTAAAAAGGATGAAGATTTATACCCTCTTGGATTCGGTTTTGATGATGAAAATGGGCAGAAAATTCGTGGCTTTCAACCCCAAATATACTCCTTTTTATTGCTTGTAAATCACCCTTAAACCTTACTTGATATTACCCTTGATTAATCTAGTCTAACCCTTATTATTAGTATTAGTTTAGATGGATTTTTCTTGCCTTCTTTTTGTTTTTCTTTGAGCCGTGACCAAAGGGAGAAAAGGGGAGAAGAAAAGGGTTTTTTGAGAGATGAAACTAGATGTGTGTGTGAAGAGTGTGAGAAGTGTGGGAGTTACAAGAAAAGAGAAGTAAAGCATTGGTTGAAATGGGGGGCGTGGTGTGTATTTGGGGCCGGCCAAAAAAGTGGGGGAAAATGAAGGGTTTCCATCTTTTTTTTGAAAAATTGTGTATGTAATATCTTGTATATGTATAAGTAAGTTTGTATTTGTTTTGATAGATGTTATATGTTATTATTTGTATGTATAAGTTAATTATTTATCCTAGTATGAGTATATGTATGTGTCGTGCATATATGTATGTATGCACATATAATTTTGTGCTTTTAACTTGTTACTTAGCTCATTGTATGTACATTTTGTATTTATATTAGACATGTATGTACTTATTGTTATTATTCAAGCACTTTTATGCGGATAATAATTTATAAATTTATTTTTAGGTTAGTCATCTCATTTTTATGACCATAAGGACTTTAATTGGCTCGATGATTTAATTGTTGGACATTTTGTAAGGTTTATTAAATTTTGTTACAAGTTGTGAGTCTTACATTATTATTTATATAATTTAACCTCTTGAAATACAAATTCTTGTTCGATGGCATTTTATTAAATTTGATTGAGAACATAATCATAGTTTGAGATTACTAATTTGGGCATTATCTACTAGTTTCTAGTATAACTACGGCTTGCCGGGGTCATAGGCAATTAACTAGCATATATATATATATAATATAAAATTAGGGTTGTTACATATATATATATATATATATATTGTTAATATATATATATAATATTAAAAATGAGGGTTGTTACATAGTTATTTATGGTATTTCATTGAACTAGAGGCAAATTATCACTATGCCTTAAATGTCTAAAAGGTCAATTCTCTTGATAAACCTCTAGGGATAGATACCTGGATAAATATAAGTAAATTGTCCTAGTCGGAAATTGAGGGTTGTTACAAAATATCTCTTTTATACGCATAATAAATTGTTGGCACTTTTATAGAAATGCATGAGCTTTATACTTTAATGAATCTCCTTATATACTTCCAATGAAGTATAATCAATTGAATATTCATATAATTACTATTCACCATCTGTGAATTGTTTCGTATTTTCAATTTGTTTGGTTTATGGATAGAATATATCCTTTATACACTTTTAACCGTACCATATTTCTAAACGTGATTGCCATTGACCTTGGGCATCTCTGGGGTATACCAACAGAATGGATTGTAGTTGACAAACGGTTTTCAATTCGCATTCTAAACGCAACTTGGTTCATCGTATGGATACTACACGACCCAACGTCAACCCTAACACAACTTGAAATATAATACTGGTTTTTCCTACTATTTAAGGTATCTCTTCATTGTTAATCAATACATTTTGTATTGATTATAATACATACCTTTCAAGGTATCTTTTCATATCTCTGCTATTGAAAGCATCTCTCTTCGTTACAAAAATTAATACATTCTTTGTATTAAATATATTATTCAAAATATCTCTTCGATACATGATTAATACAATTCTTTTGTATTAATCCTACTATTTAAAATAAACATTCTATATATATATTTATATAGATAGATAGATAAACCTGCTCATATTCATCCTTGAATACATTCATTATGGATCTCGTATTGATTTTTTAACAATACTATTAAGTATATCTCCATTTTTGGAAGATAAACACATTTACATATTAAGCTAACTACTTAGCTTATTTATGGCATTTGAAAATGATTTATAAAGAAATCTCCAATATATAACTCATGTATCAATTATAAATATTTCAAAATAAATTACAAAGGTTATTGAAAGAACCCGAAACCAGTTACGTTGACAAGCGTATTAATAAATAACCTTATACATATTACCAAGAAAGTAAATCAATCATGTTGTGTTTAGGATCTCCCGATTTGGCTAATTGACTTGTTCATCATCTCATTACATTTTCATCACCTCATTTCATTGCTGCTAAGGTGAGACTCATAGCCCCTTATTAACTATTTTACGTTTTGGGCTGAGAATACATTGTCTAAATTGTTTTATACTGAGATGCACTTATTTTGAGAAAATGTTATATACAAATTGGATATCATTGTTATTCATACACTCTGGGAATATTTCGCGAAACAAATTTCTATATGAACACACGGGTATAAATCTGAAGGATAAATATGTTAAACTACTATCTCGGATTCGAGGACATAGTGTGTTCTATTATGATTTAATATGCTCAGATTCGAGAAAATAATATATGATGTGAATTATATAAATATAAGGTTCTGTGATGACAGTTAAACCCTTTATATTGTTAAGATGTATATTAAGGTTCTGTGATGGCAGTGAAAACCTTTATATTGTTAAGATGTGAAATATATATTAAGGTTCTGTGATGGCAGTAAAAACCTATATATTGTTAAGATGTGAAATATATATTAAGGTTCTGTGATGGCAGTAAAAACCTATATATTGTTAAGATGTGAAGTATATATTAAGGTTCTGTGATGGCAGTAAAGACCTATATATATATATATCGTCTTATGTGAAATACAAGGTTCTGGATTCCAACAAAGACCTGTATATTGTTATTATGTGAATTATCTGTTAAGTTTCTGTATTAACAGTTTACCTATGGATATTCATGGTATGAATATCAATTAAGTTTTCATTACGATAGAATACCTATCTATCTTTATATTATGACTATCTATTATGGAAATGTATTTCCAAAAGTATTTCGGATTAATGATCAGGGATATCATTGGGATTATACTGGTGAGGGTATCACTAAAACCTTATTATCCACCACACTATATTGTTGTAAAACCTATGACCTCACCAATTTTATGTTGACGTCTATTAAACCGTATTCTCAGGAAATTAAGGTAGTATCGGAGCAGGCTTTGTTTGGAGTCTCATATGCATACACCAGAGAAACGGAGCATTTTGATTAGTTAATTTCATTTGTATTAGAAGTAGTTGTTCAAGTTCTATGAACGTATCTACTTTCCTTGTAAAGAAATGCTTCGTTTATAAATAAAATTCAATAACGTCTCATTTAGAGGTCGTTTGTTATAATGTGTGATTGTGATTCATCTAATTGTTCACACCTTCCGTTTCCGCAAAATTAAATATTTTGGGGGTGTGACAGTTTCATACCTAAGTTTGGGTATGAGACAACCTTATTTTTTTGTAAGAACAATGAGAACTCTTAAATTATATATCTGTTCACATGTTTTTATTGTTCATTCACATGTGAAATGATATAAAAATGTATGTTGTAGAAGAAACTTTTTTAAAAAACCTTCAAAGTAGCCTTTTATGAACTTGTGAATGAATTTGTTCACGTTTTTTGTTCACATGTGACAAACGACTATATATAAGGTTTCGAAATTTTTTTTATTCTGCAACATATATTTTTATAACGTTTCACATGTGAATGAACAAAAAAAAAACATGTGATCCAATATGAAATTTAGGAGTTCTCACGGTTCTTACAAAAAAATGGGTTCTCAAAATAAGGTCCCTATATATATATATATATATATATTTATTTCTTATATATATATATATGTATATGGAGGAAAGTTATTTGTAGTACATGTACTTTTTATAGTACAAGTGTAAGTTAACTTACACACTTCTTCTTACTTCTTCCTTCCATCTCCGACCACCACCACCACCACCACCATGATCCTCCGGCGAGACTTACACATGTGTAAGTTATTTGTAGTACATGTACTTTTTATAGTACAAGTGTAAGTTAACTTACACACTTCTTCTTACTTCTTCCTTCCATCTCCGACCACCACCACCACCACCACCATGATCATCTCCGACCACCACCACCATGATCCTCCGGCGAGACTTACACATGTGTAAGTTAACTTACACATGTGTAAGTTAACTTACACATTTGTTCTTACTTCTTCCTTCCATCTCCGACCACCACCACGACCACCACCATGATCCTCCGGCGAGACTTACACATGTGTAAGTTAACTTACACATGTGAAAGTTAACTTACACCTTCTTCTTCTTCTTCCTTCCATCTCCGACCACCACCATGATCCTCCGGCGAGACTTACACATGTGTAAGTTAACTTACACATGTGTAAGTTAACTTACACATGTGTAAGTCTCGCCGGAGATGGTCGCCGTCGCCGGAGGATCATGGTGGTGGTCGGAGATGATCATGGTGGTGGTCGGAGATGATCATGGTGGTGGTCGGAGATGATCATGGTGGTGGTCGGAGATGATCATGGTGGTGGTCGGAGATGGAAGGAAGAAGGAAGAAGAAGTGTGTAAGTTAACTTACACATGTACTTTTTGTACTTTTTTTCCCCCTTGTACTACAAATAACCACCCCTATATATATATATATATATATATATATATTATATATATATATATATATATTATATCTTAATTATATCTTTTTTTTGTTATATGGGCCCCATTTTAGAAATTTGATTTTGCACACGGATCCCGATATTTACTTGTCGGCCCTGCCCATTACCAGGGCCTCCCCTGTATAACTACTTGCGATGAACGGTCAAGCTAGGAAAACAAAACTTGATATATTGATCCTTTAACTTGTGAGATTCAAAACAATATCATGTCAAATTGTAGATATATCAAAACACATCAAATGTAAAATGTCAACAGAAAAAGAAGTGGTTGGGTCTTAAAAGAATAAGTTAATTTTTGAAAACTCGCAAACAAAGATGAGAAAGAAACATGAAGCCAGCTTTAAAAGATATCGAGAAACGGGATTTGCAGAAAGCTAAGTAATGCTTTACTACTCTAGCTAGTAAGCCGCCAACCTCTGCTGGGATCTGTGGCTACCCAATTTGTACTCCATATTTGGATGAACAAGATCACAGTCGACTACTCTAACTTTGTTTCTTTTAATTGCAAGTAATTTTTTTTAACTAAATGGGTAATTATTATAAATAAAATCATTTCTAAAATGGACATGTTTGCGGTGTAAGAAGCTAGCTAGGACATTACTTTATTAACCTATTCTTTTGTAATTTGGAACTTTGCACCGGCCTTGGGATCACAGAACACTATTACAAGAGCTGGAGTCTAGCTGTATTATTGTGTTTGTGAATGCCTTTTATTTTTAACATGAATAGTCATGACATTTTTTATTATTTTTATATTTTTGAAAGGCAGAATAGTCATGCCATTCATGAACTCCTCTTGGCTCTTTTTTTTGTTAACAGCAAGATATTATAAATTAAATAGATGTTATCAAGTGAAATACTTGACAGGTAAAAAGACATAGTACAATATAAATAGAATCACAAAAAAAGAAGAGGATTTTGAAACCATTCGTCCCTCGAAACATTAATCTTGCGGCATCTACTAGAGATCCACATATACGACTGAGTTACCACAAAATCGAACAGCAAGTCGGAGCGCTTATTACCATCCGAAAAGACCTCCTCGTTTCGATGTTTCCATATGGCCCAAATCGAACAAAAAAATATAGCCTCAATGCAGGACTTCTTCAAAGAATTAACTTGCAAACCATCAACCAGTTGAAGTCCAATATCCAAAGAAAGAAGAGCAAGGAAAGGGATGTCAAGCCATTTGGAGACCAAGCTCCAAAGTTTGCCCGCAATATGACATGCCGAAAAAAGATAATTTGTAGTTTCAATTGCATTAGAGCAAACTCCTCTTGGCTCTTCAACACATCCATTTGAATTGTCTTACCCGAAATTTTATTTTCTTTCAAGCCAAAATATATATATATATATATATATAATGTCTTGGACGTTGGTCATAGTGGTAGTTTAATAACCTATTAACTGATACATCGTGAGCTTTAGTCTCATCTGATGAACTTTTAAATCTGTAAGTGAGTGTGGATTTAACCAATGATTTTCAGCCCAAATGTTTTACTTTGATGATTTTTATAATTGGGTAGTCATGAGTTCAAATATCACATTTGATAAAAATAAAAATAAAGGGGTAAATTACAAATTCCATTCTTGTGTTAGGTCTAGAATTACAGGTTTCTTTGTTAACTTCACAAAGTTCCGTTATTCATCCTTGAATTTGGAACTCACTTTTTGACCAAAAGTGCTGACTTTTTGACCAAATTTAAATGGTCGACTTTGGATCAAAAGTGTGAACGAAAGTCCAAAGTCAAGGTTGAAATGCGTAATTTTTCTGAAGTTATTGATGAAACCTGCAATTTTAAACCGAATATAAGAACGAAATTTGTAATTTATAAAATATAAAGTTCTATGGGGCCAAATTGGTGGGTACCCTCTATAAGGAGTGGGAATGATCGGTTGTGCTAAAAATCATATAATTGTAATGTACAACCGTCTAATTCGTACATATTTATAAACGGGGAAAAATTTTATATAAATTTTGTAAGGATAATCTTCCAATTTTGACCGCCTTTCTAACCAAACATGTCCGATTGGAAGAAATTGGCCACGCTCATGGCAAGTCAAAGTACGGTAAGTGTGGCTCGAAAATTGTATCGCAGGCTAGCTAAGGACTTTCTCCGCAACTGCATAAGAGGGGTAATAGAGGGATTCTTAATAACAAATTGAATTGCATTTTCGTTTATATTAAAAATACAGTCAATATTTTTTTACTTGACTCAAAAATACAAACAGATTGTAATTGTAATTTAACTTCAAATTCCTAAATTATACTATGCTGGTAGCATCTAAATATTAAACATCTAGTCATACTACAATTGAACAGTTATAAGATTTGACATACTATGAAGTGATAAAAGGGAAGCTAGAAAAACCAAAAAGTCAAAATTATATAGGTCCCGCAAGATAAGGGGCCATGTCTACACACAAATACGGAGTTTATTGCAGAGCTAAGTTATAGAGAGTACATAATCCAGCTTTACTCCTAATCTTGTATATATTGTGTTTCTCGGTCTTTATAGATAGCTCTTGATAGGAGCACGCCATATAGAGCCCAAAATAGTTTCTGAGACCACCCCATTGACATTGGTGATCTGAAATCTGGATCTATCGGTTGAACAAAAAAATAAAATAAAAATCAACAATCGAATCAGATAAGCAACTTAAGTTCGGACTTTGGTACTTATTTTAATTGATTTATATGTATGCGTATCGGCGTACATATCAACATCTTATTGTTTCATTTACTATTTTTTTTCCTACTAACTACATAGTCTCATTCTTTTTTATTATCTCTAACCTTACAATTACTAAATAACTCATCAATTACATCGAATTATAGTTTACAATTAATTGAAAGTCCCTTAGCCACCGGATCTACGAGATTAGATAAATAGTGTTTGAGTGCAGAAAATCTCGAACACTAGCAATCAACAATATTCGGTAAACCAAACACAAGTACAATGATCAATATACGAATGATAATAAAACGAAGCCTTGTATTAATTCGGTAATAACGATTACAATTAACACACAGGCTTACAAATACCGAAAAACGAACTAGAGAGATTAATATTAAGCATAAGGTTTAATCTTCTATTTATACTAAACTAATATGGATCGAACCTATCCTCAAGACACAAGCCCGAACCAATTCGGCCCATTGAGGTCTAGCTAGACCACCCAAGGTCGACCTAGACCAACCTAGACCGGTCTAGTTACCATTGGTCAACTCTCCGATTGACTTGGTCGTTTTTGACCTTATTACATACAAAACATATCGTTTAACTAATTACATATACTAATGAATCAAGACAATATTTCTCGGATGCGGTTGTCACTAGGTTATGCACCAACAACCATAAATCTTCGTACATTAATATATGATATCATGCACTTATATGTTAATATGATCACAAGCAATTATAATTATATGTGTCTATAAACAAATAATATCGCTATTAAAAGACTATAGCTAGTGATCAAAACTTAATATAAAAATCCACGATTTGGAATTTCGGATATCGGATTATAAACACCACTATTTTGAAATGAAAGGTAAATATAGGGTCGATTTGCCATACTTAATATCGATTAAACATTCACTACAACAAAATCCACAAGAAGGGATGCAATGCATTAAGCTGACCAAATCATAAGCACCATCATAGTTGTTAGTATCATATAGTATACGTGACGTTTCGTACGAATTGTATCAAAACCCAAAGAAAATATAACGACTTAATTGGTATTACACCAGGTTTTGACTCGGTCAAATATGATACAGTACGTATTTTGAAGTGTGTGATTCAAATAAAACCTTTTTTGTCTATCTATTCATAGATTTGTACGCGATTCATATATTATTTAGGGAAAAATCACTCCTATAGACTTAACCTTTCACTTTTTTGTCAATATGGTCACCCACTTTTTTTTTAATGTTGAAATGAGATGCAATATTTCAGTTTTTTATCACTTTAATTACTTATCTTTCACTTTTTTACCACTTTAATCATCCGGCTTTTATTTTTGTTAAAATAGGATGTAACCTTTGGATAAGTTTTAACATTAATTACTATCATTGTAAAAAATTATTGAAAAACGGTTTAAAGTATACTTGAACACCATCATATAACTAGGTAACCTATAAAGAGTCCATCTTAGTTTTCACGTGTCTTGCCATGTCACTTGAAACAAATATTTTTGTAATCAAAACTTAGGATGACACATCAACACCATTATTAAATCTATCAATACCCATTTACCTTTTCTATTTTTAACCTAAAATTTCTTTGTAACTGAAGGAATCGAAAACCTTTTAAACATCTTTGTATATAAAGTCATTGTTGTTGTTGTTTATATAATTTTCTTTTAACTTTCATTAATGAATAAATGATTTATAATGAGTATTAATTTGATATTATGTTATGCATCATATGTTTTTTTTATATATATTATTTTTGATATTAATATGAATCTAATGGCCGGTTAAAGCTAAAATTAAAATATGTATTGATTTTATGTCAAAGAGGGTAGACAATGGGTAAATATTAGTTATCATTTTAATAGAAATAAAAGGTGGGTAACTAAAATGTTAAAAATTTGAAAAGACGCATCCTATTTTAACAAAAATAAAAAGTAAGTGGTTATAGTGGTAAAAAAAATAAAATGTTGCATCTCATTTTAATAAAAATAAAAGATGGATGACCAAAGTGGCAAAAAAGTGAAAGGTTAAGCCTATACGAGTGATTTTTCCCTATTATTTATGCAATATACGAGTAATTATTATTTTATGTCTCTTATGATAGATTTAAAAAATTATAAATAAGTCGACACACAATTGACAACTATGAATAACATTTGTGCAATTGTAACTCGTCTCTAGTGACATGAGCTAAACAAAAAAAAGGAAGAAAGAAAAATTAGAAGAAAACCATAAAGAAAGAAGAGAAGGAACTCAATCCCCATGCAAGGAGGGGGTTAGGAACTTCCAGTTGAAATCCAACTAATCGGTCCCACCTGCAATTACATGTGGTTACACATACAACTCACACCACCAATTACAATCTCATCCGAAACCAATACCTTTAGTCTAAATCTAGTTAAAATCCAACTAGATAACTTCCATTCCATTCAGTCTGTTCATACTCTCTTTAAAAAACTGAACATTAGAATTTGCACAATGACCCCCAAAGCAGAAACAAAGAAAGAGAGAGAGAAAATATGTAAGACAAATTTTTTAAAAGACACCATTCAAAGTATAGTACTAGTAAACTAGTAGTAGTAGAACAAAATTAACTCTAAATTAATAATTAAAATCCATCTTGATTTTTATTCCATAATTAACACCAATATTATTACCAGTACCACTTCAATTTCTCAAGATGCAGCTTCAGCTAGCTAGTTTATGAAACTTGGTCCGCCAACAGGTGCACCAATGCATGTGTAGTTATTAGTACTATCTAGTGGTGGCACACTGCTAGTACTAATATTTTGGATAGTGAATGGTGGTGCAATATTGTTGGGGCATACATGTCCAACAAAGTAGTCATTTATCGGATATTGTGATGACGAATACGGGTTGTTATTGAGTCGCGATGATGAAGGTGAAGCGTACATATGATGTGGTGGTTGTGATGGAGGTAACATTGTGGTTGAAGTGGTGCCGCCGGAGTAGAGTCTTGTACATGTGGGATAAACAGTACTTCCCATATGATGAAACCCTCCATTCACCACTGCTTGTCCACTACAACATTACATATATATGACTTGTCAATTATATATATATATAGATTTTTCTTATTTCAATAACTTTTTTTTCAAGAGCAGTGAAAACTTCTAAGTTTAATTTGTATTGGATCATATGTTTTTAAAGTTCATTCACATGTAAAACATTATAAAAATGTATGTTATAAAAGAAATTTTTTTTTTCAAAACCTTTAAGATAGCTTGAGGGAACTTGTGAATGAATTTGTTCACATAGAATCAAGAAGGATATGATCATTAATTATTATATAACCTCTATATGATCAAAATAAAAACACATTGTTCTAGGTATATACATAATTTATATATGTAAAAAAGATACATATATATCTAAAAAAAAAGGATGGAATAACATACCCTAGTTGGTGAGGGAGTTGAGGTAACAAACTGTCATTGCTAAAAACCAGTTGACGAGCTTTGTTTAGTGTTTCTGTCTCCCTTTCTGAGACCATATATATATATATATATTACCACAAACATTATTCAGTTGATTATCTTGTCAAAGAATAATAATAGGATCCAAAGTAAACATAAATAATATGGATTAATTACCGGATTAATTACCAATACATATATATCTTACTATATATTACCTTGGCGATGGCGGTTCATGTGACCACCAAGGGCTTGAGATTTGCCGAACTTGAGGGAACAAAATCTACACTCATACACCTTCTCACTTTCATCCTCCGCGCCGTTTTTCTTTCTCCTAAAGATTCCTTTATTATACATACAAAAATAAAAATAAAAAAAACACATTTCACAATTAATTCAAAAACATTGATGGGACTTCTCATGTGTTCATTTGACAAACAACTGTTACTCCTACTCTACACTGAAATCTAAACACCAATCTAAATTTACCATTATCACATTTTTCAAGAAAATTAAAATTAAAAGCAGCTAGCCATCACAAACTTCTATATATCTAAAATATTACTTTTAAAAGTAAAATCTTAAAATCCAACATTGCTTAATTGAGATCTCTTTTATTAATCTTTATGTTAGGGTTTTCTTTTTTTTTATATAAATATATATATAGTTAGTACTAGAAAAATGTGAGCTAAGAGAAATGTGAGAAAGAGAAATAAAGTATAAGTACCTGCAGAAGCAGAAGAAGAAGAGTCATCATCAAGTGTTTGATGTTTCCCATGATCTCTACTACTGAAATCATCTGGAAGATTGTTGAGGTCAAGTGGGTTACTCCTGAATAAACATGAAAAAAGTAATAAGTGAGAAAAAAAAAAACTGAACATGAATTTAATTAAGAGAGTGATAGTTCAGGTTAATTTAAAAGAGCTGGTTGTGGGGAGAAGCCTATATCATCTATATGATATGATACATACATGTTGTTGATTTTGTTGTTGTTGTTGGTACCACACAGACAGTAAGATATTAAGAAAGAAGTTTTAAGTGTGTGTGTGTATATATATATATGTGTGTGATGAAACTACAACACAGCTAACTAGAGCACAAAAACAATCTTTCAGATGGAGAGTAGTGGGGTTATTGTAGTTATAAACTGAAGCTATGGGAAATATTTATAAAAACATATATCACTTGAGTTTTGTGACTGATGGAAAGGCCCCCTCCCTCAAACACATATGCCCCTCTTTTAAAAGTAGTTGTCTATCAGTGCTTCTGTCACTAGCTCCTTATTATTCAGACCTCTCTTACTCTTGAAATAGAGAAAAATAAAATAAACTAGGGGGACAGTGGTTCTCGTGACTTAAAAAAAGGGTGGTGCGGGACTACTGTTGTGTTTAAGTTATGTTACCACGTGTGGAAGAGCTTAATGAGACCAAGTTTTGGGCTATCTTCATTTCGATGTCTTTGAAGACGTACTACGTACTCTCACTTCTTCTTAGTTTTACTTGGTTGTATTTCATGTCCATTGCAGTAATGCACCATTTGATTACACCTGTCTTGGAGAAAATTAAAGTCGTTTTAGATGGATGGATAGATTTTTTTGGTGACTAGAAAGTTACACATGTCAAATATATAATTCAAGCTAGCAAGATATAGAAAGTTATTACATTTACAATGAGTAACATGATCGAGTTTAATTAAGACCCAATTAATTAATTAATTAATTAATAATACAATATTACAACACTAGCTTGTTATTGAATTAATTAAAAGACGATTCGTCAAAAATAGTCTCAGCCTTTGTCGTCCTACATGAATTGAAAACATTGTGTTTTTAGAAAACACAATTAAAATACATTGTGTTAAATTCTGATCACAGTGTGTTTTAGCCAGTTTTTTATACTAACTACAAACACACATAATAAACACACAATCCACATGCACATAATAATCACATATAAAATCAACTAATCTACTAAAGAATTACTTTATTAGATACCTCGTCATCATGCTCGTCCTCCATAGTAACCATCTGATATGCACGAGCTTTGGCTTTTTGAGTACCATCCTTCTTCTCATCATTTTTCCATCGAGGAAACTAGCAATCAAATGTCCCGTCTCACCACATTTGTAACATCGAGTCTTATCCTTGCAGTTAGAAGCAACATGTCCCTGCTTACCACACTTGTCGCATCTTCTAGTTTTCTCCGAACATGGTCCACTATGGTGAGCTTTACAAGCTGCACACCACTGACTAACTTTCCCATCATCTTTTCCTTCATAAGACGAACCACTCTTAAATTTCTTTCTAGAATCCGATGACTCATCAGACCTTCTCTTGAATCCATTCTTCTTATCATCATCCTTAGTCGCCACTTTCTCAGTTTTAAGGTCATCATCTAACCTTTTGGACTCCTTAATCGCAGCAGACAATGTAGTATGTTGCCTGCAAAGGCCGCGATAGCTAGCAGGGAGACCATCACAGTAAGCCTCAATTTGGTCCTCCTGCATTCGAACCAAGTGTCCAACAAACTTCAACTTCTCCATAAACGAGTGTGCATATTCAGAAATTGCACTGGGTTTAGCAACCAACGATCTAAACTCCTTTTCAATCAACCTTAACTCACGCGTTCTCACATACTCCTCCAGAAACTTCTCCTTAAATGTTCCCCAAGGCATAACTGCAAGTACCTCAGGAGCCATAGACACTGTAGTAGCCCTCCACCAATTACGGGCATTCTTCTTCAACATCCTACTAGCACACAAAACCTTCATATCATCCGGACAATAGCAAGATGCAAAAACTACTTCAATGTCCTCGATCCACTCCATAGCACTCACTGCATTTTGGGTACCATCAAACTCCTTGGTACCACATTTCTGAAAGCTTTCATATTTGAAGTTATTAACACGAGGTGCATTAACAACTCCAAGTCCTCCACCATTAACTCCATTAACACCCACGGCTGCCATGGATGGTTCACCACCTTGGGAGGGATTTGAGTAATTCCCTTCCGAACGCTCACCCCTTTGTTCACTCTCATTCCTTTCTGCATTTCTTTCTGCCCTCATTTAAGCTAACTCCTCTTCATTTCTCATTAAAATAGCTCGGATAGCTCTCAACTCTTCATGTAATTGGGCTTGATTTGGAACTTGCTCAATCACCGGGTTTGCCCTATCTACTTCAGAGGCGGTTGGTGGATCACCAAGACGAATTCCTCGATTTAACCCACGGGGTGGCCTTTGCTCAACTTCATTTCTAGCCCCGTTTCCATTAGGAGGAACACCACCACCATTCCCTCCTCCTCTCTGGTTACTAGCTCTAGTGTTTGCCAATATCTCTACAAGGCCACGACGATGGTTAGCAAGAGTTAAAGAGTGACTACATATGTTAAGGTCATGCTACATATATCTACATTATCACACACAATAAACAAGCCTTAAATCACATTCTCGCTCACTCCCCAACCCGTCTTACAGTATTTCACTTCATTGGCTAGGCATCCTACTTAAGCCTAACCTACTTCTCATCGGTCTAAGTCCAAAATCCTACGGCATAGGTCGAATTTTGGTTCACTTAAACCATTTCTCTGATACCAACTTGTAACACCCGTCATTTTAAAAACCTGGATTTCAAAAACTTTTGCCAAACGGCGTTTAAAACATAGCGGAAAAGGATCACTTAAAAACTGCCCCATCCGTAACGGATGGTACCTTTCATTAAAGTTTGGTGTTACTAATAGCATCATCGTAATAGTCAAAGTAAAATCCAAGTTATGGCACTAACATAATTGCCATCGAATCTACAAGAGACATAAATCATAAATAAAGTAGCCGAACATATGGCTATAGGTAAAGTCTAATCATAGGGAGACTAATGCTAATCTTCCTTTATTCTTCTACCCATCTCACGATCCACGCACTTCACTAGCTTATACCTGCTTATCCTGAAGGACACAACATTTTCATAAAAGCAAGTGTTAGCTAATAAAATTAGCTAAGTAAGATACACACATTTTGATAAAACGTTCTTCATTTTACTTTCATAAAACTTCGTCATATTTTACTTATCAAAACGTAACCACATTACATATCATCCACAACAATCATAGATCTACTCATACTCCCCTTTTCCCACATTGCATCACATTTCATTTCATATCAACATATACATCTTATCATCATATACCCACATCTTAATCAATATCTTATATCATATCAACATAGACTTACTACTAAACGTAACTTCATATCATATCTTGGCATATCACACATAAACTTGTCACACGTATTCATATTAGTACATATTCTCACGTCACATTGTGATCTCACAACGTAAAGCACATATACTTCTTTCACACATATCTTATTATCAACTTATTCAGCTTAATCAAATTCATCTCACGTCTTACATATCACACATAAACTTGTCACACGTATTCATATTAGTACATATTCTCACGTCACATTGTGATCTCACAACGTAAAGCACATATACTTCTTTCACACATATCTTATTATCAACTTATTCAGCTTAATCAAATTCATCTCACGTCTTACATATCACACATAAACTTGTCACACGTATTCATATTAGTACATATTCTCACGTCACATTGTGATCTCACAACGTAAAGCACATATACTTCTTTCACACATATCTTATTATCAACTTATTCAGCTTAATCAAATTCATCTCACGTCTTACATATCACACATAAACTTGTCACACGTATTCATATTAGTACATATTCTCACGTCACATTGTGATCTCACAACGTAAAGCACATATACTTCTTTCACACATATCTTATTATCAACTTATTCAGCTTAATCAAATTCATCTCACGTCTTACATATCACACATAAACTTGTCACACGTATTCATATTAGTACATATTCTCACGTCACATTGTGATCTCACAACGTAAAGCACATATACTTCTTTCACACATATCTTATTATCAACTTATTCAGCTTAATCAAATTCATCTCACGTCTTACATATCACACATAAACTTGTCACACGTATTCATATTAGTACATATTCTCACGTCACATTGTGATCTCACAACGTAAAGCACATATACTTCTTTCACACATATCTTATTATCAACTTATTCAGCTTAATCAAATTCATCTCACGTCTTACATATCACACATAAACTTGTCACACGTATTCATATTAGTACATATTCTCACGTCACATTGTGATCTCACAACGTAAAGCACATATACTTCTTTCACACATATCTTATTATCAACTTATTCAGCTTAATCAAATTCATCTCACGTCTTACATATCACACATAAACTTGTCACACGTATTCATATTAGTACATATTCTCACGTCACATTGTGATCTCACAACGTAAAGCACATATACTTCTTTCACACATATCTTATTATCAACTTATTCAGCTTAATCAAATTCATCTCACGTCTTACATATCACACATAAACTTGTCACACGTATTCATATTAGTACATATTCTCACGTCACATTGTGATCTCACAACGTAAAGCACATATACTTCTTTCACACATATCTTATTATCAACTTATTCAGCTTAATCAAATTCATCTCACGTCTTACATATCACACATAAACTTGTCACACGTATTCATATTAGTACATATTCTCACGTCACATTGTGATCTCACAACGTAAAGCACATATACTTCTTTCACACATATCTTATTATCAACTTATTCAGCTTAATCAAATTCATCTCACGTCTTACATATCACACATAAACTTGTCACACGTATTCATATTAGTACATATTCTCACGTCACATTGTGATCTCACAACGTAAAGCACATATACTTCTTTCACACATATCTTATTATCAACATATACATCTTATCATCATATACCCACATCTTAATCAATATCTTATATCATATCAACATAGACTTACTATCATCATATACACATCTTAATCAATATCTTATATCATAATCAGTTCATAGCAACATCATTAAAGTCATCACACTACTTATGCACACAACTACTTTTACTTTAAACGTCAACATAACAACATAGGTCATTTCAGCATACATACATTCCCATATAACCTCCCGCATAACCCGGAAAACAAAAATACTTTTAAGCATTACGTTTGCATATAAGTGAATTTGTCTAAAATACTCTCGATCTTAAACAGGGATACTTCACAACTTTAAGTATCTCGATCCTAAAGAGCTATTTGACAAATATAGATCATTTGTAATCATAGGTTGTTAGGATACTCACTTAATCGTGTTATCTTGATTCCGCAACAACCTTGTATTTTATTTAAACATCAATAAATGAAATACCCATGAAACATACATAATGGTCCACTTTATTTGTTTATTGCTTTAAGTCTTGTATTACTTTGTTTATATATCTTGCATCTTTATTTACAAGTAATACTAGTCCATATCTAGTGATTATTAGACTTGTTGTATTTTACACTTTCTATTGGTTAACCATCTCGTTAATTAAGGGACTCACATTTGGTATCAGAGCAGAAGGCTAATCATTGCCTAGATCTGTTCTTGATGGCTAACCAAGAAAATACACAAGGTTTTAGTCTTGGTCCCGATCCTAATGTAAATATTCATGATCAAAATGAACCACAAAATGTTAATAACACTAATCCTCCACCTCCTCCTCCTACTCCTGCTTCTCCACACGTGCATGTGCACTACTCGAATAATCCTGTTCCTAAATTCAGTGGGAACAGTGATGAATTTGGTACGTGGAAAGCTAGGATGATTTTGCATGTCACTGGTATTGAGAGGAACATGATGAAGATCTTAAACGAAGGTCCATATGTACCTACATCACCTCTCAATCCACTTCTTGATCCTTCTGGATCTAGAAGGGGAAGGGAAAAGAGGGAGGAACATTGGTCAGAAGAGGAGAGGAGATTGGTGAATCTTGACACCCTCCTTAAAAACATGATCCTCGGGGCCGTTCCAGAAACCCTAATTCCCACACTAGTTCTTTTTCCTAGTGCCAAAACCATGTGGGATGAGCTACTTAACCAACATGAAGGAGGAGATGACACCATTGTCACCAGAAAGGTCTCCTTAAACAAGAGGTATGAGTCATTTTTTGCTCAACCTAACGAGTCTCTCACTGGTACTTACACCAGATTTATGAGTATCATAAACCAATTGAGAGGTCTTGGGGTTGAGAAGGACAAGGATATACTTCTGGAGAAATTTTGTGACATTCTGCCCACCAAATGGTCTCACATGATACTTGTTTTACGACAAGGTAAAACTCTGCACACACACACTCTCTCAACTCTATATGGAGCCTTCAGGTACACTGAAGAAAATCAAGCCCAGAGAGTGGTTGCAGAACAAGATGCTTTTAACCATGCCTCCAGTACTCCTAAAGTGGTTAGTTATTCTGAACCACCAAGTACAGCACTGATATCTTCTGAGAATGTATTTTCTATGAAGAAGATGGTGTCTGAACTTATGGATTCTGGAGAGGCCAGTCAAATCTCTCCAGACTGTTGTGATGAAACTGAAGATGATGACCTTATTGCAATGATTGCTAAAACGTTTAACCGTTTCAAAGCAAGAGCAAATAAGCCATCTGGACAATTTGCATCCAGTTCTTCCACTGACAAGACCAATTTGACATGCTTTAAGTGTGGCAAAAAGGGTCATTTCATGAAAGAGTGCAGGTCCAACCAGTTTGCATCCAAGCCTGGTCCATTCTCTTCTAATAATAAGCCTGATGATAGCTATAAAATGAAATATAAAAAGCTTAAGGCCCAAATTGCTCTCATGGCACAACAAATTGAAGACAATAATAAGTGCATGATTGCTACAACTGAAGAGAAGTGGGTTCCTTCTGATGACTCATCTGTTGATGAAGAAGAAGAAAGAGATTGCTGTTACATGGCTCTGGAAGTTGATGAGCACCTGGTGAAGGAAGATGTCACATCTGGACGATGGGTGGACATTGTTATTAAAAAGGTTAGTGATTATGATAATGCAACTGACCAAGAACTAAAACTGGACATTGCTGAAGCTTTAAATTCTGATTTAATTTTTGTAGAAACTGTTAGATCTGATTGTGTAAATGGTCTAGAAACAGATTCTTCTGAAATAAATGCTTTAAAATCAAAATTAAAAGAGCTTCAAGACATTGAACTGGCATTTCAAGCCCAGGTTCTGGTAACTGAACAATTGATTCAAGAAAAGCAAGATCTTGAGATCATTCTAGAGAAAGAAAAACTGGTAATAAAGTCATGGCTAGAAACTAAAAAGCCATATGATGCTTCAGTTAAACAATTTCCTGCTCAAAAACGTGCATATTTAGATGGAAATACAAATGTTGCATCATTAATACCAGTAATCGATCGATTACCAGAGGTGTTAAGGCCCACAACTGTTTATGATATGCCTGAAACACCCAAGACCAATTTAGACCCAGTTCAATCCCCAGAGGTTAAGACTGGAGCTGTCCAGATGACTGCTCCAGTTAAAAAGGTGAAGCAGAATAGACCTTTACCTCAGACCAATCCCTTACCAAAGCCTTTGACTGGAAAGGCTAAGGTATCATCTGAAGAAAATATTTTGTCCAGGATAGAGAGCCAGATTCAAATTCTGACTCGTCAATCACAAAGTTTTAATGCAAGATTAAACTTTCTTGAGGGTACTTCATCTGGCCCTAGACAAAATACAAAACCTTTTTCAAAGAAAGACAAATTTATTTCTCCAGTTGAGAAAAATGAAAAGGTTTTAAAACCATCAACCCCAGTGGTCTTCTCTTCTAAGACCACTGTTGAACATAGTGAACTAGACCAGATTGCCCCAGGGACCTATAAGGGAGGGTCCAGTGAACCCATCAGTCGATGGGTTCCCAAATCTAACTGATCAATATCTGGTGTATGTGTAGGGCGATCGAAAGAAGCTTATCTGGTATCTTGACAGTGCAGCTGGCAGGACGATGACCGGATGTAAGACCCTACTGGAGGAGTTCACCATTTCTGATGGACCCTCCATCACGTTTGGAAATGATGGTTGTGGAAAGACTGAGGGATATGGTGTTCTGAACAATGGACAAGTCAAGTTCAGACGAGTTGCATTTGTGAATGGTTTGAAATATAACTTGATCAGTGTAAGTCAACTGTGTGACGATGGCTATCAAGTCTTATTCAATGTTGCTCAGGGCATCGTATTCAACAAGGACTGGAAGGTAGTGTTGATTGCTCCCAGAAAAGGGAATGTGTACGTGATGGATATGGAAAGCTCTCCTTCAGAGCAGTGTTTCTATACTCAAGCTGATGAAGACACAAACTGGTTATGGCACAAAAGGTTATCCCATTTAAACTTCAAAAACATTAACAAGTTGTCCAGAAAACAACTTGCAGATGGGATACCTTCAGTCTCCTTCAAAAAGGAAAGACCATGTCCAGGATGTGAGATGGGTAAGCAAAAGCGTACCAGTTTCAAGACCAGACAGAATTTCAGCATTACTGAACCTCTTCACATGCTTCATATGGATCTTTTTGGTCCAGTGAACCCATCAGTCGATGGGTTCCCAAATCTAACTGATCAATATCTGGTGTATGTGTAGGGCGATCGAAAGAAGCTTATCTGGTATCTTGACAGTGCAGCTGGCAGGACGATGACCGGATGTAAGACCCTACTGGAGGAGTTCACCATTTCTGATGGACCCTCCATCACGTTTGGAAATGATGGTTGTGGAAAGACTGAGGGATATGGTGTTCTGAACAATGGACAAGTCAAGTTCAGACGAGTTGCATTTGTGAATGGTTTGAAATATAACTTGATCAGTGTAAGTCAACTGTGTGACGATGGCTATCAAGTCTTATTCAATGTTGCTCAGGGCATCGTATTCAACAAGGACTGGAAGGTAGTGTTGATTGCTCCCAGAAAAGGGAATGTGTACGTGATGGATATGGAAAGCTCTCCTTCAGAGCAGTGTTTCTATACTCAAGCTGATGAAGACACAAACTGGTTATGGCACAAAAGGTTATCCCATTTAAACTTCAAAAACATTAACAAGTTGTCCAGAAAACAACTTGCAGATGGGATACCTTCAGTCTCCTTCAAAAAGGAAAGACCATGTCCAGGATGTGAGATGGGTAAGCAAAAGCGTACCAGTTTCAAGACCAGACAGAATTTCAGCATTACTGAACCTCTTCACATGCTTCATATGGATCTTTTTGGTCCAGTGAACGTTCAGACTCGTGCTGGTAAAATGCCTTCAAATGAAGAATTTCATGATGCAAATCGTGATCTAAATGACTCAGATGAAGATACTGAAGTAATTTGGCAAGACCCTCCTCCAGAATCAACTCCAGAGGAGACTCAACTGAATTCTTGCACTGATATTGTTGTCAGTAACAATCCTGGTCAGTACTCCAGATGGACTAAAGCTCACCCTATTGATCAAATCTTAGGTGACTCCAGTCGTGGTGTTCAGACCAGAAGAGCCTCCAGTAATCAATGCTTATACGTCAGTTTTCTATCTTTGATAGAACCTAAGAAGATTGACGAGGCTCTGGAAGATCCAAACTGGGTGACTGCTATGCAAGAAGAGCTTCACCAGTTTGAAAGGAACAAGGTCTGGTATCTGGTTCCTTTCCCAGTTGGAAAGAAAGAACCAATTGGAACAAGATGGGTCTTCAGAAACAAAGTAGATGAAGATGGCCACGTAATAAGAAACAAGGCCAGACTGGTAGCACAAGGCTACTGCCAGTCAGATGTCGACTTTGATGAATCTTTTGCTCCAGTGGCTAGACTTGAAAGCGATCAGAATTTCTTAGCATTCGCTGCTAATCATCAGTTCAAGGTCTACCAGATGGACGTAAAGAGTGCTTTCTTGAATGGGAAGCTTGAAGAAGAAGTTTACGTCAGACAACCTCCAGGTTTTGTTGATGACAAGCATCCACATTGGGTATATCGTCTGGACAAAGCGCTATATGGCCTCAGACAAGCCCCACGTGCCTGGTATGATACTCTGACTAAACATTTGTTGAAAAATGGTTTTAAACGAGGTGCAATTGACAATACCTTGTTCATTCTTCATGAGAAAGGTAATCTGTTAATGGTACAAATTTATGTTGATGATATAATTTTTGGGTCTACTGATGAAAACATGTGCCAGAAATTTTCTAAAATCATGTCCACTGAATATGAAATGAGTTTGATGGGTGAATTAACATATTTTCTTGGACTCCAGATTAAGCAAAACAAAGATGGAATTTTTATTAATCAGGAAACTCCAATTTCTGCACCACTGACACCTCGCGGGAAGGGGGGGAATGAGGGATAGAGATCCAGATTCAAATTCTGACTCGTCAATCACAAAGTTTTAATGCAAGATTAAACTTTCTTGAGGGTACCTCATCTGGCCCTAGACAAAATACAAAACCTTTTTCAAAGAAAGACAAATTTATTTCTCCAGTTGAGAAAAATGAAAAGGTTTTAAAACCATCAACCCCAGTGGTCTTCTCTTCTAAGACCACTGTTGAACATAGTGAACTAGACCAGATTGCCCCAGGGACCTATAAGGAGGGTCCAGTGAACCCATCAGTCGATGGGTTCCCAAATCTAACTGATCAATATCTGGTGTATGTGTAGGGCGATCGAAAGAAGCTTATCTGGTATCTTGACAGTGTAGCTGGCAGGACTATGACCGGATGTAAGACCCTACTGGAGGAGTTCACCATTTCTGATGGACCCTCCATCACGTTTGGAAATGATGGTTGTGGGAAGACTGAGGGATATGGTGTTCTGAACAATGGACAAGTCAAGTTTACACGTGTTGCATTTGTGAATGGTTTGAAATATAACTTGATCAGTGTAAGTCAACTGTGTGACGATGGCTATCAAGTCTTATTCAATGTTGCTCAGGGCATCGTATTCAACAAGGACTGGAAGGTAGTGTGATTGCTCCCAGAAAAGGGAATGTGTACGTGATGGATATGGAAAGCTCTCCTTCAGAGCAGTGTTTCTATACCCAAGCTGATGAAGACACAAACTGGTTATGGCACAAAAGGTTATCCCATTTAAACTTCAAAAACATTAACAAGTTGTCCAGAAAACAACTTACAGATGGGATACCTTCAGTCTCCTTCAAAAAGGAAAGACCATGTCCAGGATGTGAGATGGGTAAGCAAAAGCGTACCAGTTTCAAGACCAGACAGTTTAGCATTCTGAACCACTTCACATGCTTCATATGGACCTCTTTGGTCCAGTGAATGTTCAGACTCGTGCTGGTAAAAGATACACCCTGGTGATAGTAGATGAATTCTCCAGATATTGTTGGGTGATCTTTCTGAGGTCTAAAAGTGAAGCTGCTGCTGAAATCATCAGTCTTATCAAGCAAATTGAGCTCAAGTACAGTCGAAAAGTGTGTCAGTTAAGAAGTGACAATGGAACAGAATTCCAGAATGCAACTCTGGAGTCATTCTGTACTGACACTGGCATCTCCCAGAACTTCTCTTCAGCCCGCTCTCCAGAGCAAAATGGAGTTGTGGAAAGGAAAATCGAACGCTGATAGAAGCTGCCAGGAGTATGCTTGTGAATCTGGTCTGTCTACCAGTTTCTGGGCGGAAGCAATTGCAACTGCTTGCCACACCCAGAATCGATCAGTGTACATCAAAAGACACAAAAAGACAGCCTATGAAGTCTTAAGAAATAGAAAACCAAACATCGGTTATTTTCACGTTTTTGGATGTCCAGTTTACATCCTGAACGACTCCAGTCAGCTAGGCAAATTTGATGCCAAAGCTGATGATGGGTATTTCTTAGGCTATTCAGCCATTCGCAAGGCCTTCAGAGTCTACAACAAGAGACTGGAGAAGGTCCATGAGTCAATTCATGTCACATTTGATGAATCAAATGCTGCAATCAACAAGAAGCCAGCCCTTGACACTCCCCCAGTAACTCTAATTGTCTTTTGTGAATCTGATCCAATAAACGACAAAGAGGATGATTCACCAGACACAGTTTCCAGTCATCCTGATCTGGAACCTGTTCAGAAAAAGAACTCTCCAGTAGTACTCCATTCTATCCCTCTATTATTTTCAAACTACCCTCTGAAATTAATATTGGTTCAGATGTGCGTACTACTCCCAGTATCAGTGTCAGTTGAGAGCATACCAGAATTGTGTTCAAATGAAGAAATTCAAACTGAACCTATACTACTAGAAATGCCTTCATATGAAGAATTTCATGATGCAAATCGTGATTTAAATGAATCAGATGAAGATGTTGAAGTAGTTTATGAAGAACCTCCTCCAGAAGCAACTCCAGAGGAGACTCAACTGAATTCTTGCACTGATATTGTTGTCAGTAACAATCCTGGTCAGTACTCCAGATGGACAAAAGCTCATTCTATTGATCAGATCATAGGTGACTCCAGTCGTGGAGTTCAGACCAGAAGAGCCTCCAGTGATCAATGCTTATATGTCAGTTTCTTATCACTGAATGAACCAAAGAAGATTGACGAGGCTCTGGAAGATCCAAACTGGGTGACTGCTATGCAAGAAGAGCTTCACCAGTTTGAAAGGAACAAGGTCTGGTATCTGGTTCCTTTCCCAGTTGGAAAGAAAGAACCAATTGGAACAAGATGGGTCTTCAGAAACAAAGTAGATGAAGATGGCCAAGCTGCCAGGAGTATGCTTGCTGAATCTGGTCTGTCTACTAGTTTCTGGGCGGAAGCAATTGCAACTGCTTGCCACACCCAGAATCGATCAGTGTACATCAAAAGACACAAAAAGACAGCCTATGAAGTCTTAAGAAATAGAAAACCAAATCATTGGTTATTTTCACGTTTTTGGATGTCCAGTTTACATCCTGAACGACTCCAGTCAGCTAGGCAAATTTGATGCCAAAGCTGATGAAGGGTATTTCTTAGGCTATTCAGCCATTCGCAAGGCATTCAGAGTCTACAACAAGAGACTGGAGAAGGTCCATGAGTCAATTCATGTCACATTTGATGAATCAAATGCTGCAATCAACAAGAAGCCAGCCCTTGACACTCCCCCAGTAACTCTAATTGTCTTTTGTGAATCTGATCCTATAAACGACAAAAATGAAGATTCACCAGACACAGTTTCCAGTCATCCCGATCTGGAACCTGTTCAGAAAAAAAGAAACTCTCCAGTAGTACTCCATTCTATCCCTCTATTATTTTCAAACTACCCTCTGAAATTAATATTGGTTCAGATGTGCGTACTACTCCCCCAGTATCAGTGTCAGTTGAGAGCATACCAGAATTGTGTTCAAATGAAGAAATTCAAACTGAACCTATACTACAAGAAATGCCTCATATGAAGAATTTCATGATGCAAATCGTGATTTAAATGAATCAGATGAAGATGTTGAAGTAGTTTATGAAGAACCTCCTCCAGAAGCAACTCCAGAGGAGACTCAACTGAATTCTTGCACTGATATTGTTGTCAGTAACAATCCTGGTCAGTACTCCAGATGGACAAAAGCTCATTCTATTGATCAGATCATAGGTGACTCCAGTAGAGGAGTTCAGACCAGAAGAGCCTCCAGTGATCAATGCTTATATGTCAGTTTCTTATCACTAAATGAACCAAAAAAGATTGACGAGGCTCTGGAAGATCCAAACTGGGTGACTGCTATGCAAGAAGAGCTTCACCAGTTTGAAAGGAACAAGGTATGGTATCTGGTTCCTTTCCCAGTTGGAAAGAAAGAACCAATTGGAACAAGATGGGTCTTCAGAAACAAAGTAGCTGAAGATGGCCACGTAATAAGAAACAAGGCCAGACTGGTAGCACAAGGCTACTGCCAGTCAGATGTCGACTTTGATGAATCATTTGCTCCAGTGGATAGACTTGAAGCGATCAGAATTTTCTTAGCATTCGCTGCTAATCATCAGTTCAAGGTCTACCAGATGGATGTAAAGAGTGCTTTCTTGAATGGAAAGCTTGAAGAAGAAGTTTACGTCAGACAACCTCCAGGTTTCGTTGATGACAAGCATCCACATTGGGTATATCGTCTGGACAAAGCGATATATGGCCTCAGACAAGCCCCACGTGCCTGGTATGATACTCTGACTAAACATTTGTTGAAAAATGGTTTTAAACGAGGTGCAATTGACAATACCTTATTCATTCTTCATGAGAAAGGTAATCTGTTAATGGTACAAATTTATGTTGATGATATAATTTTTGGGTCTACTGATGAAAACATGTGCAAAAATTTTTCAAAAATCATGTCCACTGAATATGAAATGAGTCTGATGGGTGAATTAACATATTTTCTTGGACTCCAGATTAAACAAAACAAAGATGGAATCTTTATTAATCAGGAAAAATATGTTAGAGATCTTTTAAAAAAATTTGATATGAATTCTTCACCATCTAAACCACTCCAATTTCTGCACCACTGACACTGGACTCCGATCCAGATGGTAAACCAGTGAACACCACTGTCTATAGAGGCATGGTTGGTTCACTGATGTATTTAACTGCAAGTAGACCAGATATTATGTTTTCAACATGTTTATGTGCCAGATATCAGTCTAATCCAAAGGAATCTCATATGCTTGCTGTAAAGCGCATACTGAAGTACCTTAAAGGTGTCCCCAGTCTAGGTCTTTGGTACCCCAAAGGCTCAGGCATGGATCTAATGGGTTATTCAGATTCAGATCATGCAGGTTGCAGATAGATAGGAAATCCACAACTGGTGGATGTCATTTCCTAGGTGGCAAACTGGTCAGCTGGACCAGTAAGAAGCAAACTTCAGTTTCATTATCCAATGCTGAAGCTGAATACGTGTCTGCAGCCAGTTGTTGTGCTCAGATACTCTGGATGAAGAACCAGTTGCTTGATTATGGTATTAAATATTCAAAGACTCCAATCTTTTGTGATAATACCAGTGCCATCGCTATCTCAAACAATCCAGTCATGCACTCCAGAACGAAGCACATTGATCTAAGGTATCACTTCATTCGTGATCATATTATGAAAAACAACATTGAACTCCATTTATTCCCACTGACAAACAACTCGCTGACATTTTTACCAAACCTCTGGATGTCAAAACTTTTGAATATCTTGTTGGTGAGTTGGGAATGTTAAATCCTTAAATCTGGTGACTGCTCAGATATTGAACGCCTTTGTGTACTATCTTTGCATTATTAGATTTCTGGAACAACATTCCAGGGAAGACTTGAAAAATATTTTCTATTAAAATGTTTTAAGTTCAGGGGGAATTTATTTTCTCACTGGACAAATTCTTCAGAAAATATTACTGGTGCTTTGTAAATATGTCCCTCTCACTGGTAACTGGACAGGTTGAAGTGCGTGTTTGAGTTGACTTATGTCTTCTTGTAAATGTGTCCCTCTCATTTGTCTGTATTAGTTGACATGCAAGTTTGAGGTTACCAGTCTTTCAAAAATGGTTTTCACTGGTACTTTACTGGAGTGTCCCTCCAGTGTACCATCAGTACATGTTCACTGGACTAATCCACCAGTGATACTGGAGTGTCCAGTCAACCTCCAGATGCACTGAAATATGTCATAATATTTTCTAAATACTTGGTATTTGTGTGTGCCACGTAAGCAAATCTTTTTGAAGATATTTTTATCCTATGTGGCATGTAAATTTTTCAACGTAATGATGGTCTTTTTACTTTGGGAAAACAAAAAGTACAAGTTGTTACTAATTGTGGGCTGTAAACCGTCATGCATTTATGTATGATGTGATGTAATTAATGCGGATCTCAAAACACGATCAAAAACTTTATTTGATAAATTCAAATTAATCGTTTGAGTTCCACATTGTTTCTCCTATAAATACCCACTTTCAATCTTATTCTCACTTATTTAAGATCATTTCATCGTTTGAGTTCCACATTGTTTCTCCTATAAATACCCACTTTCAATTTCAATTTCATTTACTTCGAACATTTACTCCCAAATCTTAAAATTCCTTCATTAATTCTTTCTTCATTCATTTTCCAATCATCAAACTCTCATATTAACTGCAAATTCATTAATTTCTCCTTCATAAGCCCTAAATTCATTCAATTTCATTTTCATCTATAAATCAATAATGGCACCCAAAAATCTTCTTATCTGCCGAATATGCTCCGGTTGATAATGTTGTTAAACCGAGACATATTTCTCTTGAGGCAAAAGCCATTCGCATTAATATGAATAACTGGATGGCCAAACTTTCCAGTGTTCATCCTGCTCGTTCTATCATTGGGAGATTGAATACTTTCTTTCTCTCATGCCCTCTGTATGGTGCATTAACCCTAAATCCAGGGAAAAATGTACCATGACTACTTATGTGAATTCTGGTACTCCGCTTTCTATAATGAAGAAACTTCATCAATTTCTTACACTCTTAATGGAGGTACCAGATCGTTAAGTTTCTCAGTGAGTTTGCTCAGGTCTGTTCTACAGTTAAATTATCTTGACCAGAATGAGCTGCCCATCGAACTTCCATCAGGCATTAATTTCAGAGAAGTGTGCAGGTTGATGGGGCACACAGAAATTGTTGATGACAATGGCCAGTTGTTGAGAAAAGGCACAATTTATATGAGTAGGCTGACAGATTCGTGGAGATTTTTCTTCAGTCATTTGGTAGAATGTCTAGGAGGTAGTTCTGGAGGTCTTGATCAGATAAATCAAACCCAGCTCCAGATTGCCTATTGTCTATGGTTCGGATAAGAGTAGATTTTGCTCAGATCATGTTTAATGATTTGGTGGATCGATTGAAAGCAAAAGGGAGAAAACCCCATATTCCATATATCCGTTTTCTTTCCCTTATGTTCAGAAATGGTCTAGGAGACCAATATGATGTTGATACTACTCATTTTTCTATGAGTGAGTTTTTAAGGGATCTAAACAACCTACAATCAAGAGATGGTGAGGTAGATATTCCTCCAACCATGTTGACGTTTCAAAGGGTTGAAGAGAATGTGGCACCAGGCAGAGTACAAGATGTTGAAAGCCCTGGTGATGAGCAAGATGTTCAGGTTGTAGAGATGGTACAACCATAAGTCAAGTGGCTCCAGTAGAAAGTGTGCAACCCATTGTTGAGCTTTCCAGACGTCCCAGATCACATAGGCGTCTGATGAGAGGTGGAGTCCAGGTAAATCCATCAACCCATCCTGGTGATACAATTAATGTTGATGGATCTCCTATTTTTGAAGAGGAGTATATTGAATCTATTGTACACTTTGAACAGAGAGTGGATACTGAAGTCCAGGCTGTTGTACAAGATGATATTGCTCAAGTTGTTGAGATGGTTCAGACTGAAGAACAATGCTTCTGGTGAGCAAGAGGCTCCACTGGACTTGAATGTTGAGGTTGGTGAACAGGTAGAATGTAGAGACTGGTGAACAGTCTGGTGAACAGACAGTTGGGATTGCTCAAGAATGGGATGATGTTGAATCCCCAATGTCTGAAGGCTTTGATAACTTTAAATTTTCTTGGTGAAGATGAACAAGAAGTACCTCCACCAGAAATGCCAACACCTACACCAGAAATGCCACCACCAGAACCAAACATGCCACCACCACCACCTCCTTCAATTCCAGAAAACACCCAATACTTCACACCAGCAACCATTCAACCACCA
>CM067167.1:112885940-112905324 GCA_034093135.1 Erigeron breviscapus | reverse complement strand
TGGGCAAATCAGAAAAGACATTAAGTTATAAAGATGTAGTAATTTAGCATTCACATGATTCATTTTAGAATGCAAAAACTCGAAATATCCAAGTGCTTAAACTAAGATTGTGAAAGTCTAATTACCTGTCAATCTGTAGTATATACAATTATACATGGTTCATTTAACTCTAGAAAGACAACCAACCTTAAACATCATGTGTTTAAAAAACAAAAACCTTAATAATACTTAACAATTATAATCAACATCAAAGTACTTGGTAATAAAACCTCAACAAATTACAATACTCAATGAATAAGTCGTACACATTTTATAATTTTAAAAAGTTACTGTAATATTTTCAAACACCATGATCCACGGCACTTAATAGAAAATCATAACTAATGATATAAGAGATACTAAGAATGATTTTAAAAAATGGCCATTTACACTCATTATAAACTTATACTATAAACACTAAACCTTAAATCAGGCAATCCAAATAAACTTGTAAAGCCTAAAACGTGAGTACATATTATATTATTACTGATGATGATGTTACTATGTATGTAATAGCCACAGCCCACAAGTCCACAACAATTAAAACCAAAATTGGAGGCCCAATATAAGTGGAGGCCTCAAGCAACTGCCTAGCCCACCACCATAATTGGGTCGGCCCTGATAATAACGACTTAGTTTTGGTTTTTTTTATACATAACCCTAACAGAATACTACCAATACAAATTGTCATTTCTTATTATTCTCTAATAACTAAGATCATACCATGAATCTTATAGGGTGGGATTGTAATATAGGGTGGGATTGTACTATATATACGCAGTGGCGGATACTGAAAATTAAGATGATGGTGGCAAAAAATATTTCATTGAACAACACTATAAAAACAACATACAAACAATACAAAAGAAAAACGGCACTAAAAACTACCTAGAACCGCTAAAAATAGCATAAAATCAACATAAAAACCACTAGCAAAGCTAAGTTTCATTAAACGGAGAGAACTGAATTACAAATTCCAATTATTCTTGGCGGGGACTCGTTAACCAAATAATGTATAGAAATTATTGTTTATGGGCTGAGTGGGCTGGGTTCATTATCCCCCTCTCTACTTAACTAGATCCGCCAATGTATATATGCTAATTTGAAAACTAAGTTTAACAAAGCCTAATTGCATGTCTATCTTATATAAGACGAGAGATTAAAACTCGTGCGTTGCACGCCGGAGATGAATTGGAATTGATTGCGTGTTGTAGACACATTAAAAAAGTATTAGGAAAAGTATTTGGTCAGCCGTTGAAGAAAAAAAAAACATATGTTTTTTTAGTATAAAGGGTATATGAATATGATAGATTTTAGTTTAATTTAAATTAAATTAGCATGTCAATTATGCTGGTATCTTTATTATTAATAGGGTGCTTGAAGCCCATGCTTGCACTATATGGTTAAAATCCAATTGTTCTAATATTTCTAGACGAAATGTAAAAAAGTTTGAAGTTTTCTTTTTTAACTTTCTTGAATTAAATATAGAATAAGTTTAAAATTTAAAAACTGAATAACTAATCTCTTTTTAACATTAATCCTCAAGTATATCTTGTGTTGCATTCTCAAAATATTTATGAAATGAAAAACCATCAGCAAACATCTTTCAATAGCCCATTGCAATATCCATTCAATCCAAACCAAAGCCGAGTAACCATACCCACATTTTAGTCACAACATTCGAGCCACAAAATCAATCTTTTTCTATACCAATACAATCATTTATCTGCTCAATCCAAAACTCTTAAACCTTCCATTTAATCAGCTTAAGTTACCAATTGATCTGACGCAATCCAGGACTCAAGGAAGAAGTGGAAGCAACCAAGAATGTCGGCACGCTTCTTTGTATGAATTTTCAGGGCTTTGAGTCGCAGATAGAAGAACTTATTCTCTCTGGCGGGTGAAACAGATTAATATAAACTAAACTACTTGGGATTACCTTAGGGATGTTTTATTGTGTCTTTCAAGAAGCGTTATATTAGGAGATAAATTATCGTGTCATGGATGGTTATTTCTTGTAAGAATTGCTATATATGTTGTACGTTGATAATTCTAGCAATTTGTTAGTTAAGTAATAAAATTATTTGTTGGCCGTTAAAAAAAAAGAATCACACAATAGTGGAAAGGCAAAAAAGGAGGTAGCTGACTCGATGTCTGTCAATGGTTATGTGGTTATAGTAATCCCACCATCTAATATTACATTTGAGAGATTAAATTGGAGGTGGGTCTTGTTGGGTAGCGTAGCAATAACAAAGTAAGAGCCATTCAACCAAGAACAACAACAAAGTAATTCTTCAAAATCACCTCTTTTGTACATAACTATCTTTTTTTTTTTGAACAACAATACTTCCAACGAAATAAGCGAAGTATCATACGATAATGATCTCATATTTTAAATATAGCAATTTAACATACCGTGTGCAACGTATGGCATGAGGTAGTAATATTATTTAGCAGTCCACCCGGAGAGCCAAACCTGTAGAAGTTTCTCACTTGCTTTTGGTAAAGGTGCAATTCCGACTAACTGACTTACGAATGTCTCGGGGATACAGCCAATCTTTAATGGGTGCAGGTAAAACCAAAAATATTGGTATAAAAATTAAGGGTCAAATTGAAGTTAAGCCCCCAAAAGTAATCAAGTGTGTTATTGTATAACAGTATAACCCGGCCCATAAAACCTCCTTAGAATAGGAATGACAACAGAGAGTGTCTTCCCAGCATTTGGCCTCGGTTCTAGAAGTGTAACCTCCCTTTGTACATCATTCATCCTTCTCCTTTCCTGATACGGGTAGCATAGAATACAAAGTAAACAACCATGTATATATTAAAATACAACACATCCAAAGCGTTATAGAAAAAGAACCTATTTGCTTGCTCATTTCAGTAAGCTGCTTACCTAAATCTTCAGAATCACGGATGGCTATTTGATTCTCTACCCATCTTTTGGGTAAAAGGTTATACCCCGTGTGAATTGTATAAATTACTCAAAAATGTTGAGACAATATGACTTGTAGACATATTGACTAGTACATACAAATGTGCCAAAAAAACTATAATACATAATTTGCCATGCCCGCAGAACCTAGCCTATTGCAAACACAAACTAGGACATCACATAAACCTACTTATCATTAACAAGAGAATAAGGAAGATTCCAAACTTCAAGAGCCTTCTCAACTTGGCTCGTTTTCTTGGATTTAAGAGTAAGCAGCTTAAGACGAATGGTATTCAACACTTCCTCAGCCAATTGAAAGCTTGTTTTCTTTTTCTTGTTGAAGATCCTATCATTCCTTTCTCGCCATAAGTAGTAGACAGACGCTGCAAGAACCAATTTAAAGATTATGACACGAACAACTCTTTTCCTTGGTAATAAACTAGCAACGGCGATAATAGAATCCCAATTAGAAGATAAACCTTGTATACCAGCTTTTTGCGTGACCAAAGTCCAGACCTGAGTGGAGAAACTACACTCGAAAAATAAATGAGGATGAGAGTCAGGCATCAGCTCACAAAAAGGACAAACCATAGGCTTCATTTTGAGACCGATGCTGCAGATCCCAATGACATAAAAGATCCTGAGTTTTGAGCTTCTTCTTCATTACTAACCAAAGCATAAAAGTATGTTTAGGGATACAATGAGTAAACCAAACCAAATCGAACCAAGGAACAGGTGTTTGACGGGGCCTAAGATCTTCGAACCCATAATGACCCGTTATCCAAGCCACACAACTCGTTGTTTGCAGCCTCACCATAATATCACTGATTTGATTATTTGAAGAAGTTAGCAAGATTACTGAACTCTATCCATGGGATGAGGCATCGTGAGCAATAAGCCATATCGAATGAAGTTGATGGGAATGGAAGAGGTGTAGATATAATCCCAAGAATTGCTGGAATCCCACGTTCTAATGCAACCTGAACTTCAGCCTCGTACGTGGTTATCTCTCAGGGTAAGAGACACCGTTAAGATGCCACGATCAAGTAAGTCACTTGGAATCAACATAAGTTCAAGATCAAGCTTAAAAGCAACAAACTTTAACCATTTTGGTTTGGGCTTTTAACACCTCAAAGGGAAACTAACCCCATATCCAGTATCAATGGCGGTTCTAATAGTTCCATCTTTCATTCCAGGGATTAAATTTTGCGTTAAACCTACGTAGGTGCTAACACTATTGGGGAACATACACTGCCACCTGGAGAGTAGAATTTCTCTCCTTTCCTAAGCCAATGCTGGTTTGACTTCTGCTTGTTGATCCATACATATGGGACATCTCTGATATATTAAATACATAATATTAGATAAAAATGTACTTTTTACTTAGATTTAACAATATCCACCAATTTATTTGGTTCAATTTGGGTTGTGTGTTATATCACAAATGGTCAAATGTGTAATTCAGATGGAAAATCAGCCCAAATTTTATACTTTAAACATACAAACTCATAAATGTTCTTATATAAAATCCTTGATTATAATTGTAAAGTATTGTTTTTGTTATCATCCATAGAGCATTATTATTATCATTATCATTATCATTATTATTATAGAATAGCGCCACACGTTAAACGCTTGTTGCCGATTTTGAGAGGTGGCAAAAGAAGTTTAGATAACTGATCGAAACAGGCCATGTCAAAAAGATACTTTAAAGCAGGTTAAAAAGGTTTGGGCCAATCTGCAAAACCAGTTTTCTTCCATCTTTTCTAATCTAATACTCAATTAAACGTGCTAAATATTATTCAAAGAGTAATACTACCTCCATTTTTTTTTATCTCACCAATAGATCGATCATTAAGCATGACACCCCCAACAAACAGGTGCGGATCGTTCCTTCAAACTGTTCCTTGTTTCTGCGATGGATGTATGATTGTATGATAAGAGGAGACATCAGCGTTCGTCTTGCTCCTGGGATTCGTGTGCTGTGTCTATGAGAATACACAATACAATTCTCATTACCAACTGCATAACCTAAGCAACAAAAAACACAGAGTTAGCCAACGTTTTTGTGTCGAGACTCACCAAAACAGCCCATTAAAACTATGACTGGGTCATTATATATTCATATATAACAAACTACTGTGAACAACAAATTTAATCATCCATAAAACGCAAACAGGAAAAATTGCAGTCAAATAAACCGAAAACAAACTAATCTATAATTAATGAATCATACAGTTCATCATTTCAGATATTGAGCTATCATGAACCAAAATCTATATTAAAACTACAAGTAAATGGATAATAAATTTATTGGTATCATAACACCCGGAATTCAAAGTATGCATGAAAGAACTAAAATGATCATGAGAGGTTGATTCAAAATTCCATAAATTGACATAGCAGATTGATGAGACCCGACTAGATATGATGCATCCAAGTGTCTAACAAATGTGTTCTAGATTCATTCATAAACAGAAGTTACATAAGCGACCGGGAGGCGGGAATTAAAACTAATATAATGGATGTGCTATAACAAAACATGTAATCAAGGTGAGTCTAAGTAAGCTTTAATATCTGGGTTACATATATGTTTGACCCAAAAGCTTCGAGTTTGGGCTGTGACTAGGGGCTTGAAGCTGGAGCTTGGAAATGGGGCTAGGGGTTGGGGCTTCTATTTCAACCCTTCTTACACAAGCTTTTATTTTAAAGACCTTTCGGGGCTTTTAGGAGCTTTTGGGGCTAGAGCTTATGATTTCAAATGAACAACCAAACAGAGCTATAACTTTAAAAGGCTTATATTTAAAAGTTCGGGGCTTTTAAGCTCCTAAAAGCCCCAAAAGCCCCTTGCCAAACAGACGATACTATTCATTTGTTTTTCTACATGTATTGCTATATGTATATAGGGGTTGGGTATTGTAAAACAAGTATTAAAGTAAAACAAATAGGACAAGATCTTGACCCTATATCATGGTTAAATTGATGCACGAAGATTCATGAAGCAATTGATGCACGATGATTTTCATGATGCACGGTGATTTTCAGTGAAGAGAAACTTATTGTTTTATTTGTTTTACCTTAATACTTGTTTTATTTTACCTAAAACCTATGTTAGTATGTAATCTATACTTCTCTATTATATTAAATTTGCTTAAAAAAAGATATAACAACCCCACCAGAATTCCTTAGAAATCGATCACTCTGCCAATGTTTTAGTGTAGTTTTTCCACAGGGAAATCACCACTCATAGTTAACATTATACTAGTAATACTAATACAAACACAGGTAAATATTCATTTGAATCCTTAATTTTTCATGAAACCCAAGGACCAAATCCTAGCCATTGATTGAGATGATCAAATGGCTAGGATTGAAACTTATGCCTAAATTAAAAAAAAACACGGAGGGGCATATATGTACATTTGCTTCACATACCACATCCCCAACCCTTATTCTTTTTTTGGTAAATTAAAAAAAAAACTTTTCACGGCTTTTCGTTAAACCCTACTCTCCTACGCTTATGACCCACCCCCGGCCGAGGCAATGTGTGAAAGGTCAAAAACACCAAAAAAAGGAAAAAAGACAAAAGCCCGCATAAAGTACGGATGCAGGAAGGAGCCCGCGCACCAAGGAAGAGTGAGGAGGCAAAAAAAGCATAGAAAATTAAAAAAAGGAGAATAAGGAAAGAAAAAAACAGGGACAAGTGAAGGAGATGACGGAAACACACCACACACACAAACACACACTCTCTCCCTCTCTTCTCCTCCTTGGACGGTGACCACCACCACCACCACCACCATATCCGACCGCCGCCACCACCACCACCACTACAATCTGGATCTTCATCTCAAACCACTAGCAACAACAACAACAAGTGGAAGATGATGTTTTAGATATTATTAGAGTGATATTTTATGTAGTATATGTTTTTTATATAAAAAATGGATAAACAAACCATTTTTATCCATGATTTGTAGTTTTTTTCTTTTATTTTTGTTTTTTATATGATAAGAAGTTGTATTTTTTGTTGTTGTTGTTTAAAATTTTTATAATGAGTTTTGCCCACAAAGTGTTTGATGAAATGTCTAAACCAAAATGTATGTACTAAATCAAATTTGATTATATACGTATTTACTGATTGTACAGCCAATCATACTTGATTGTACATAGATCTATTCTAAAATTTGAATTTGTTAAATTTGTGTTTTGTAACTTTGTTTGTGCAATCAAATTTGATTATGTATTGAGTTTTTTAGTTACCTGTGTTTGTGACTATATGTCTATAATCAAATTTGATTATGTGTTGATATTTTAGTGATTTCTTATTTTGCAACTTTATGTCTAGAATCAAATTTGATTATGTATATAGATTTTAGAGATTTTGTAACTTTGTTTTTTTAAATCAAATATGATTTTGTATTGAGGTTTTAGTTACCTGTATTCTTATGCCTAGAATCATATTTGATTTTACTCATACATTGTGAAAAACATATACAAGCAAAGTTGTGATGTATGAATGTAAGACCAACCAAAGAGTATCATATCAAGAAACCTTTCAAAATCAAATTTGCTTGTATGCCTATGGTGTCACCCTTATACCAACTCAATTTGGTTTTTGTGCACCCATTGCGACCCCAACAACAGGAGTTCATACAAGAACGGAATTCAAAAGCAAAAGGATGTAGCATAAATGTAAAAAGCTATACAAAATCAAATTTGATTTTATGCATACATTTACACAAAACAAATGAGTTTCATAGAAAGAAACCCAAACAAGATCAAAATTGATTTTACGCATACGGTTTCAAAAACCTATACAAAATCAAATTGTGACTTGATTTTGTCACACATTGAAACAACAAATGAGTTTCCATATCACTGAAACCCATTCAAAATCAAAATTGATTTTAAGCATACAGTGTGAAAAACCTATCCAAAATCAAAATTGATTTTACTCATACAGTGTGAAAAACCTAATTTAGTCCATACAAGAACCTATTCAAAATCAAAATTGATTTTACGCATACGGTTTAAAAAACCTATACAAAATCATAATTTTTGCATTGTAGCACATTGAGACAAAGCAAATGAGTTCCATATCAACAAACCTATACACAATCAAATTTGATTGTATACGTACAGTTTGAAAAAGCTATACAAAATCAAATTTGATTTTATTCATACATTACACAAACAAATTTATATCAACAAACCTATATAAAATCAAATTTGATTTAATGCATACGGTTTCAAAAACCTATACAAAATCAAATTTGATTTTGTGCACACATTGAGACAAAACAAATGAGTTCCATCCGCTCCGAAATGGGTGTCCTTTTTAGGGTTTTAGAATGCGTCCCTCCCCCTCCGAATCAAATTTGATTTTCCACGTCCATCCCCTACTAAATCCCGCTCCAGGGTTTAGGGTTTGAAGGTCGAGGGTTAGCCGTTAGGCTAACCTTACAACTTCAAACCCTAAACTAAAGCCGGGGCCGAAGGCCCCCGTGATCACACTTCCCCATCGGATTCGCTTTTAGCCCCCAAGGGTTTAGATTTTTGGGTTTTATAATGCAATTTTTCTAAAATGTATACATAAAATCAAAAATGATTTTGCATAGATTTTTAACATTATACATGTGAAATCAAATTTGATTAGCAATTAAGTTTCAGTTTAGGGTTTGAGTCGTAGGGTTAAGACTTCAAACCCTAAACTAAAGCGCGGGGCCAAAGGCCCCCGTGATCACACTTCCTCCTCGGATTAGCTTTTAGCCCCAAGGGTTTAGATTTTAGGGTTTTAGAATGCAACTTTCTAAAATGTATGCATAAAATCAAAAATGATTTTGCATAGATTTTTAACATTATACATGTGAAATCAAATTTGATTAGCAATTAAGCTTTAGTTTAGGGTTAGTAGGGTTAGCCGTTACTACGCTAACCCTACGACTTCAAACCCTAAACTAAAGCGCGGGCCGCAGGCCCCCGTAATCACACTTCCCCCTCGGATTAGCTTTTAGCCCCCAAGGGTTTAGCTTTTAGGGTTTTAGAATGCAACTTTTCTAAAATGTATGCATAAAATAAAAAATGATTTTGCATTGATTTTTAACATTATACATGTGAAATCATTTTGATTAGTAATTAAGCTTTAGTTTAGGGTTTGAAGTCGTAGGGTTAGCCGTTAGGCTAACCCTACGACTTCAAACCTAAACTAAAGCGCGGGCCGCAGGCCCCCGTAATCACACTTCCCCCTCGGATTAGCTTTTAGCCCCCAAGGGTTTAGCTTTTAGGGTTTTAGAATGCAACTTTTCTAAAATGTATGCATAAAATCAAAATGATTTTGCATTGATTTTTAACATATACGACTTCAAACCCTAAACTAAAGCTCGGGTCGCAGGCCCCGTAATCACACTTCCCCCTCGGATTAACTTTTAGCCCCCAAGGGTTTAGCTTTTAGGGTTTTAGAATGCAACTTTTCTAAAATGTATGCATAAAATCAAAAATGATTTTGCATTGATTTTTAACATTATACATGTGAAATCAAATTTGATTAGCAATTAAGCTTTAGTTTAGGGTTTGAAGTCGTAGGGTTAGCGTTAGGCTAACCCTACGACTTGAAACCCTAAACTAAGCTCAGGGCAAGGCCCCCGTGATCACACTTCCCCCTCGGATTAGCTTTTAGCCCCCAAGGGTTTAGATTTTAAGGGTTTAGAATGCAACTTTTCTAAAATGTATGCATAAAATTGTAACACCCGTCGTTTAAAAAATATGGGTTTTCAAAAACTTTTCACCTAACGGTGTTAACTTGCGGAAGTAAAGACTGTAAAAGTCAAACCGATAAAAACATTTCGGTTTCTGCATTTATTTGGTGTTACATGCCATATCAAACAATAGTTCAAATGAAAACCCAACGGTTGCCCAACATAAATCAACCGTTCACACATCACTACATAAATTCAACATTAAATACGAAATGTAATGAATGTCTAAAGAAAGCATCGTCTAAGGGTAGCTAAGGCTCCTGCATTGCATCTACCCAAGCTCACACGTCCTGCATCTAGTTTCCATCAAGCTAAACCTGAGGGAACAACCACATTAAGAAGCAAGTGTTAACTATAAGAATAGCTAAGTAAGATAACACTTAATTTAAAAGCATTTGCCAATTAAAACAATCTTCAAGGAAAAGGGAAGGACCAGGCAAGAAAAGAGAGGGAAAAGCAAAAAAATAGGAATAAAGAGAGAAGAGATAGGAGAGACCCGTGGAAAAAAAAAAGGACACCGAGACCCAGGAAAGGTGGCAAAAGGCCCAGAACCAATGAAATAAAAAAAATAAAACCAATAAAAAAAAGAAAAATAGAGAAAGAGAAACACCGAAGTACCATTTTGGTACAAGGTCACATGTCTTCATTCTGCTTGATCAACACATGTCCTTGGGGACCAGTCTTTTTATCTTCATCTTCCCGCCCATATTTGACTTACAAAACATGGCGGTGAGTCATTGAACTTATCCTTTAACTCGAAGATAAATGATAGTCGCTGATGACTCGCTGACAGAGTCCATCGCTGAGTCCATTGCTGAGTCTTTCAGCGAATCCATGACTCAACACTTCTCTATACATGTAATCAAGATTAAGAAACTCATGACTCGGGATCGGTGAGGTGAGAATTCAGGATAGTTTGAAAACTCGTGATCAGATCGAGGGAAATTTGGATTGGGTTTATGTATATAAAAAAGATATTTTATGAAATTATATGTAAAAAACTTCACTTAAAAATAATTGATAAGAAACATTAACTAAATACTTAAAAGTTCAAACACTTAACATAAACTTAAACTAATTACGATTATTTTAAAAGTTTATTATAGAAAAAAAATAAGTTAGACCAAATTTGACCCAAGTTAGTCGATTTTTAACCGAGTCTACCGAATTTTACCATTGTTAACCTGATTCTGAGCCATTGACCGATTTTTAGCTCAATATGGTCTGACTCGTCTCCTGAGACGGCAGATTCGGATTATTAGCTAAAATTCAAAAAAAGTTCTTGTAAATCAAACTTAAGTAAGATTTTAGTGTTACTTCTAATTTCTAAGTTTGAGAATTATAATTTGCAAATAAACATGCTAGCTCACTAATGTAGGCAATTAACGAAAGAGTCAAGACGTGTGTTCATTCTCAAGTCTTCCGAACTAATTAGCGAATTTAAAAGAATTTAAGTACTTAAGTTGAATGAAGGCTACGTGCTAATGTGGATCAGCGATCAAGTTGATCAAGTTACAGAAATAAATATAAAATGGGCCAATTAATTCAAATATTTTAAGTGGTGGAGAGTATTAAGGTTAATTGCGGGATGGAGGGTTTGATGTATGTGTCGTCTTGACAGAGTCATCGCCTTTGACACAGGCTGTTATGGTTGACTTTGTGTCTGGCCATGCGGTGATTGAGGTTGCACAACGTAAACGTGTCAAAGACGAAGCTAAGTGTGCGGATATGGGTTTCTCCGTTTCTCATTCTTTTCCTTTGGGGAACTCGAGAAGGATGCGGTGACCCTACAAAAGCGAATCCGAAGGTTCTCTATGGTTCAAGACATTGGTGCACGTACTGCTACTCATGTATTTAGTAGGATTAGTTTTGCTATTGCTAAAGGAGTGATGGCCAGATAGTATCTCAGCTTCCCCATTTTTGTAAATCCTTACGAATTTCTAATGAAAGTGATTTTTATATATAATAATAATAATAATAATAATAATAATAAATCTATTGATCGATGTGTCGTGACATGGTAGTGAAATGGACTTTTAAAAGTTCATAGCAGTGAAGATGCTCCAATATTTGTTGGGTTAAGTATCCCGGAATGTAAGTAACTTTGCAACTTTTTCTATTGTATGTAAGTATCAAAATTTTTGTACATTTTATGTAAGTATTTTGCTAAATTGAACGATCAATGTAAAAATGTATACGTGGTAACCATATGAGCTGTCCACGTAGAAGTTTTTGATTGGTCAACGTAAAAATTTTACATTAAGTGTTCAATTTAGCGAGATACTTACATAAAATGTACAAATTTTTTGATACTTACATACAATAGAAAAAATTGCAAAGTTACTTACACTCCGGGATACTAAACCCATATTTGTTATAATAATCACGAAGTAAACTGCAGTGATACACAAAAAATAATACAATATATGTACATACATATATACAAACACGATATATAATATTTTATATGGCTCTTCACTTTATATGCTTCGAATATATCAAGTTAGTGATGAAGATATGTAAGGATGTCCTATGTAAATGCAGATTGAAAGCAATGCCACAAGCATGGACGATGGGGACTTGACAAAGTTTGAGGCAATGGAGACAAACATACAAGATCGGTCTAGGATATACGTCTTGATTAAGCCTATGATCATATTGACTCATATATAGGCCCATAGGACCTAGGTTCGTATTTGAATAATTTTTTGGAACCATTATGTTTGTGTTTTTGTGATGTAAAAGAATATTAACAGTTTGTTTGAATTGATAGTTTACAACAAACAATTGTCAGGCGCCTTTGGTTTATTTAGTATATATTTACATGTACATGCATTCACTCTTTTTTTTTTCCTTTTTTTTTTAATTTATTTTTGACAGCATAAAATTATACAACCATTATATATAGCAAGATATATGATTGTAAAAAAATTACATAATGGGCTGCCAAACAATGTTTATTGGGTTATAAACCTAATTTAGCCAAGCGAAAACAGATTTTGGTATATCTATTTACATTTACAAATTACAATCCAAGGTTAATCAAGAAAAAAGCTTCACTCATTAATGAGAAGGTCCCTCTCTGGTTTGCTAGAGTTGAAAAGGAAGGGCTTACCGTTCCTCCACAGTAACTATAATGCCGAGAAAACGGGCACATCAAAAACCAAAGTTCTTGAGATGATATCACTCGATTTATGAGAATATATAGACTTCTTAGTATCCAACACTTTTCGCTCAAATTGTGCCAAAAAAGTATCTGGTCTTTAGCTCAAATAATTTCTTATAGCACATCCGTATGTGGAGTAGTATTAAGTAGAGGTGTCCATATGACACAAGAATATTGAAAACTTATAATATGCTTAATTGCTAATTGGTCAAGGCCTAACCGCTTTGGACTTGACTCATTTAAATAATATAATTCTCAAATCAATTGGGCCACCTTTTTGGATCATGTTATATAGACTTTTGGGTTACCTGATAATATAATGATCGATCCAACGCAAAATTGGGCCATTTTTAGAATCGTTTGTAAGCCACTTCTTTAGTAACTAATCATGAAAAGAATAGCCCAATTAAGTGGTTTTTAATTCTTTCAAAGTTAAGGGCTGTTTGATCCAAATATTCCGTAAGAATGTAGAATTTCAAATGTTAATATAAAATGACCGGAAAAAAAGAAAAGTCGAATTCTATTTCGCCAAATTCCTAAATATTTTGAGAACCAAACAACCCCTGATTGTATACAATTCGAGTTTCCATTTATATATTAGTTAATGAATGAAAAGGGTGAAAGTTTTCGCAAGTTATATCTACCAATATACTAAAACAGGATTGATACTTTTATTGATTGACAAATGGCGTTTTGTTTGAGTGACACGTGTATTATTAAACTTTATATAAGTTAATCCTAATCCTATTCCTAATATTTAGTTACCTAATATATAATGGTAATAATCTCGATCATACGATGGCTTTACTAGCTAATGGATACATATAAAATTAACATTTGCTAATGATTCTAAAGATTATCCTAAAACTACACATGTCCTATTTAATCTAGAATTCCATATTTTCGAAATTATTATATATTACAATTATGGTCCTCTTAGGAACAGTAAAATGATGACGTTAGCAATTTTGTATTATTCCTATTTTGTCTTTTTCCGTTTTTTTTTTTTTATTTTTACGATTGTATACTTTTAGAGATTCTTACCACTTAACTTTTAGGTTTTATCACTTTAGTCTAACTTTTTGTATACAAACTTAATTATAGTTCTAACTTTAATCATCAATTTTTTATTTTTTTATTTTACTTTCTATCTCTTATTTTAAGGCTTCTAACTTTTACCATCAAACTCTTGGTTTTGACCACCAATTTTTTTAGTTTCTACCCCTTATAGTAAACTTTAAATGTCCAAACTTTTAGGTAATGTTGTATCTATATATGTTTGCATGACGCAACGTCGATCCCGGGCAACGCCCGAGGTCAAAGTTTGTTTTTTTTTTTGAAAAATTTTTCTTTTTTCCTTGGTTCTTTTTTTTTGTCTAATTTTTTTCCCCTTTTCTAAAAAAACTCTTTTAAAAAAGAAAAAAAATATGTTTTTTGCCTCGGTAAACTGATACTTAATATTATTTAACAAGAAATACTTTAGATAAATAAGTAAATGAAACTATATTGATATTTTACTTCGAATTTTTTATATTGGTTTCTACTTTCCCATTCTTATTTTTGCTCGGTTATTTTTATTCCTACATTAATAGTGTTAAATATGATAATTAGCGTTTCCGCGGCAACGCGCGGGTAGAATTTCTCGTTTATATATAATACATAATAAATTTTTCTAAATACTTTATTAACATATATAATCAGTTTTGTTAACATAATATACATTGTTAGGAACTTATAAATCGAATGATTATACAACCTGTTTCGTGAAACTTCGGCCAAACAAAAAAGTCCTCTATATAATAAATTCAAAAAAATTTCAAAAAAAATATAATCAACCGTACATCGTATGTGTATTAATACTAGTATATATATATATATTATTATATATATATATATGTTTAATATATTTGATATTACATTGAAAAAAGGAAAAAAAATCGAGTGTTTGTGCGTGCACTTGGCCAACTATCGATGTAGTGATGTTAAAATTCAGTGCAAATCATTTTTTTTCATCAGGCAATCGATCTTTAGGTAAATGAAATAACCATAAGGCTATTATGTGAATATAAACATTTCAATGTTAGACATGTACGTCTAATTTACTATTAACATTTCACCTTGATATTGGAAGGTGCATACCATCTATTATTTATTACTATTATTTTTTCAACATCACTGCATTGTATGCCCACACGCTCAAGAGGTAAATGTTGGAACTCGCGTACTCCTGCAGAACAGAAGTGATAACACATATGTCCACACGCTCAAGAGGTAAATGTCCGAAACCACGGAGAATCAAGATTTGATTCGAGCTCTCTAAGCCAACATCCCCTCCACCAATTTTTCAAAAGAATGCCACAACCGACCATTTGATCTAAATATACTTCTATATATTTTGTTGTCTTTTATTACTCATCATTCACTTAATTTACATGAATCATGATTCAAGTATAAAGTCAGCTCCTCTAACTCTTAACATAAAATTCTGACTCCTGTTATGTTGAACCAATATATTTGACATGTAACAAAGCATTGACCAACCGTGGGTGACACCTTGAAAACTCACATGACTTAATTAGAGTTATACGAACAAATTGACTCCACTTTTTTAAAGCAAACCAAAACGATTCAAATTCTATTTGTCCCGAATCGCATAGCCTTTGTATAATGAAGAATCAGCTACCTTACATGGTATAACTATAGGGTATATTTACAACATGATTGATCAACTTTTGTTGTTGCTAAAACTGTACCAAATTTTTAAATTATATTCCCACAGCATTTTTATTCTTCTAAATATGTTAGACAGCTTATGATGGATGCTTGTTTTACAAGTGCCGAGGGGGGCCAATTTTACATGCTTTTTACAACATGGAATTGATGTAACCTATTTATGGAGAAAGGCATATACTTACTTTATTGTACATAATGCCCACATGCTATATGGTAATAATAGTTTTTGGCCCCATGTAGTCCGACCGGACTTTCCCGGCGACCTCGCCGCTAATGAGGGGGGGCCCGCTAATATTCTGTCAGATTAGCCATTAATGACATGGGGGCCGCACTTTCCGCGGCGATATCGCCGCGGAAACTTTTGTCTTATTTGACTTTCCGCGGCGACATCGCCGGGGAAAGTGGCTGGTCGGCTTACCCATTATTCTTTGGTCGGGGCACGCGGGGCGGGCGTTGTTTTTTAGGGAGTAATATATGATGGCCATGATCACAAAATATACAGTAAATGATTATTATCAGTATATAGTTGTTAAATAAGAATATTTATGTGGGAAGTTGGCACTTAAAAATCTACTAAAAACTAATTCTTAAGTTATTTGTTATTATTTTTGCATAAGTCATTTTCAATTGTTAATTGATCAATGACATCGTTTCATTAAAGTAACTTGTGAGGATGGAGTTAGAAACTTTGTTAAAAGAGGCAAACTTAATACACGAAAACTTATTATAATTGTTACATGAAGACATTTTCTCAATTTTCATTAGTTTACTTAAAACCCGCATTACACACGAAACTTTATGTTGACGGGCCGGTGCTTACAATGGCTCCAAGTTGTCTAGCTCCATCCATCTTAACCACCCCCAAGCTGTCTCCCCCCAAGCAGGTTTACAAAAGTAAGTCAAGATTGAAAGTTAAAACGTGTAGGGAAAAAAAAAGGACTAGATCAGGAGATATGTTCCTTGTACGTTTACAGCGTCAATCATGGTGTGACAATTGACACTTGACCCTCCGATGCCACATACAGACCAACGTTAGTCAAACAAGAAAAAACCTGCTGTGGTCAATGGTCACATTTCCATACAGTGGTCAACTTTTTTTTTTATTAATTTTTAAAGTCATAAGTTTGACATTTTGCTTACCTTTATTATTTAGTACCCACATAATACGACGGAGGTTTTTCTAAAAATGAGTCGGAGGGAGTAATATTTTCCAAAAATGAAAGGTGAGATAATTATTATAAAGCAGTATAAATAATTTTATATTACTTCACTATCTATACAGACTATACCCCTTATTTCATACGTAATACAGAGCAATCTCACCTTTTTTTTAAAAAAAAAAAAAAGAAGAAAAAACACTTATTGAACTATCTAAATTGCCTTTATCATTTATTAACTGTTATAAATATCTACACATTGTATACCTATAATATCCTTAATAAAATTAATTACAACTTACATATCTCAACTTTTAAAATAACTACACCGACTTTTTTACATCAATTACTTTTACATTTATAACCACATGGCTACCGTCGCCGCCACTAGCTGTCACCACCACCCGTCATCGTCGCTGCCACCACTACATCATCACACCTCGTAGACATACATCTAGTATCTTATTATTTGTGAGAGCATTCAACTCTGTAACGACCAATGACACTAGTTTTATTTATTTTTTAATTTTTTAAAAGTGCCAATTACTTGTAAATATCGGGAGTCCTAGCATAAAAATTAAAACTGTTTAATGTTATATATATGTTAAAGCTGTTTCTTTTTTCTGGGCTGCGACCATTTATTAAGCATAGTGCTATACAATATCTTTAACTCGTCACTAATCAACTATTTATCTAAATTTACATTTTAAATAATGAAAATAAAGTATAACTATTTGGTAGAAAAACAACAATAAAAGAGGCTCATTGTTGATCCAGGACCCCAATATAAGTGATGAAAGGCTTGTTATATTTAGAGGCCCAAGATAGAGCTTCTAAAGGTGCTTCACTAAAATGGGCATAACTTTTGCTGCAGAGCTCCGTTTTTTACGTCCGACCAGTCAAAACGACCGTTGGTACGAGTTATGGACTCTTTTCTATGTTTTTCGGGTTTTTTATTTTCTTTTTGTTATAAATTTCGGCCCACTTGTTTATTTTGGCCCGTTTGAGTTTTGCTGCATTATTTATATTCGTGTAAACCTAGAACACGATCAGTTTTATGATATTACAAAAATCACTTTTCTCTCTATCATTGTGTATTTGTGTGTGATAGTCTGAATTTATCTTAATTTTCGGTATTCTTTTGAATCAACAATATTAGAAAAATTGTTTCTGGTATTCCTTTAAATCAAAAGGTTCGATTATCTATCTCAAAATTCCGTTTGCGTCAATAAGTCTCTTGATTTCCATTGCAAGGGCTCTTAAGAAAAAATGTCTAAGATCTATTATTTATCAGGGAAGTCTATCCCCGCTTGTAACACAAGACACTAGTACATTGGCGGAACCACATAAAAAGAAGGGTAGCCCGGGTTACGGGTTTGCTAAATTTACGTAGAATAATTTTTTTGAAAAATGATATATTTTTTATTGGTGTTATGGGTCTAATAAATATGGAATAACGGTCAATCTAACCAACTTTAAACTTTCAAAAGATTTTCTTTAAAAAACCTTTTTAAACCCTTCAAAAATAGGAAAAATTCCAAAAAAATGCTAAAAATCGTAACAATTTAGATGTTATCAATACTTTACGCTTATACGAGGTCAGTCAAAAAATATGTGCTACGGGTCACATCCGATCCTGGTTCCGCTACTGCACTAGTAAGTAAATAGTGGTTAATTTTGTTAGGTTCTGACCCAACATATTTCCTTTATCTTAGTCTTGCTTCTTCTATTTTTCTTCAAGAAAAAATTTGTTTTTTTTAAAGAGCCACTAATATCGATTATAGGCCAACAAGCCCGTTTACTTTAGTTACCTCAATGGGATATAAGCATGGTTTACAACATTATCATTTGTTGGACCCGCACGAATAGTCTCACATCGACCCTAGCAAACGTGTACCCATTGTGACATTGATCTAGTCGTCTTAGCTTTCTTTCGGATAATATGGAAGATTAGAAGTGATTGAATGCATATATTATCAAACAAAGGATCTGTCCTTCTGCTACGCAGCCAGAGAGCTCAAAGCCTTCAGCTTTGTACGTATGGATATCAAACAGATTCTCGAAGTTTTCTATAGATTCGCTTAATAAAAAGTGTAATTTCAGCTTTCAATTTCTGATTGTAATTTGCTTTCAGACTATGTTTGCATTATTAGCCTTTCGTTAACTTTTTCTCATATCAATAAGAATTTTAATCTTAAAAAAAAGCTTTATAAATTTTTTTAAAAAGTATTTGTTAATCTGAAAATAACAAAAAAAAAAAAAAAGTTGAATAATTGCACTAATACTTTATAATATAACTTATACAATAGAAAGTATATATGGCTAATTAAGATAACCACATATATCACTCGTATTATGATCACTTTGAAGGACAAGAAAACTTTGTCGTATAAGCTGCATCCGTCCTTGGTGATAATTGACAAGGATTTTGGTTATCGTGATCTACTTTACTAACAAATTAAAACCGTATAATATAAAGTGCATGGCACTCTTAGGAACATGAGTAACATGTGGTTCATATATTACAAGTATTCCCAGAAAATCTTTGTAGTCAAAATCCAAAAAAAAAAAAAGAATTTTTAGAAAAGGGCTTACGCCA
>CM067167.1:112843440-112880940 GCA_034093135.1 Erigeron breviscapus | reverse complement strand
GACACACATTAAATATGAAACAAACGAATGTATCTCCCGTCTGTATAAAGATTCTGAAAATAATGTTATGTCTTCCGGGGCAACGCCCGGATACATAACTAGTTATAATAGGAATCACGTGGACTCAAAGGTGACATAGCCCTCCTCTCACTAGACGATTATCAAACTCTTGAACTCATCAATGACAAGTAACGAAATACTAAAGATTAACAATTTATTTTACAAATATTCATATAAGACTCTAAGAAAAATAAACAATATCAATAACTCCAGAATGAAACGCATTAAAGAGTATGTTTGTATGAGACAGGTTGATTTGTCGTTCTAAAAAAAAAATATTATCTTCTTTTTTCAATAAAAAAAAAGGAAAAATTTATATACCAATATTTTTTATAAAAAAATCCCCATAAAACCTAACCAAATTTAGAACTCCACTAAGTGGATAACTTTCATATTTTCACATTAATCACTATGCAAATTGTTAGTTAAATATGCTTCATTGTCTATTATATTATAATCAGTTTATTTATCGGTGTTGATGGTTCTCGTAAAATTCATTGGGTTGCCTAGGAACCGGTTGTTAGTCCCATTGCTAAGGATGGTTTGGGTCTTGATACTCTCAACGACTTAATGCGAGTCTTATGGTCAAAAGGTTCTAGAGATATCATACGGAGTTTGATAAGATATGGAGGAGGGTGGAGGTGGCGATACATAATGTGGGTGATGGGGACTCAAGTTCAATGTGTGCGCCTCACGCTTACAGTGTGTAGTTAAACATTTGTAAGGTAAGACACTCCTTAATGAAGCGTGATTTTAATCTTTCAATTGTTATGTTTAAGGATCCAAATGGGGATCAAGGGAGTAATGGCATATGGGTTTGGGATAGTGGAGGTGTCGAACAATGTTTTTTCTGATGCTTCGTGTAAACGTATCTTGCAAAACTTGATTAGTGAATGGTGGCATGAGTTTAAATGGTGTAATTGGCTTGTCAAAATAAAAAACAACTAAATATTCATGGTTGGCAGCCTGAGATGGACCGATTACTATGTCGGGAAAACCTCAGGAAACACAAAGTAGTGCACCCGTGCTATGTGTGTCCCGTTTGTAATGAAGATGTTAAACGGTAGATCATTTATTTACGTCTTGTCCTATTGTTTGGTATAGTTGGCAAAAGGTGACAATTTGGTGTAATGTTTTTCCCATATTTGCTTTTTTCACTCTCGATCTTTTAGATTTGCACCAGATTGTCAATATTGATGATGTTGGAAAGACGATGTTTCACTTGGTCATTCTATTAACATTTTGGTCATTTTAGTAACTTTGAATTACTAGAACATCTATATCTATTCATTTAGTTTTGGACCGTTTAACTGCATCTAACTTTTATCGGAAAAAATGAAGTATGAACCGATTAAACTACATTTAACTATTAATTAATAATTAATTAAATATAAGTAAGAAATTTAGTTGGGAAATGGTGTTAGTACCTATGAGATTTCTCGCCGTAGGCACCGCCAACGTGACCATCATTTTTCCATAAATTAAAAAAACTTTAATTTAAAAAATAATAAATAAAATGCCGTTGTCCCTCTTTTTCTCATTACGCTCACAGACAGCTTTTAATTTTATATTATTAAATTAAATAAAACATTAAATATCCATTAAATAAAAAAATAAATACTTTAATAATAGAATATACAATCTTTATAGCTGTATATATGAACCAACCAAGCTACTTCATTTTCTTTCTTCTTCGTCTCTCCCTCATCCTTTTTATTTCCAAATTTTCTTACTTTTGTCTTCAGATTTCCATTTCTGTTTCTACAGGTATAATATTTTTTCTTAATTAATATATGCATGAATTTCATTTGTGTCTTTTTTTCATCAAAATTTATCTATTAATTTTATTACTTGTCATATAAGCTGAAGTTTGTTGAATTGTTTCAAAAATATGTTTTTATCAGCTTATCATATTATGGTACTCTAATTATATCAAAATTTTCATATGCTTTGAAAATAAGCTTTGATATATTATAGAAGCTCCTTTTGTTATAAGTTTTTAATTATATAATTGTGCCGGAAAAATATACAGTCAGCATATGCATGTATGTAGACCTTTTTAGATATTCAATTTTTATTTATGTTTTCTAATTCATGTAAAAACAAATATGTTTTTCGGTTTTTACAACGGATCCTGCTTTGTTTTTTCTTAAATACATATTTGTTTTTTTTTTATTCAAAAACCTTCAAATTTGCTACTAGTATTATTTTAATCATTTTTAATCTCGTGTTGCCGTCTAATACTGTTTTCTAGTAAAATATCATTTACATTTTTTAGCTTTTTTATATTTCGTTTGACCAGATCTCAATTTTTAGATCTCTTTAAATAAAAAATGATTTAAAGAATTGTTCAAATCTTTTTTGTTTATTTAATTAGTTTTTTCTCTCAGATCTAGTCTTTGTACATAGTTGACTATATTATATGTGTTATGGTATAAATATAAATATAAACAGAAATACTTATAATGGTTTGTATCTGAAACAGAAGAAAAACATGAATCACTGTGGGATCCAACAGAGTGGTAACTTTTCTCCATTGGTTTGTCCAAAACCAAGGCGGATCAATCTATATAACACCATGAACGAGCCTGTTCGGTCCTTTAGATGGCAGATGTGGTATGTTTTGATTTTTCTTATATATCTATATATATGTATATATATTATTATTTGTGTATTATATTATGTTTTAAGTTTAAACTGACTTTGAGTTTGTTGTGATGGAAACTTGCAGCTATCAACAAGAAAGTTATGATACTAAATCAGGCCCTGAGCTTGTGGACCTCATCCTATCTAAGGTATTGTTTTATTTTAGATATATCTTTTGGATATTTTTTTTATTTCGTATAAAATATGATTTATTAATGTGAACAATTTTTTTTTTCTAAACAAGATTTAACTTTAAGTCTATTTATTACCGATTTATGTTGAAAAGGTAAAACTTTCACTCTAGTTTACATATATCCGTAACAGATCGGCTTAAAGTTTTGTTATTAATTGATCAAAAAATTAATTTTTGGTTTCATAATCAAGTTATGTTGAAAATATTCAAAGTTTTTAAAGAAAACTATGTTTGTTGTATTAAATTGTTGCATAATTAGAAGTTTAGTTCCTTAAAAAGGTAACATATACGGGCTATTTTGCAATCAAGTTTTGTTTCTTTTTAATCTAATTAAGGAAAACAAGTTGATTTGTTGAAATTGTTGCCAAGATATTCAAACCAAGTTTAGACTTGACACCAGTTTTTACTAAATATAGAAACTTTGTTGCGTTTTTAAGTTGCAAAAATTGGTTCAGAATAACTTGTAGAAGGTTTTACTTGTTATCCGCACGTAGCTAATCTTGTTGTGTTTCATGTTTATAGGGTGTTGGTTATGGTGGCTCAGACCAAACATGTACACAGGTAGCCTCGTCGCCCCCTTTTTTCTGTGGGTCACCGCCGAGCAGAGTTTCTAACCCGCTAATTCAAGACGCACGATTTGGGGATGAAAAGTTGTCTCCATTCTCGCCTCTTTTGATGGTTCCAAATCCTAATTCCGCTATGCCATCCTCGTCTCCATCTTCCTCGGCCAGGAAAGGTGGATTCGCCCGCCCTAACTATGGCAACAAACCCGCGGTGAGGATTGAAGGGTTTGATTGCCTTGATATGGATAACCGCCGCAATTGCAGCATCCCTGCTCTCGCTTGAACCCGACCCTTATTCCGTCAACAAGTACATAAAAAAAGGATTGAATCAAACCATAAAAAACGGATTGAAAATAAAAAGAAAAACGAGTAATTTAGCAAGTTTAGCCTTGTGAAGAGGATTTTTGCACATCTTGAAGAAGATATTATCCATACTCTTGGGTACCTTAATGTAAATAGGTTTAAGAGGGTTATTTACCTGTATATGGGAGTATTTAGTGAGTCATTAACCAAAAATAATGGTTAGGTCTAAGATAAATATAATACCAATACCCTTCTAGAGATGATTTGTAAGTATAAAAACTATCAAAAGAAGGGAATTTTCAAATTATGTAATCAAGAGTCCTTAAGAGGTGAAGAGTAGTAGTACAAAATGTTTGAGACTTTATACATTGAAAAAAATCTGTATAAAATTTTAAAGTCGTCAATTATTCTTGTAGATACGTGCATGTAATATTTAATGTTATATAAAAGTCCAATTTCTTATTTTCTTTCTTAACTTTCATTTTTAACTTATCATGTGTGAGCTTCGTTAATCTCTTATGGAGAATTGGAGATATGTTCGTGTCTTACCATTGGTGACATGATATTTTAGTGGTCTACTGTAATTTATCATTAAAAAAATCCTATCATGTGTCATGTGTGAGTATCATGTTTTAGACATATTAATCTGTTGTAAAAATCGGTTGATATAACCAATTTTATCAAACCATAAAAAACGGATTGAAAATACAAAAGAAAAACGAGTAATTTAGCAAGTTTAGCCTTGTGAAGAGGATTTTTGCACATCTTGAAGAAGATATTATCCATACTCTTGGGTACCTTAATGTAAATAGGTTTAAGAGGGTTATTTACCTGTATATGGGAGTATTTAGTGAGTCATTAACCAAAAATAATGGTTAGGTCTAAGATAAATATAATACCAATACCCTTCTAGAGATGATTTGTAAGTATAAAAACTATCAAAAGAAGGGAATTTTCAAATTATGTAATCAAGAGTCCTTAAGAGGTGAAGAGTAGTAGTACAAAATGTTTGAGACTTTATACATTGAAAAAAATCTGTATAAAATTTTAAAGTCGTCAATTATTCTTGTAGATACGTGCATGTAATATTTAATGTTATATAAAAGTCCAATTTCTTATTTTCTTTCTTAACTTTCATTTTTAACTTATCATGTGTGAGCTTCGTTAATCTCTTATGGAGAATTGGAGATATGTTCGTGTCTTACCATTGGTGACATGATATTTTAGTGGTCTACTGTAATTTATCATTAAAAAAATCCTATCATGTGTCATGTGTGAGTATCATGTTTTAGACATATTAATCTGTTGTAAAAATCGGTTGATATAACCAATTTTATCAAATCGGCTCGTGTAACGGTCACCATCACAAACTCGGGTCAATTCTAGTCAAACTTGGTCATAAACGGTTAGATTTGGTCAAGAATTGGCTGTATCGGATTAGGTCAACAAAAGTCAAACTATTTATTTATTTATTTTTTGAACAACTCAAACATTTTTTTAAAAAGGGTTATTTGATGAATAATGTTATTATTTCTAGATAATTATGTTTAAAAACAATTATGTTACTTATGTTTAACTTTGAAGTATTTTTTATATATTTTTAATTTTCTGTTATATATAACTATTTATTTATTTATTTTTTGAACAACTCAAACATTTTTTTAAAAAGGGTTATTTGATGAATAATGTTATTATTTCTAGATAATTATGTTTAAAAACAATTATGTTATGTTTAACTTTGAAGTATTTTTATATATTTTTAATTTTCTTTATATATAATTTCTTAATTTATTATTTTAATACATAGTAACTCGATCTGATTTTTCAAAAATACTGACTCCTCCTCTCGCTGAGCCGATCCCGATTTTCAATTGCCGCAATCTTGATATTAATAGATCTATTAATTCAGTTATATTTATTGTTTTTCTTGTTGAGTAAATGTCTCAATTTTTATATATATGTTTAATTAAATTTTAATTGTTGAGTGAACATTTCAACTTGTATATTTTTTTAATTTTTTAATGTACAATATAATTCAATATGTGTCATGTGATGTGATCTATGCTTGTACCTTTCTTTGAAATGTATAATTCAATATGTACCTTTCTTTGAAATGTATTAACAATAAAATTCTAATGTAATACAACATATTTGTATATTACAATAAAAAGTTACCGTTAATGAGGTTTGATATAAAAAAGTTACCGTTAATGAGGTTTGATATAAAAAAGTTAGAAATTAAACTCATCATATTAAAGATTCGTAAAACTCATCCAGGAGGATAGATTCAGAATTCATTCCCATGTGAGGTTCATAACCGTAGTAATATTTCACTTTCACTTTCAACAGCAAAATGATTAATATAAATTCCAACGGTTAGATGCGTGGTATGCCCTTAAGGTTTGGATTTTATTCCGCACTTGTTTAGTTCATGTGAGTTTGCTAAAGTATTATTATGGTTCGTATGAATACATGGTTATAACTTGATATCCCGTTGGTCGGTCCCTTTGAGATGCTAAAATGACTATCTTCATATATTCCATGCAACTTCCAAGTTCAAGATGGTAATTGAGGCGATCTTTTTTATTTGGTGGTGGAATTTGTGGAAGCATCGAAACAACGTTGTATTTGAGAATCAGGTTGAGACTAGTGAAGATGTTTTTAACTCGATTGTTTCTCTATATTTTTTATGGTTGTCCTCTCGTTGTAATAAAATTAAGTTATCGTGGTTATTATGGCGCATTAGTCCTAGACATTTGATGTAATAAATTTTAACTTCGGTATCTTACTGAAGTTTCTATTAATATATGATATTAAAAAAAAATGAGATATATCAAAACCTTGTACCATTTTAGTGAAAAAAAACTAGAAATAATTTTTATGAATTTTGTAAATGTTCATCTTCACTCTATTGAACCAAATATTTGTACTGGATACATATTCGAACATGTTAAGCATTAACTTGAGATCGTATATTAAAATTATATCAATAAATTTATTTTGTTAGAAAATATCAATAACTATTTTTTTTAAACAACTTTCAAAAAAAAAAAAAAAAAGTTATAAACCATTTTTTTCTTTCTTTTGTAAAAGCTTTCAAAAAATAAATTAATGTAAAATTTTTACACCAAAAAAAGTTACTCCGTATAATATATTAGCAACCAGGCAGCTAATTCAATTCACTGTCTAGTGAAGCATTTACTGGAGCCTGGAGACCAGTGGGCACGAAAGCATAAGCAACTTTTGAAAAAAATGTTTGTAAAGCAACTTCACAAATTTACATAGTATATAGGTATATGTATAAATAGAGTAAACAGCGTAAATCGTCCTTGTTGTTTACCCTAATAATCAAGTTTTGTCCTTAACTATTCGAAATAACACTGGCAGTCCTTTTGGGAAGGATAAGGATCACATCCAGTCCTTTATGCAAACAGACGTTTTCTCTTCTACGTTTTCTCTATCACATGCCACGCACATGAGGGTAATTGTGTCTTTTCATTCATTTCTTCAACCTCCAAACAAAACCCAGAAAATATCCTTAAAGCATTTCTTCAACTTCCAAACAAAACCTAGAAAATATCCTTAAAGCATTTCTTCAACTTCCAAACAAAACCCATAAAATATCCTTAAAGCATTTCTTTAACCTCCAAACTCAAAATCAGCTATAACATTCAAACTCAAATCAAACCATCATTTTGAAAAAATACCGACAAAACATATGAAAGACACAGATGCATACACATTATCACGACAACAACAATAATACATGAACAAAAAGAAAAAAGGGCTAATTAGCATAAAATGTATCTTACTCGATCCAAAAACCTTTATGGACTACTATCTTTTTTTCCCCGTCTAAGTTGGAGTTGAACGTAGCTTACACCGTTTAATGTGGGGACTAAAAATATCAGAGAATGGTTTTGGTTGATGTGTTGATGGTATTGTGATGTAGTCTGCCATATTGGCTAGCCACGTGAACTGTACTCATTTTAATGAAGATTTCCAAAAGTCAAACAAACAATATACTTATACTTGTTCTCTCGACCTGCATATCTATTGAATAGATCCAACAAAAAAATTTTAACAAACCCGGATCTAACAGATAATGAGTTATCCACTCCTCACTTCAACTTCATCTCCGTTTGTGAGGTTTCAAATCTTCAATTGCCCTAAAAGAAAAAAAACATTCTTTAGATCTATGGATTTGTAAATCCGTCCACCATCCCACCCCACTACGATCTGATCAGCCACCACCCTACACCACCGTTGCACCAATTTTAAAACCGCCACCGTCGCATCACTTCCCAACCTACATCACCATCGCATCCTTCATCTCCCGCTGTGTCGCCACTGGATCACAATCCAACCACGGTAACACCACCGTCGCAGCCCACCATGAATTTCACTTCGTTGGTTTTGTTGTTTTTAAAGAACAGAACATAACTTCCAAAACGTTGACAGCGGATCATTATGGATGAGATTAAATCCTATGAATGGTTTGTAAAGAATTAGATCTCGACATTGATGATGACATGGATGCGGATCTCGAGTGAAGCAGATCTAAATGAGATATAATAATTGAGATCTAAATATATATATAGTGTACCAATTATTTTGAAGTGGTGGTGAAAGGATTATATGTTTTATTTGTGTGTGAGAGTAATATATGAAGATTGGATAGATCTAGGTTTTTTATTCAAGGCAAATGAAGAAGCAAAACAAAAATATCAAGTATGGTCCTTTAAAGACGGAAAAAGACACAATTACCCTCATGTGCATGGCATGTGAGACAGAAAACGGAGAAGAGAAAACGTCTGTTTGCATAAAGGACTGGATGTGATCCTTATCCTTCCCAAAAGGACTACCAATGTCATTTCGAATAGTTAAGGATGAAACTTGATTATTAAGGTAAACCACAAGGACGATTTGGGCCGTTTACTCGTATAAATATGAAGGGAAAAGTGAAGGTGGTGCTGTTATGCACCAAACTTGGGTGAAATCTCCTCACATACTAATTTTTTAATATTTAATATATAATAAATAAATAATTGGCCCCCATGTTTTTTATGGTTTAAAAAATTAGCATGTGAGAGATACAAATGTTTATATAGTACAGTAATATAAAGTAGTCATTGGTTCATTGTGGAATCTGGCTAGCATGGTCAAAGTTGCATTTTGTGCTGCTATTTGTTTGACCGAATTGATGACGCATGCTTTTTTATCACGCTAAAGGGAATTATTCTTTGTCAGCTATAATTCTTTGTTATTGCCTTTCAGAAAAAAAATAATCATGTGTCTTAATTTTACGCTTGGTTGCCTTTTGATGTTCCTCTGGTCATTTTAAGTGGGTCCATTATACAACTTGATCTGCTTGAAGGTACAAGTAATTAGACGAAAATTTTATTGGATAACGAGAGGATTTCAATTGGACTTGGTTGAAATCGTATAACATAGGCAAGACTGACACATACTAGTTTCTTTCTAAAATTCCTTGAAAATGTCTTTCTTATGTCTCGAACTCAAAATCTTCAGCATGTAAAGTTGGTGCTCAACCACTGAGTTATAATGGGAAGTACACATACTAGTTTCTTTTGATATGAATTAATACAAAAGACTAGCCGATTAGCAAGCGGTACTCGAGGAACAGGCTTAGTCATAGATTCAAAGAGTTGGGTTAGCGATCCTCCTTAACAGAGTCGGGAAAGGGATAGATAAACAGAGTCGGGGTCATAGTACTGAGCCGGTTTAGTTAGACCTTACCTTTAATTTAATCTTTGTCTTTTAGCTAATGGTAATAGTTTCAAAGATAGACGTGTCACATAATCACATAAATAAGGAAATAAAGTGAGTGAAGGAGTGACTATCGGGGATAGGCACGACTAAACAGACTCAAATGCATAAGTATACTTTAGGAGTTCCTATGGAAAGACAATAAGGCGCCAACAGTGCCGTCTAGCGCCTTTTAGGCTTAGTCACGTCTCCCCAGATAAGGAAGCAAAGCCATAACACGAGAGAGAAGGCGTTCCTTCGCCGTTTTATTTCGAGGAAGCGCTCAAGTCGAGACTCTTATATGTCAATAGAGAAAGCAGATTCAGAAAGAAAGCGAGTCATTTTAGTCTGTAATCTTGTAAAAGAGGGTTTCAACTAGACTACGGGTTGTTATTCTAGTAGACATAACCTGAAAGCCGCGCAACCCTTTTGTAGACAAGTTTTTGTCATATTTGAACATTGAGAGACGGAAACCCTATGTTTTGATGAGAGTAAATAAACATTTCTCGAATTGGGTATTGAGTCGATCTTTAACTACTTGGATTTTTCTCGTTGGTCTGAGCTGATCAAAGGTATTCTAGGTTTACCCAAAATATTGAGTTTGATCCTTAAGGATTATAAGCATTGAGTTTTTTTTTTCCTGAATATTTGTAACGATCCATGATCAACATCTTGTTGTATAGGATGCGTGCAAGGCTTCACCATTATACGATCAGGTTTTTCTGATGTCGTATCCAAACTTAATAAATAAAATGATGTTACTAAATCGGTAATCAAAAATTGCATAAAAGAAACCATGATAACACCAACATAAATGTCATCTTCTCAAGTCTTACATAAGTTCGTCTTATTAAAAGTTCAATGCTATACCGAGATGAAATTAACTTATTAACACATGTTTTGTTAAGAACTTCATAAGTATGGGCGTTCGGCGGCAAGAAAAAATTGGTGAACGTTTGTTCAAAAAAGATGGCAAATGGCAGTGGATCTCGAACAAGCAACCTCTGAAATCCAATCGGAACGTTTTTCCTGACAACAAACGCACCCCTGTTGCGCGAATTAATGGTATGTATCGAAACCCTAATCATCGATCGGTTGAAAACCAATCTTCCTCTATCTTTATTACTATTCTACCTTGGAAAGTGACGAGTAGTGAAGTATGGGATACGTGTTCCTAATGGGGACTGGTAGTTGATGTTTACATAGCTGCTAATAAATCAAAATCAGGACATCGTTTTGGTTTTGTTCGCTTCAAAAACGTTACAGACATACATGTGTTAGTAAAAAATCTAAGAGGGACGTGGATGGGTAATTTTCATTTGTTTGTGGATGTGGCTAAATATGGTCGTGTTGATTCAAAAAACGCTAATCACTATGGGGATTCGAACAAAAATTATGCTGACCATCCTGGGAACTCGAACAAACCTGTAGGTAACCATTCTTACCTATGAAAGCCAACGCTAGTGTCTTTCATTCTTTTAAATCTTATGCTGATGCGATATTGGGTAATAAGGATGTGGGCACGTCGGCCTGTAATGGGGAAAATGCCGATCAGTTGTCGGGTAATAACGATTATAAATTGGGCTCCTCTAATGATGACGTGGTGGTTATCTTGGAGGATGATTGTTTGGGCTATCAGAGTATGGAGTATACTGTTCTAGCCAAAGTGAAAGATTTAAGCGTAATCAAGGATCTCGTGACTTTTATTAAATCAGAAGGTTTTCTAGACGTGGCCCTTAGATATGTCGACGGCCGTTGGGTTTGGGTGAATCTTGAGTCTTTGGACCAGGTTGAACGCTTTAAGTCGTCAGAGGGTCTTAAGGATCTGTTTTTAGAGTTCAAAGATATTTCTCCTGAATTCATTCCGGATGAAAGATGTGTTTGGATCAACTTAGTAGGTTTACCGCTGGCTTCCTAGGCCCCGGAGGTCTACAAGAAACTGGGTGGAAGATGGGGGAGTAGTGTCTTTGTGGATATAGATAATGATGGACCGATGGCTCATGGAAAGGTTTGCGTCTTAACCGAATTCGTGAATCGCGTGCAAGAGTCTTTCAATGTTTCCTATCGTAATCGAATTCATTGCATTTATGCTTCTGTGTATGCTTACTGGTCTCCCAAATTTGATTCTTTGGATGATGAAAAGTCGTCTGATGAGGAGTTGTCTAGCTATAATTGGGACTTGGAGTCTGATGATGATTCCAATGATTCCGATTCATCTAAGGATACCTTTAGTATTGATCGTTTGATGAAGGAGGTGGATGTTAGTGGTATGAATAGCGATGATGCGAGTTCTACTGAGGAAGGTGAGATTGTTGGAGAGTCGGAGTTCAATGATGAAGGAACGGTTAATGTTAATAGGATTCATGATTTGGGTGCTACTGTTGAAAACGATATTGCAAATCATCCCGATTGTTATAATAACGACGTCGATACTATAGTCCAAATTAAGCAAGCCGCGGGTGAGACATTTGTAGAAGGTGGGGCTGATCTTACTTGCGATAACTTGGACGCTAATTTTGTTGAATCTCCAATTAATGATATTGTTGGGGACATGGATGATACTTGTGTGGAGAATATCAGTGAGCATGGTAGTAGTGACCAAGTTGATTCACATATAAATGAAGCTCCCATTGGTGAGAATGTTAATTACATGCCTCATAATGTCGTATCTGATGATATGGCCATTAAGGATCATTCTAGCTCATCGGTTTCAACACCTCCCGGTTTCAAGGGGGCGACCAGACATGTGGTGTCTAATAAAAATAAAGTTTTTCAGAATGCCTCAAATTCGGATGCTCATTCAGGTACTTTTGTTGATAATTCTTGAGGCAACAGAGTTTTGGATTACCTAACTACTGGTTTGAATAGATTTGTGCGCCTAGGTGGTAATATTAGGATTGAGATCCCTTCGGATTCTAATGTCTTGAAATATTTGCTGAAAAGAATTAGTGTGAGGCAAATTGTTAAATGAATATTTTATCTTTAAATTTGCGTGGATTCGGTGGGAGAGACCCTAATAAAATTTCCAAGGTTTCTTCCATATTATCTAAGCATTGTGTTAATTTCTGTGGCATTAAAGAAATGTTTATGGCTTATGTTGATCTGCTTAAAATTCGGAAGCTTTGGGGGAATTGTCAATTTGATTTTGCTACTTCTTCAGCTAGAGGGCATTCTGGTGGCATCCTTTCGGTGTGGAACCCGTCCATGTTTCGTAGTTGCAAAGTTCTTAGTTTCCCCCATGCCCTTATTGTGGAAGGTACTTGGCTTACTTTTAACATTCATTGTTTTATGATAAATGTTTATGCACCCCAGGATGAACCGGCAAAGAGAGAGATTTGAAGTTTTCTCTCTAATTTTATATCTTCTTGTGATGGTCAAGTTATTGTTTTTGGCGACTTTAATTCTATTAGAAATGCTTCAGAAAGGATTGGTTCCTCCTTTCATCATTGTAATGCGGATTCATTTAACTCGTTTATACGTGATAATGACTTGGTTGATATTCCTTTGGGTGGCTATAAATTTACTCGTGTTGGGGGATCGGCAGCTGCTAAACTTGATCGATTCCTTATCTCTCAGCAAGTCTGGTCGGTGATGGGTAACTATTTTGCTACTGTTTTAGATCGAAATATCTCGGATCATCATCCTATCTTATTGTTTCAAAAGACACTTGATTATGGGCCCATCCCATTTAAGATTTTTAATTCTTGGGCTCGGATGGATGGATTTGCGGAGTTGGTTAGGGATGTGTGGCAAGATTCAGATTCTATTACTGGCTGTCCTATAAACAAGTTTCGACTTAGGCTAAAAAAACATAAGGTTTCTATTAAAGATTGGGTGCATGCCAAAAAAAAATTGGAACGAGGTGCTGGACTTAAAAAATCAACTTATTGCTTTGGATCATGCTTTTGATAATGAGGGCGCTGATAATAATTACCCGCTTAACCGAAAAGAGGTGGTGCATAAAATTATGCAGGCTGAGTTACGAGATGCTCTTGATTTTCAACAAAAATCGAAAGTTAAATGGCGCACTGAAGCGGATGAAAATTCTCGGTTTTTCCATGCGTACATTAATAAATCTAGAAAGAATTTTACCATTCAAGGAGTAAAAGTGGGGGGTGTGTGGTTGGACAACCCTTCTGATGTCAAACATGTTTTTCTTGAGAATTTTTTGTCCAAGTTTAAAAGACAGCCTTGTTTGCAAATGTCCTCCAGGAGCAACAAATTTAAATCCATATCTCATGATTAGTCATTGTTTTTAGAGCGTGAAGTTACCGAGTCTGAAGTGAAAATGGCTGTTTGGGACTGTGGTAATGACAAATCTCCGGGTCCGGATGGTTTTACATTTGGTTTCTTAAAAGAATTTTGGGAAATTTTGAAAGTCGATGTTGTTGCTTTCGTGGTTAGATTTTTCCAAACCGGCTATCTTCCGCCCGGGTGCAATTCATCTTTTATAACTCTTATTCCTAAGGTTTCCAACCCTCTCGTTGTGGAAGATTATAGACCTATTAGCCTAATTGGTGTTCAATATAAGATCATATCAAAATTTTTGGCTAATAGGCTGTCCACGGTTTTGGATACGGTGATTAGCTCAACTCAATCGGCTTTTATAAAGGGTAGGAACATTCTTGATGGCCCATTTATCTTAAATGAAATTGTTGATTACTACAAAAGGAAGAAGAAAAAAGCGTTGTTCCTTAAGCTAGACATTGCTAAAGCTTATGATTCCCTTAACTGGAGTTATCTTTTACTATCATGTCTTTCATGGGTTTTGGTCGCCGATGGATCAGCTGGATTTCAGGATGCCTTTTCTCGGTCAGGTCATCTATACTTATTAACGGGAGCCCGACTGATGAATTTGTTTTTGAAAGAGGTATTCGTCAAGGTGATCCTATGGCTCCTTTTCTTTTCATTTTGGCGATGGAGGGCTTACATGTGGCTTTAGAAGACTTGAAAGATTCTGGCGATATCAATGGTATCCAGCTTGGTGAACTTTCCCCTTCTCATCTTATCTATGCTGATGATGTGCTTTTTATGGGGGAATGGTTGGAGGAAAATTTGAGGAATGTCATGATGGCATTTCCTTGTTTCTATTTGGTTTCGGGCCTAAGGATTAATCTGCAAAAGTCCAAAATTTACGGTATTGGCGTCAGGAGTTCAGATCTGGATCATTTCTCTAGAGTTTCGGGTTGTTCCAAAGACTCTTTTCCGCTTGTGTATCTTGGCGTCCCTGTTGGGGCTAATATGTCTAAATCTGACTCTTGGAAGCCTATCTTCGATAAATTTTCTAAAAGGCTATCCAAATGGAAGGCGAGTATCTTATCCATAGGTGGGCGTTCTACTGTAATCTCTTCAGTTCTTGGCTCTTTGGGTACCTACTACTTGTCTCTCTTTCGTATGCCGGCGGTGGTTAAAAACAGACTTGAATCTATGCGGGCTAATTTTTTTTGGGGAGGCCACAATAATATAAAAAAAATGCACTGGATTAAATGGGATCGTGTCATTGCTAGTAAGCATCGCGGTGGTATCGGGATTGGATCTTTAGATGCTCTTAATAAGGGCCTTTTATTAAAATGGAGATGGCGGTTTGTTAACTCTCCGGAGGCTTTATGGGTTAAGGTGTTAAACAACCTATATAAACCGTGTTAAACAACCTATATAAACCGGCCTCTTTTTGGTCATGGACTGATGGGTGTAATGTGAAGCATGGATTTTGGCATCAAGTTTCCAAAATTGCTATTGAGTTGGATCATAATAACATTATTCCTCTCAATGTTTTGAAGATTAAGCTTGGAAATGGTAGGTTGACGTCTTTTTGGCATGACATTTGGTATGGTCATACCCATTTACGGGTTCGTTTTCCTCGTCTTTATAGATTGGAGCAACAAAAAAATTGTCCTCTTTCAGATCGATGGGACGGGTCTGATGTCCTTTCTTCTTGGCGTCGCCCGATTAGAGGGGGTGCTGAAGAGAGTGAATGGTATGATCTTCTTTCTATCACTAATAATATTGTGTTGGTCGAAAATGAAGATAAATGGCAATGGTGTGTCTCGGATTCTATCGATTTCTATGTTAAGGAAACCGGACATGTTATTGATGATAACACTTTACCTGATAGTTCGGCGGTCACTCGATGGAGTAGTCTCGTCCCGAAAAAGGTCAATATTTTGTTATGGAGAGTTCTTGTGGACCGACTTCCTACTCGTCTTAATCTTTCAAATAAAGGAATTGACATCCCTCTAGTTTTGTGCCCTTTATGTTCGTGTGGAGAGGAAACTACAGACCACCTCTTTTTGTATTGTAAGGTGGCTGGCAAGTTATGGGATTTAATTTCTACATGGCTTCATATTCCTATTGTGGCTCTTGGCAATTTGGGAGAGATTCTCGGTTATGTAGACAATTTACATATCAAGTCTTCCAAAAAGATATGTGTTGAGGCTATCATCTTTTGTATGGTTTGGGCAATTTGGAAGGTACGTAATGATCATGTTTTCTCTACGGGACATCAGCGTTTGGACTTCTTATTTGACTTTATCGTCTCTCAATCTCATTTGTGGGCCACTAGCAGATGTCGCAAGTTTTGTATTTCGCGAGATGAGTGGTTTCTAAACCCTCTTCTTTATATTTAGCATATTTGTTTTGTTGAGGGTTCTCTTGATTCGTGTTTGTATTTGTAACTTTTGTTTGAAGCTTCTAGTACTTTGCTAGATGTCTCGTTTTTTAATATATTGCCGTTCTAAAAAGAAAAAAAAGACATAAAAAAGCATCATAAATAATGTCAAGTAATGAGGTCTCTAATGGGTAGTTAAACATCCAAAAGAAACAAATGTTACCTAACGAAGTAGCTACGTAAGATAACATGTAATTAGTAAAGCATTTACCAATTTTACCTTTCATAAAACATATCCATTTCATTACATTACATACACATAAACATACACACATATTAGGAATCATGGTCCTAATTGTGTTTATCACCATTTACTTTCAATTTATCTTTCATTTTACACTTTACGCTATTGGTGACATTCATCACCTATCACATGAGACGGTGGGGGTTGTGTGTAGACGATCCTAAGACCTGAAAGTGAACCTCACACCGACATGATGGGTGTTACTCCATCCGGATAAACTCAAACACGTACTCTTCGTCGCAAGGAGCCACTCAAGCGACCACATGGCACACTAGTCCAGGAGGAGCTAATGCGGTAAGCTTAACACTTTCTTTACACTTTGCTTGAGCTAACACTTTAAATTTATTTAGGTGATCACTTTACTAAAACTACATTTTATCACTTTTACATTGGGGCTCTTAAACGTGTACGTGTCATGACATACCTAGTAAGTATTGTTTTAGTTAAAATAGATTACCTAAAACCTCTCAAATAACTCTTAAAAGAATTACATTATTCTCTTTTACATCAATAACTTACACCTCTCGTCGCGACCATCACCACACTGCCACCGTCACCAGCCCACCGCCGCATAACGTGGGCATCTATTTAGTATTAGTTAAATAGATTACCTAAAACCACTAAACGTTTGCGATAGTTGGTGTAACATGCCTAATCTTTTCTCAATCGTTTTATTTCGACACTACTTATATTATACTACATCTTTGCTACTTTCTTGGTAGTGTTGTGTTATTACTAATACTAGTGAGGTTCTCCCCCCGCGATGCGGGGACTTAGTTATCATGTTGATACGCTTTCGTTGTGTCAGTATATTTGTGTTAAATTTACATACGCCTAATAAAACCATTGTCCTAGATATGTATGTTCAAAATTTTGTCATATCAAATATATATTTATTTAAGGGTAATACCATATTAGTTTTTGCCTGCGCGTTGCATGGTTCAATTATTGAAATTACGTTTTGTTATTGATTTTGTGTCGATATATATGTGTGCTAAAAACATGACATGTGAAATAGATATATATTTAAGAGCAATACAACAACTACGTCAAAGTTAGCAATATAGAAAACATAGATGTAATGAAATCCAATGAGATATGAAATAGATATATACTTAAGAGCAGTACAACAATTCGTATGTTAGCAATACAACAACTACGTCAAAGTTAGCAATATAGAAAACATAGATGTAATGAAATCCAATGATATATGAAATAGATATATATTTAAGAGCAATACAACAACTACGTCAAAGTTTGCAATATAGAAAACATAGATGTAATGAAATCCGAATAGTGACACAGGGTGTGAGGTGGACCAATAAAACAGTGTCACATGGTTGATGACACAATTCATAATGCTCATCTTTATCCTTCCAAAACTATTGTTGTTTTAGATTTAGCAAATCATTTATAACTAACTTTATTTATATATGAGGATTTAATGCTTAAAAGTTGTACACTACTTTAAAACATGTCTTTTACTATTCACATGGATTTGTTTTAATAAAGGGTATAATATAATATAGTATAATATAATATAGTATAATATAATTTTACCTTTGCAGTAAAAAAATGCCGAAATTACTAATTGATTTTCCAAAATTACGTTGTTATTATAATCAAAACTATGTTACTCGTAGTTTTCACAATTACTGTTTATAACACGTGTATCTATTCTTGCTTTTCCTTTATCGTGTGCGCCCGTTATCTTATTTATGGGCCTCTTATTATTGACTCCAGCCTCTATTTCCCCACGGCCCATAGGTCTATTTTCACATGCCTAATGCCTTGTATCTAGTTTTGGACACGGGGTTACGATATTATCAATATTAGATTTTCATACATTTAATTCATAAAAGTTTATAATTTTAAAGATATACGGTTTTAAGTGTTATACTTTGCAAATTGTAGTACAATAATCATAGGTTTGTTACTGTCATTATTATGTGAGACATTGATAGAATTATTTGCCGTAGTCATTCCACAAGGCACATGCTACAATAATTTCTCTATTATAGAATTTTTTGAAACCAGTTTTACTCATAATGTGATATTATTATGAAAGATAATTAAGAATTAAAATATAAACATACTTGTGATCCTGTACTTGACATTCAAGTATATGTATTTGATCATGATGCGGACCCATAACACGAATAGGTTTATTTTCAATAACTGTCCTATGATAATTAGATAACAATTAGGATTGTTTTCATATTCTTTGATAACAATCAGGACTCTTGATTTGAGTGACAATTATAACTTAAAAAATTAAATATAAATACTTTTTGTAACGTTTTAAAAAAAAATCTTCTCAAGTTGATGGCTAAAAATAAATATAAATTAAGTATTCAGGGCTAAAAAGTGTAAATTATTGATGGAAAACAAAAAAATGTAAATTAATGAGACTTTTTCTACAAATTAATATAAATACTAATATAATAATATATTTGGATAATGATTATTAGGATTTTTATTTATAGTTAATCTAAATGATGACATAAGCGAGAGTCAATTTGATGAAATTGAGCGATTTGATTGGTTAATAAGTCATTAGTTTAACTGTCTTATAGTATATATTAAGATTAAGATTAAGATTAAGATTAGGTTTTGTCGAGAATGGAGTGGCACGACCTCTTCTTAAAGAATATCACTCAGCGGTTTTTATATATCTTCTTGAAAGAGAAGATAAGTCAACATGTCGAACCGGGGTATATCATCAGGGGTAAAATTAAAGTAGGTGATTTTCAAGTTCATGTTATATATATGCACGAAGTACAAATATTTGACTCAAACGTACATATGTGATTTTATTGAGTTATTTCCGTAGTGACATTTTTATAAACCCTGCCCTTAATGGCATACCCAAAAGAATAAGGGGCCGCTTGGTTCAAATTGGAGAATGGGAAAGGCAAAACGAAAGGGAACGCAAAGGAATATCAAAGAATATTATCATTGCATTAATGCTGGTTGATTTGATACACAAGAATCATTATTCATTGTCATTGTATAAAACAGGTGGTGGTGATTGTAGTAGTTGGCGGCACGTGGTGATAGGTGGTGGTGATGGTGCTGGTGGTAATGGTGGCGTCAGGTTGTGACTGGTAGTGGTGGTGGCAGGTGATGGTGGTGGTGAATTGGTGATAGGTGGTGGTGATGGTGTTGGTGGTGATGGTGGCATCAGGTTGTGACTGGTGGTGGCAAGTGATGGTGGCGACGACGGGTGGTGACAGGTGGTGGTGGTGGTGGTGGTGATAGGTGGTGGTGATGGTGCAGATGGTGATGGTGGTGTCAGGTTGTGACTGGTGATGGTGGTGGCGACGACGGGTGGTGGTGGTGGTGGCGACGACAGGTGGTGACAGGTGGTGGTGGTGGTGGTGGTGGCGAGACGGGTGGTGACGGTGGTGGTGGTGGTGGTGATAGGTGTTGTGGTGGTGGCGGCAGGTGGTGACTGGTGGTGGTGGCGACGACGGGTGGTGGTGGTGGCGACGACGGGTGGTGGTGGTGATGGTGGTGGTGATGGTGGCATCAGGTTGTGACTGGTGGTGGTGGCGACGACGGGTGGTGGTGGTGGTGGTGGTGATAGGTGGTGGTGATTGTGTAGTTGGCGGCAGTGGTGATAGGTGGTGGTGATGGTGGTGGTGATGGTGGCATCAGGTTGTGACTGGTGGTGGTGGTGATAGGTGGTGGTGATGGTGTTGGTGGTGATGGTGGCATCAGGTTGTGACTGGTGGTGGCAAGTGATGGTGGCGACGACGGGTGGTGACAGGTGGTGGTGGTGCACGACGGGTGGTGACAGGTGGTGGTGGTGTCACGACGGTGGTGACTGGTGGTGGTGGTGGCGACGACGGGTGGTGGTGTTGGTACGATGGTGGTAGTGACCTATGGTGGTGGTGAGGAATCAAGTGGGTTATCATTACCATTCCCCTCAATTTACTAGGTAATGATCCATTACCCATTATTGATTAATGATTAGATTACTTACACATAACCAAGCATGATTAATCATTGCTTTTTCCATTCCTTACCTCATAATACCCCAACCAAGCACCCCGAGTAAGTGTTTGGAAGTTTAGAATAACCACATGGCTTTCTAATGTCAGTAGAAATCTGCTTTTCTATAAAATGGCTAGCTCTAATCACTTTGTAGTATTATTTAATAAAAAAATAAAAAAATAGTAATAAAGAAAAATGTGAACATATATGGTGATATTTAGCCCTGGGTCCGCTTTCCATTTGACTCCTTCCAAATGTTTGCATACGAAGGTTTGAACAAGGCTTTAGCTAGTCCATGTGAATGAGAATTTTTTCAGTAATTAAGGCGAGAATTTCACAACAAAGAGCGGACTCTACAACAGCTCAACCAACCAAATGACCAGCTCATTTCATCAACTACCAACCAAGCCCTACATATAGACTCATATATGAGGGACTGTGTTTTTCCTCTTTTTTTCCCCTAGTTTTTATTTTATTGTTATATTTATATAATTAGAGTCGTTATTTAATTGGCTCTAGTAAACCACTTAAACTTCTATTCATCTATTGCTCTACCAAGAAATTTCAGGTCTAGAACTCGTGAATGTTATTATGTTAATAGGATGCTACGAACACTAATTTAAACGTAGTATCGTAACAAGACATTAAGTTTTTTTTGTAGTTTTTTGGAAGGGAAAAAAAAAAGAAAAAGAAAAAAAAGAGACAGCTGTAGAACATAAATTGCATTCCCAACCACTTGCTCCCCAAATGCACACCTTGTATTCGGATGTGGCAAATATATTTACAGATTTTTTTTATTTTTGGTTTTAAGATATAGATTGACTATATAAGTATGTAACAATCTAGGTGACAAACTTCCAAACTTTGTACCAATGTTGATAATGAACTCCAAATATACAAATTTATGTAACATATATAGTTTCAATTTTATTAATTGTTCCAAACTTTCAATATTAATAAGAAATGCTTATGCAGACTACGTTTGTGGACTAATCCACAAAGTTTCAATTTTGTTCCAATAACGACACAGTCGACAAGTCATCATAAAATCTTTTTATCTAATAATTAAACAAGTATGATATATTAATATTGGAAAAAGTTTGAAATATATCACCTACATCGTAATTTTTTTAAGTTAACTCATTACCAACATTAAAACAACACATGTAACATGTAAACAATCTATAGCTCGAACCCCCTTCTCGTTTCTTTTATCAGCTTAGCTTGCTTATGGGCGTGGCCAAGTTCGTGAGTTTTGGAATAACAATAGCACTTGGCGGAAATCATGTTTGGACCGTCAGCAATTTTACAAATGGTCGCTATTCATTAAACTGTATAAAGTCTATCCAAAATATATATCACTTCACACCAAATTCACTTAACTTTTATGTTTGCATTGTGTTGTTGTATGTAGGTTGAGCTCTTTTTGGGAGAAGAAGCTTTGCCTAATTGCAGTGACGCGAAAGAAGTATACTTGCTCTACAAAATACAAAAGTGTGACCATAAGTTTTTCTTGTGAAACATTGTGGAAGGTAATTTCATCATAGGAGTGGTGTTTGTTGTCGTAGCATTGATTTTTAATTTATGTTACTTCATGTACTCACTACTCATCGATCAGCTGATAAAACCGATCTTTCTACCTCAACTCAACTTTAAGCACGTCTTCTAATGAATCAATGATAACAAAGCATACTTAACTTAATATGCACTACTTCCAATTATATGCTTCCCAAAGCTATAAACGAGAAGTTCAAATTGAAAATCTTCCAAGCCCTATATGAAGTATATGGGATAATGGGCCTAATAGTTGGGCCTAACTACAGATGGCCTTAAGGCATGCATCTAGCTCGATGGTTATAAACTATTAAACTTTTATGTGTTAACTTTATTACTTCATTAGTTCAGTCCAAACCACGGGTTGATAGCCCAATGACAAGAAAACTCTTTATAGTTTAGACATTCCGTTGTGGTATTCAATCTCCACATGTCAAATAAAAAATTGTTCAGTCCATCCATTTTCACGGTCGTCCTCAAGGCATATAACTATGTAAGTGGTATGGTTCTTGGTGGTCCATTTGGAAGTATCGTAATGAGAAGGTTTTTAACAACGGGAATCATCGAAAGGAGGCTCTTATTGACTTAATTATTTCTCAGTCGCATATGTGGTATTCTGCTAGGTGCAAAAAGAATCGGATCTCTTGGATGGAATGGCTTAATTGTCCACTCCTTGTTGTCTAGGTGTATGATCTTTTTTTTTTTTTTTTTTTTTTTTTAATCTTTCACTTTTCTCTTTTTTCTATTATTGAACCACTCTTACTCTTAGTAGGTTCTTTTTTTTTTTTTTTTTTTTTTTTTTTTTTTTTTTTTTTTTTTTTTTTTTTTTTTTTTTTTTTTTTTTTTTTTTTTTTTTTTTTTTTTTTTTTTTTTTTTTTTTTTTTTTTTTTTTTTTTTTTTTTTTTTTTTTTTTTTTTTTTTTTTTTTTTTTTTTTTTTTTTTTTTTTTTTTTTTTTTTTTTTTTTTTTTTTTTTTTTTTTTTTTTTTTTTTTTTTTTTTTTTTTTTTTTTTTTTTTTTTTTTTTTTTTTTTTTTTTTTTTTTTTTTTTTTTTTTTTTTTTTTTTTTTTTTTTTTTTTTTTTTTTTTTTTTTTTTTTTTTTTTTTTTTTTTTTTTTTTTTTTTTTTTTTTTTTTTTTTTTTTTTTTTTTTTTTTTTTTTTTTTTTTTTTTTTTTTTTTTTTTTTTTTTTTTTTTTTTTTTTTTTTTTTTTTTTTTTTTTTTTTTTTTTTTTTTTTTTTTTTTTTTTTTTTTTTTTTTTTTTTTTTTTTTTTTTTTTTTTTTTTTTTTTTTTTTTTTTTTTTTTTTTTTTTTTTTTTTTTTTTTTTTTTTTTTTTTTTTTTTTTTTTTTTTTTTTTTTTTTTTTTTTTTTTTTTTTTTTTTTTTTTTTTTTTTTTTTTTTTTTTTTTTTTTTTTTTTTTTTTTTTTTTTTTTTTTTTTTTTTTTTTTTTTTTTTTTTTTTTTTTTTTTTTTTTTTTTTTTTTTTTTTTTTTTTTTTTTTTTTTTTTTTTTTTTTTTTTTTTTTTTTTTTTTTTTTTTTTTTTTTTTTTTTTTTTTTTTTTTTTTTTTTTTTTTTTTTTTTTTTTTTTTTTTTTTTTTTTTTTTTTTTTTTTTTTTTTTTTTTTTTTTTTTTTTTTTTTTTTTTTTTTTTTTTTTTTTTTTTTTTTTTTTTTTTTTTTTTTTTTTTTTTTTTTTTTTTTTTTTTTTTTTTTTTTTTTTTTTTTTTTTTTTTTTTTTTTTTTTTTTTTTTTTTTTTTTTTTTTTTTTTTTTTTTTTTTTTTTTTTTTTTTTTTTTTTTTTTTTTTTTTTTTTTTTTTTTTTTTTTTTTTTTTTTTTTTTTTTTTTTTTTTTTTTTTTTTTTTTTTTTTTTTTTTTTTTTTTTTTTTTTTTTTTTTTTTTTTTTTTTTTTTTTTTTTTTTTTTTTTTTTTTTTTTTTTTTTTTTTTTTTTTTTTTTTTTTTTTTTTTTTTTTTTTTTTTTTTTTTTTTTTTTTTTTTTTTTTTTTTTTTTTTTTTTTTTTTTTTTTTTTTTTTTTTTTTTTTTTTTTTTTTTTTTTTTTTTTTTTTTTTTTTTTTTTTTTTTTTTTTTTTTTTTTTTTTTTTTTTTTTTTTTTTTTTTTTTTTTTTTTTTTTTTTTTTTTTTTTTTTTTTTTTTTTTTTTTTTTTTTTTTTTTTTTTTTTTTTTTTTTTTTTTTTTTTTTTTTTTTTTTTTTTTTTTTTTTTTTTTTTTTTTTTTTTTTTTTTTTTTTTTTTTTTTTTTTTTTTTTTTTTTTTTTTTTTTTTTTTTTTTTTTTTTTTTTTTTTTTTTTTTTTTTTTTTTTTTTTTTTTTTTTTTTTTTTTTTTTTTTTTTTTTTTTTTTTTTTTTTTTTTTTTTTTTTTTTTTTTTTTTTTTTTTTTTTTTTTTTTTTTTTTTTTTTTTTTTTTTTTTTTTTTTTTTTTTTTTTTTTTTTTTTTTTTTTTTTTTTTTTTTTTTTTTTTTTTTTTTTTTTTTTTTTTTTTTTTGCCGAAATTCAGTACATTTTTGTTAACGGGGCGCGTAACACCACCGGGGCAAAAAGGGTACCCCCACCAGCACTATTAGCGGCGACGTCGCCGCTAATAGTGCGGGGCCCACTGACACATTGAAGACTACGATGCCTGTTACAAGCCCATGGACCCCACACTATTAGCGGCGACGTCGCCGCTAATAGTGTACCATATTTTCTTTAAAACGCGCCTGCTCCCCAGACCCATCTTCTTCCCCATCGAAAAAAAACGCACCAAAGGTTAAAAAAAAAAATAATTTTCCGGCAAGCCACCATTGTGAGTCCATATTCCGGCCCTGAATCCTCTCACCCTCTATATCAAGAATCCGACCACCCACGCTTTTGCTCGCGACGAAAATCCGCCCCGGTTAATTTTCCGGCGAATTTTCAGGCGAAAATCCGGCCGGACCAATTTTCAGACCAAGTATTAGCGGCGACATTTCTGGCGACCTACTTTTCCGACGTTTTCTTTGTATGTTTACTAAGACTCATTTAATTTTGTATTGTTGTTATAATTTTTAATATATGTTATTATTAGTTATAAAAATGTTATAGTATTATATTTAGAAATTTTACGTTTGTAAGTTTGATTTAAAGAAATATGTAGGATATGATTGTTATGAATTATTGATTGTTAGAAATTTGATGCTTATTGTTAATATGATTTGTTAGTATTATGTTATGTTATCATAATTGTTAAATTATATGATTGTTAGAAATTTGATGCTTATTGTTAATATGATTTTTAGTATTATGTTAGAAAACAGTTGTTAGTATGATTGTTAGAAATTATATGATTTAGAAATTATATGATTGTTAGAAATTTGATGCTTATTGTTAATATGATTTTTAGTATTATGTTATTGTTAATATGATTGTTAGATATATGATGTTAAAATTATATGATTGTTAGAAATTATATGATTGTTAGAAATTTGATGCTTATTGTTAATATGATTTTTAGTATTATGTTAGAAATTATATGATTGTTAAAATGATGTTATTGTTCATAATTATAAATTATATGATTGTTAGAAATTTGATGCTTATTGTTAATATGATTTTTAGTATTATGTTAGAAAACAGTTGTTAGTATGATTGTAATTATTGTTAATGATTGTTAATTGTTAATAGTTGTTATTAGGTTAATATGATTGCAAATATATTTCATGGATAGAAAATTGTGGTAATTTTAGGAATAATAAGTTGGAAATAAGATTTGTGTCAAAAATATGCATATATTTCATTTGCGCTTTTTTTAACCTTGATAATTGTTTTTATTGATTTTTAACTTGTATATAACTTATGTAGGTTAAAATGGCTGCTGTTCATGGCGGAGATGGTGGCAATGACCCTCCAAATTGGGGGTGGAATCCCCAATGGGGCTGCAAGCGTAGCGGGGGTAAGTATATATAAATGTATGTAAAAAATATATGTATATATATATATATTATTATATATATATATATATATTTTACATTTATATATATTTATTATTTAATTTTGCTTTGCAGGGAATAGTTCTGGGAGAGCTGCCGCTGCTAACAAGGAACTGGAGCGGGAGTTTCAGAAGTCTGGACGACGTATAACCCTTAGACTTGATACCGCTGAAAGCAGGTGGCAGACTATCGGTGACACCTCCAAATGGTACAAGAGCTATTTGGGGACATATGTCGCTACCGTCCCGCATACTTACGACTCGTGGGATCAGGTGCCCCCACACATCAGGGATGGACTTATTCCCTGGCTCCAGGTTTAAAACATTTTATTTTACAATTTAAATACGTCATTACAAAATTAGGGTAGATACTGACTATTACTACAAAATTGCAGAGACGGTTCTACTTGGACCCGTATCTAAATAACGAAACCGGTCACCCCTTACGAGTCGCCATTGAAAACATGATTCGTCAAGATGCCCTAAAGAACTACAGGGATAAAAAATCAAAATTCAAGGGGAAATGGTTTAGCGACAGGGGTGGGTTAGATAGACTCGGCCAATTCGAAGGTGTTCCGCCGCATGGAATGCCTCAAGATGTCTGGAGGGATTTACTGCATTACTGGACCAGGGAGCACCGGATGCTTGTTGCCCAAAGAAACGCGATTAACAGGCATGGACAAGATAATCTTGTCAGTACTCACGGTCGCCAGTCATACGCTCAGCGTGAATATGAATACGCTGTAAGTTATTATTTTTACGTTTTATATCCACATATGTATATATATATATAGAGAGAGATACACATACATATATATATACACATATATATATATATATATATATATAGAGAGAGAGAGATACACATACATATATATAACTTTTTTTAACGTATATACAGCGTAGTAATCAGGGGCAACGTGAGCCCCCGCCTGAGTTCTTTTTGCGGGCCCACACATTACACGATGGGACGGTGCAGGCAAGAGCTCCTCCCATTTATGTAAGTTCTCGGACAACACTTGAATTTGTATTTTTTGTAAATTTATATTATTAATTATAACTAACTTATTTTTTTGTTTATGATTTAATGTGGTACAGGACCGGCTTGTTGAATCCCACCAGGCACTTTCTGAACAGCCCAACACCCCGCCGACTCAGACATTTTTGGATGCTTTGGGGCTCCGGTCGGGACATACCCGCGGGGTTGGGCGTTTGGTGAGAGGAACACGAGGACTGAATGTCGAGCTCCCGCATATGGTTGACCCTCCTTTGGAGGCCCCAGCAGAGTCGCCGCTCTTTAACGTGGATCAATTCTTCAACCCTGCGAGCCCTTGGGACATGGCCGGGTCTAGTTCCGCCTCATTACCCACACATCGCTTGGGTAGTGATAGTGATAGTGATAGTGATTAGTTTGTATTTTTTAGTTTATTTAATTTTTCTTAATTCATAATATAAAGATAAATATATATATATATATATATATATATATATATATATATATATATATATATATATATATATATATATATATATATATATATATATATATATATATATATATATATATATATATATATATATATATATATATATATATATATATATATATATATATATATATATATATATATATATATATATATATATATATATATATATATATATATATATATATATATATATATATATATATATATATATATATATATATATATATATATATATATATATATATATATATATATATATATATATATATATATATATATATATATATATATATATATATATATATATATATATATATATATATATATATATATATATATATATATATATATATATATATATATATATATATATATATATATATATATATATATATATATATATATATATATATATATATATATATATATATATATATATATATATATATATATATATATATATATATATATATATATATATATATATATATATATATATATATATATATATATATATATATATATATATATATATATATATATATATATATATATATATATATATATATATATATATATATATATATATATATATATATATATATATATATATATATATATATATATATATATATATATATATATATATATATATATATATATATATATATATATATATATATATATATATATATATATATATATATATATATATATATATATATATATATATATATATATATATATATATATATATATATATATATATATATATATATATATATATATATATATATATATATATATATATATATATATATATATATATATATATATATATATATATATATATATATATATATATATATATATATATATATATATATATATATATATATATATATATATATATATATATATATATATATATATATATATATATATATATATATATATATATATATATATATATATATATATATATATATATATATATATATATATATATATATATATATATATATATATATATATATATATATATATATATATATATATATATATATATATATATATATATATATATATATATATATATATATATATATATATATATATATATATATATATATATATATATATATATATATATATATATATATATATATATATATATATATATATATATATATATATATATATATATATATATATATATATATATATATATATATATATATATATATATATATATATATATATATATATATATATATATATATATATATATATATATATATATATATATATATATATATATATATATATATATATATATATATATATATATATATATATATATATATATATATATATATATATATATATATATATATATATATATATATATATATATATATATATATATATATATATATATATATATATATATATATATATATATATATATATATATATATATATATATATATATATATATATATATATATATATATATATATATATATATATATATATATATATATATATATATATATATATATATATATATATATATATATATATATATATATATATATATATATATATATATATATATATATATATATATATATATATATATATATATATATATATATATATATATATATATATATATATATATATATATATATATATATATATATATATATATATATATATATATATATATATATATATATATATATATATATATATATATATATATATATATATATATATATATATATATATATATATATATATATATATATATATATATATATATATATATATATATATATATATATATATATATATATATATATATATATATATATATATATATATATATAGAAGTATATTTGATAAAGATTAAAACTATTATATAGTGATAGTGATATGATATATATATAGTATCAGTTTGCATACATCCATTCTTGAAACGCTTGTTCTCGATGTGCGTACATTGATGCCACCGCACGTGCAGGCGGGGTTGCGTAGTATGACCATTCAGGATTCTTGTAAGCCATTGGGTACTCACCTGTTAATTCCACTGCAACAAAATGACTCTCCTCATTTACGAGAGCAATAGTTATCGGTTGAGCCAACATTAAATGATCCAAGCCATGATGCATCGGGAATACTGTTCTGGCGTCACGTAAGCTGATGCAGTTGATTATTATACCTAGCTTATTGGCCAAGAGGATATGGAAAAACACTTTACTCATCCAATGGTCTTTGGGACGCCATTTTTTATAATAAGAGGTTTGCAACGCCTCTAATATACGTTTGCCCTCGGGCCCATACATTCGCATGTACCCTTCGAGGTCAGATTCAAACTCCTCGAGCATCTGCGTACGAACCCACTCCGAACCGTAATCCTCATCTAGGCCCAAAGCAACCGCGGTTGCTCGAAATCCACAACTACCATCTCCTTTGACATTCTCTGCGCCGACAACGTAAGGTCGAATGTACGTTGGCAGCTCATTTAGTACCCATGTGATGTTTCGGGACAGTCTAGCGTTCATCGGTTCCGCAATATACCCAACCCAACTGGTGTCTGACTTTGCCTCTGACTCTGGCTCTGACTTTGCCTCTGACTCCTTTATATGCGATGGTGCCCGGAACAAGTCATCAACAAAGCTGGCATATGGCTGCTCAGATTGGACCCCATATGATTGGGAGGGTTCCCCCCAGCCATATAAATTTTGGAGCCCGTCGAACCCATAGGATTGAGACGGGTCCCCGAATGTATATTTTTTGTCAAGACCTGGATATGGGTTGAGGTTTCCGAATAAGTCTGGATTCTCCTTGACCCACTCGGATTGGGACGGCTCCCCGAATAAGTTTCGTGTCTCGGGGAGACGACATGATTGGGACGGCTCGTACATACTGTGTCGCGCACCCTGCGGGTCATCAAACCGTGATTTGGTGGGCGCGTACTCACTTTGTCTGGCGGGCTGCACAGGTGGGGACCTGTTCAGATCGGGCACCTCTTCAGTCCTCGGGCGACTGGACTTGCATTTCCGAACCCCAGGTGGCTTTTTGTTAAGATCGGGCACCTAGACCATTAATATAAAACAATTACTTAAAATCAATTACTTTTATAATTATTCTTAAATCACTAATTAAGCTTATGATGTGTTTGGTCTACCTTTGGCGGCTTTTGTTTCGACCCGACCGGTCTACCGCGTGTGCTCTTCTGAACAATGGGATCTTTCAGTTGTGAGTTACCCGGCTTAAACATGTCCTTTATCTTCGACAACCAATGTTTCCGTTGGGCCTTGGGTTGCTCCACCAAGAATGTCGTAAGATCACCTACCACTTCATGGACAGCTTCTATATCGTCTTCGTCTTTTAGGGATGTCGATGGTGATAAGTCAAGCTTTCTCCAAAACGGGTCTATCACATTCGGCTGAATACGAGTCCCTGCATTTTTTTATATCAATAAGTATAAGATTTTATGTAGGTATGATTAAAAAATATTGTATTAAAACATACTAACCACGGTGCATGTACTCGGCAATCTTGCAGGCACATGGTAGCCCACAACTATACCGAACCTTGCACCCGCACTTTTTCACATGTTTTTTCAGTTGTTTGTCTAAGCGAACGATTTCATCAATCATGATGTCCAAAGCTTTATGTGAAACCGTTCCCAGCAGGGCCTTCATACAGTTGTAATTATGTTTACCCAACCGGGTTCCCTTGCTATACCCCAGTTGGCCCCTTATTTCAGTATCTTGACCGATAATGACAGAATCAACACATTGCAGGATTCTAGTAAATGTACATTTCCCCTTCAGCTCTTCCTTCAGATGGTGGTGCTCAGCCTCGACTCTGTTTGTGGTGTGGTTCTGATAGTTGAGATGTTCATCGACCCAACATGACACAAACTGCTCTCGGTACGGGGACAACCAATTATCGTTGAGGTACTTGTAGACACCTGGATAAGCTCCCAATTTTTTCTTTAACTCCTTCTCGTTTGATTTAAACTCGTCAAGAGTCCGAGATTCATAGACTCTTTTCCACCACACGTTAAGCCTTTCAATGTTAACATCTTTCTTCACCCGCAATGCCGGTTCACAGTGTTTGGTTATGTTTTGCCATATGTGGTACCTACACAACAAGTGTTTCGCTTGCGGCATAACAACCTTCAATGCTCTCATCAGGGCCAGCTCCCTGTCAGTTAAAACCACACGAACGGTAAAGCCTTCAACAAGGGTGGACTTCAGACATTGTAACACCCATTTATAATTCGCCTCCTGCTCGTTTACGATAAAAGCATATGCTAAACTGAAGGTCCGGCCCGTTGAAGTGACGCCGACAATCTCAACAAGCGGCATGTTGTACACGTTGGTTTTGTACGTGGAGTCTATTTCAATAACCCAGGGAAATGCGCGCCATAGGGTCATTGATGTTGGATGCATGAAAAAGAGATTCTCCAACCGTCCATTTTTACTATTTGTAGTAAACTGGTAAAAGTAATTTTTCTCTTGCATCAGTGAGAACATAACCTGCGACAGGTGAACAAGATATAGTAAATATGTCACTTCCAACAACGGAGTACGTAATCACTAATATGATGTTTGTACCTGCATTGGAGTATGTCCTGCATGGCCCGCCCTCCGTCTCGATTTCAGAAAGTTGGTAATGTCTCCTCTTCGAGTCAGGTTTCCTGGAATTTCATTTTTCAGGTTAACCAGGATCTGGCGTGGGAACATACCGCGATCAGATAGGTTTCCCACATATTGCTTTTCTTCTTCCGTCATCCGTCTCGTGTATGCATTCCCCTGCAGATCGGTAGCTGGATCATGATTGTGTTTCCAGTCCTTGACAGTTACCCTCCAACCACCATCATACCCGGGGCGGCCTTCCAAAGTAAAGGGACACCCTATCTTGTTGGACCGTTTGGGTGGCCCAGTTAACCTTTTATCGCGTGGTCCACCGTGGTGACATATTAGTGTCACCTTATTGACCACCTTTATCGAATTTTTGTTCGACCGCCGGGTGACTAAAACATAACCCAACTCCAGTGCTGTTCTTTTGGCCCACTCCGTCAATTCTTCGACGGAAGCGAACACCTCCTCGGTTTCTAAGTCTCTAGGTTCGCAGTCAAATTGACCGTCTGCATCAGGTGACTCAAACTCATCATCGGGCACTTCAATACGTAAGTTTTCTGGGTCTGCCCAAATATCCTCAAAACTATCCATCTTAAACAATTCAAGTAAACAAGTAAACATCTAGTTCATTAACTATTGATGATATCCATACTATATATATATCTATATTCATAATATATTTATATATGTATCGTCCGAAATATACCTGTGCGAGCAGCTTTGAAAACGATAGTGCGAAACAAAAATATACGCATTTTGAAAAGGAAACTGCGATAGAATATATATACCAAATTATATGATCGTGGTAAACCTCCAAAATTCGCCGAGGTGCCACGTGTTGCCACGTCTCAACTATTAGCGGCGACGTCGCCGCTAATAGTTGCGACGTGGCACGTCGGGAACACGCTTGGCAGTCATGGATCGAAAGTTTGTCGGGGCCCACCATTAGCGGCGACGTCGCCGCTAATAGTTGAGACGTGGCACGTCGGGAACACGCTTGGCAGTCATGGATCGAAAGTTTGTCGGGGCCCACGTGGCACGTCGGGAACACGCTTGGCAGTCATGGATCGAAAGTTTGTCGGGGCCCACGTGGCACGTATTAGCGGCGACGTCGCCGCTAATAGTTGCGACGTGGCACGTCGGGAACACGCTTGGCAGTCATGGATCGAAAGTTTGTCGGGGCCCACCATTAGCGGCGACGTCGCCGCTAATAGTTGCGACGTGGCACGTCGGGAACACGCTTGGCAGTCATGGATCGAAAGTTTGTCGGGGCCCACCATTAGCGGCGACGTCGCCGCTAATAGTTGCGACGTGGCACGTCGGGAACACGCTTGGCAGTCATGGATCGAAAGTTTGTCGGGGCCCACCATTAGCGGCGACGTCGCCGCTAATAGTTGCGACGTGGCACGTCGGGAACACGCTTGGCAGTCATGGATCGAAAGTTTGTCGGGGCCCACCATTAGCGGCGACGTCGCCGCTAATAGTTGCGACGTGGCACGTCGGGAACACGCTTGGCAGTCATGGATCGAAAGTTTGTCGGGGCCCACCATTAGCGGCGACGTCGCCGCTAATAGTTGCGACGTGGCACGTCGGGAACACGCTTGGCAGTCATGGATCGAAAGTTTGTCGGGGCCCACCATTAGCGGCGACGTCGCCGCTAATAGTTGCGACGTGGCACGTCGGGAACACGCTTGGCAGTCATGGATCGAAAGTTTGTCGGGGCCCACCATTAGCGGCGACGTCGCCGCTAATAGTTGCGACGTGGCACGTCGGGAACACGCTTGGCAGTCATGGATCGAAAGTTTGTCGGGGCCCACCATTAGCGGCGACGTCGCCGCTAATAGTTGCGACGTGGCACGTCGGGAACACGCTTGGCAGTCATGGATCGAAAGTTTGTCGGGGCCCACCATTAGCGGCGACGTCGCCGCTAATAGTTGCGACGTGGCACGTCGGGAACACGCTTGGCAGTCATGGATCGAAAGTTTGTCGGGGCCCACCATTAGCGGCGACGTCGCCGCTAATAGTTGCGACGTGGCACGTCGGGAACACGCTTGGCAGTCATGGATCGAAAGTTTGTCGGGGCCCACCATTAGCGGCGACGTCGCCGCTAATAGTTGCGACGTGGCACGTCGGGAACACGCTTGGCAGTCATGGATCGAAAGTTTGTCGGGGCCCACCATTAGCGGCGACGTCGCCGCTAATAGTTGCGACGTGGCACGTCGGGAACACGCTTGGCAGTCATGGATCGAAAGTTTGTCGGGGCCCACCATTAGCGGCGACGTCGCCGCTAATAGTTGCGACGTGGCACGTCGGGAACACGCTTGGCAGTCATGGATCGAAAGTTTGTCGGGGCCCACCATTAGCGGCGACGTCGCCGCTAATAGTTGCGACGTGGCACGTCGGGAACACGCTTGGCAGTCATGGATCGAAAGTTTGTCGGGGCCCACCATTAGCGGCGACGTCGCCGCTAATAGTTGCGACGTGGCACGTCGGGAACACGCTTGGCAGTCATGGATCGAAAGTTTGTCGGGGCCCACCATTAGCGGCGACGTCGCCGCTAATAGTTGCGACGTGGCACGTCGGGAACACGCTTGGCAGTCATGGATCGAAAGTTTGTCGGGGCCCACCATTAGCGGCGACGTCGCCGCTAATAGTTGCGACGTGGCACGTCGGGAACACGCTTGGCAGTCATGGATCGAAAGTTTGTCGGGGCCCACCATTAGCGGCGACGTCGCCGCTAATGCCCTGGTGGGGTTGCCCTGTTCCTGGTGGGGAACAATTAATTATACATCTTTTAGATATTATACATATTTTTTGCCCTCAAAGGTCTACGTTACATTGTTTTCAAACAGGTCAAAAAGCTCTAAAATTTCGATGTCCATATTAAAAGTCATGGCCTTAATTTACCATTTGTAACTTTTAGAAAGATAGTTAAAATGGCGACCGAAGTATTATTACGCTACAAATATTACTATTAATCTGACTAATACGTACTATTATTTCTTAGGGGCCTTGCCTGGCCACCGACGTTATGTCTATGTGACCAGTGGGACAACTAAGCATGCTACAGTTGCATATAGTTTTTTCGTTTGTATGCTTGTTTTTTTATTTCGTTATTTTTTCCTTTTCAGTTTTGGCTTTTGATGCTTTCAAAATAAAGTTTTAGGTATTTTTTTTTTTTTTATTTTTTTTTAATTTTTTTTTATTTTTTTTTTTTTTTTTTTTATTACGTTTTTTTTTTTTTTTTTTTTTTTTTAAGGATAAGATTTCTTGCGATTTTGTCCTTAAAAAGATAAGATTTCTTGCGATTTTATCCATAAAAAAATAAGATTTTTTGCAAGATTTTCCTTAAAAAGATAAGATTTCTTGCGATTTTTCCATTAAAAAGATAAGATTTCTTGCGATTTTGTCCTTAAAAAGATAAGATTTCTTGCGATTTTTCCATTAAAAAGATAAGATTTCTTGCGATTTTGTCCTTAAAAAGATAAGATTTCTTGCGATTTTCCTTAAAAAGATAAGATTTCTTGCGATTTTTCCTTAAAAAGATAAGATTTCTTGCGATTTTCCTTAAAAAGATAAGATTTCTTGCGATTTTCCTTAAAAAGATAAGATTTCTTGCGATTTTGTCCTTAAAAAGATAAGATTTCTTGCGATTTTCCTTAAAAAGATAAGATTTCTTGCGATTTTTCCATTAAAAAGATAAGATTTCTTGCGATTTTGTCCTTAAAAAGATAAGATTTCTTGCGATTTTTCCATTAAAAAGATAAGATTTCTTGCGATTTTGTCCTTAAAAAGATAAGATTTCTTGCGATTTTCCTTAAAAAGATAAGATTTCTTGCGATTTTTCCTTAAAAAGATAAGATTTCTTGCGATTTTCCTTAAAAAGATAAGATTTCTTGCGATTTTCCTTAAAAAGATAAGATTTCTTGCGATTTTGTCCTTAAAAAGATAAGATTTCTTGCGATTTTCCTTAAAAAGATAAGATTTCTTGCGATTTTTCCATTAAAAAGATAAGATTTCTTGCGATTTTGTCCTTAAAAGGATAAGATTTCTTGCGATTTTGTCCTTAAAAAGATAAGATTTCTTGCGATTTTATCCATAAAAAGATAAGATTTTTTGCAAGATTTTCTGAACATAGTACAAAAGTTAACCAGTATATCATGTTCATTGTATCTGTTCTAATAACATAATTATCAGATATATTCCAAAATTTCTCTTCTCAATTTCTCTCTCGATTCCAAATTAAAGGTATGCTTTTTATTTACTTAGTTTTGTACAAGTAATTAATTCGTTATTTAGTGTTTCTTACATAATGGAACCATCAAATGTCGTGACTGTTTGGGTAGATTTGTGTTTTGGATGATCATGGGAGAATGTGAATGGTTATTTACAGTATTTACCATTACCTATGAATGTTTCACTAAAAGTGTCATTTAAAAAGTTAGGGACTGTTAACTTAGGGGATTATTAGTATGTTTCTAGTATGTTTCTTATGTATTTGAAGCTTTGTATTCATGTATTATATAATAAACTAGTATCCTAAAAAAAAAAAGGCAAAGTCAAACTGTTGCGAACTGCGAGTTGCGAGTTGCGATTTTGCCATTTCTTGTTGCGATTTTGCATTTCTTGTTGCGATTTTGCATTTCTTGTTGCGATTTTGCATTTCTTGTTGCGATTTTGCATTTCTTGTTGCGATTTTGCATTTCTTGTTGCGATTTTGCATTTCTTGTTGCGATTTTGCATTTCTTGTTGCGATTTTGCATTTCTTGTTGCGATTTTGCATTTCTTGTTGCGATTTTGCATTTCTTGTTGCGATTTTGCATTTCTTGTTGCGATTTTGCATTTCTTGTTGCGATTTTGCATTTCTTGTTGCGATTTTGCATTTCTTGTTGCGATTTTGCATTTCTTGTTGCGATTTTGCATTTCTTGTTGCGATTTTGCATTTCTTGTTGCGATTTTGCATTTCTTGTTGCGATTTTGCATTTCTTGTTGCGATTTTGCATTTCTTGTTGCGATTTTGCATTTCTTGTTGCGATTTTGCATTTCTTGTTGCGATTTTGCATTTCTTGTTGCGATTTTGCATTTCTTGTTGCGATTTTGCATTTCTTGTTGCGATTTTGCATTTCTTGTTGCGATTTTGCATTTCTTGTTGCGATTTTGCATTTCTTGTTGCGATTTTGCATTTCTTGTTGCGATTTTGCATTTCTTGTTGCGATTTTGCATTTCTTGTTGCGATTTTGCATTTCTTGTTGCGATTTTGCATTTCTTGTTGCGATTTTGCATTTCTTGTTGCGATTTTGCATTTCTTGTTGCGATTTTGCATTTCTTGTTGCGATTTTGCATTTCTTGTTGCGATTTTGCATTTCTTGTTGCGATTTTGCATTTCT
>CM067167.1:112798440-112840940 GCA_034093135.1 Erigeron breviscapus | reverse complement strand
TTCGTATTTGTTTACGTCTTGTTTTATTGCTTCTTTTACTAGAATCATAACTTAAATACTTATTTATCCGTGGCGTAAGTTGACAAACTCTAAGTATGAACTATCAAGTAATTTTTATAAAGTAATATAGCTATTATATATATATGTATGTGGTACGTAAAATTTGTTCAAATCAAAAAATAAAAATAATAAGTCTCTTGTGTTTAATGTCAATAAAAAAAATATCAGACATTGGGCATAACTAACAAAAGTATACATTAAGTATCATTTTGTTGAATTTACAAATCAATATCATAATGCCACAATAAGATTATATAATATAATTTAAAGTTGTTACATTACAATGTGTAACATGTTTAGATAAAAGGAGCCTTTATTAAAAAAAAGAAAAAACTATCTTAATAAAAATAGATGCTAATATGTGAGATGGAAATTGGAGAGTCTAATAAAAATATGTTTGTCAAAAGTGAAAAAATTGACAACTTGAGGTACCAAAAATGAAAAAATTGACAACTTGAGGTATCAAAAATGAAAAAATTGACAACTTGAGGTATCAAAAGTGTAATTTTCTCAAAAAGAGGGGGGCCAAAAGACTAAAATACCCCTCACGTGTTTGTCACGTGAGGGCGTTAACGGCAAAAATTAACGGCGTATGAGCGTGGTACCAAAACTGAAAAAAACACAAAACTTTAGGTATGAAAGCTGCAATTTTTTGAGTTAGAGACTAAAAGTGCAAAAGCTGCCAACTTGAGGTACCAAAAGTGTAATTTTCTCTTTAGAAATTTTAGGTTTGTTAGTTTGATTTAAAGAAATTTGTAGGATTTGATTGTTATGAATTATTGGTAGTTTATGATGATTCTTAATATTATTGTTAATATTATGTTAGAAAAACCATTTTGTTAATATGATTGTTAGAAATTAGTGATAGAAATGTTATGATATTATAGTTAAAAATGATATGATTTTTAGAAATTATATGATTTTTAAGAATTATATTGGTAGTTTATCATTATTGATAATATAATTGTTAATATATTATGTGAAAAGTTATTATAGTTGTAATTAGTTTTAAAAATGTTATGTTATCATAATTATAAATTATATGAATGTTAGAAATTTTATGTTTATTGTTAATATGATTTTTAGTATTATGTTAGAAAACAGTTTTTGGTATGATTGTAATTGTTAATGTAGTTGTTATTAGGTTAATATGAATGCAAATATTATTGTTAGAAAATTGTGGTAATTTTAGGAATAACAAGTTGGAAATAAGATTTGTGTAAAAAATATGCATATATTTCATTTGCGTCATTTTAAACCTTGATAATTGTTTATATTGATTTATTACTTGTATATAACTTATGTAGGTTAAAATGGCTGCTGTTCATGGCGGAGATGGTGGCAATGACCCTCCAAATTGGGGGTGGAATCCTCAATGGGGCTGCAAGCGTAGCGGGGGTAAGTATATATACATGTATGTAATATATATATATATATATATAGGGTAGTCTTCAAATACAAACAAATTTAAAATACAAACCAAGTAAGAACCAATCATATATATCCACATTCATTATCTAAAAAATAGGATGAAAACGGGTAATAAATTTGAAAAAGAAACTGCCATTCAAGTTGTTAATTATAAAAATGAAACTGCCATACGTGTAATGTGTATGCATTTACTATCATGTCCTTAAGATTCTTTGTAAAAAGACATATTTACCATTAATTCTATTTAATATTTCAAAAATACCCTTATTCATCTTGGCCCTTCAATTTTTTCATCCAACGATTATAAACTGTTCTCACTTTTCTTATTTTTAACATGTTCTCACCGGAAAGTCACCCTATATATATATATATATATATATGTATATTTATTCTATATTTATATATATGTAACATACATAGACATATGCAAATAATATTTATTGGAATTATATATATATATATAATAAATTTGAAAAAGAAACTGCCATTCAAGTTGTTAATTATAAAAATGAAACTGCCATACGTGTATATTTATTTTTAACATGTTCTCACCGGAAAGTCACCCTATATATATATATATATATATATGTATATTTATTCTATATTATATATATATGTAACATACATACATATGCAAATAATATTTATTGAATTATATAAATTTGAAAAAGAAACTGTCATTCAAGTTGTTAATTATAAAAATGAAACTGCCATACGTGTATATTTATTTTTAACATGTTCTCACCGGAAAGTCACCCTATATATATATATATATATATATGTATATTTATTCTATATTATTTTTCAGGTTAACCAGGATCTGGCGTGGGAACATACCGCGATCCGATAGGTTTCCCACATATTGCTTTTCTTCCTCCGTCATCCGTCTCGCGTATGCATTCCCGTGCAGATCAGTAGCTGGATCATGATTGTGTTTCCAGTCCTTGACAGTTACCCTCCAACCACCATCATACCCGGGGCGGCCTTCCAAAGTAAAGGGACACCCTATCTTGTTGGACCGTTTGGGTGGCCCAATTAACCTTTTATCGCGTGGTCCACCGTGGTGACATATTAGTGTCACCTTATTGACCACCTTTAACGAGTTTTTGTTCGACCGCCGTGTGACTAGAACATAACCAAACTCCAGTGCTGTTCTTTTTGCCCACTCCGTCAATTCTTCGACGGAAGGGAACACCTCCTCGGTTTCTAAGTCTCCAGGTTCGCAGTCAAATTGACCGTCTACATCAGGTGACTCAAACTCATCATCGGGAACTTCAATACGTACGTTTTCTGGGTCTGCCCAAATATCTTCAAAACTATCCATCTTAAACAATTCAAGTAAACAAGTAAACATGTACTTCATTAACTATTTATGATATACATACTATATATATATCTATATTCATAATATACTTATGCATGTATCGTTCGAAATATACCTGTGCGAGCAGCTTTGAAAACGAGTTGTCTTATTATATACTTGTGCGAAAGAATGGTAGCCTGCAGTTTGAAAACAAAATATAGATAATTCTAGTACCAATATAAGTTCAAATGTTAAGAGTAAGTTGAAAGTTTTGAATATTCAGAACAACAATCACCAGGCTACCATTCGTACTAAATATATAGAATTATCATACACAAACCTCCAAAAATCACCAGTGCCACGTGTCACGTATTAGCGGCGACGTCGCCGCTAATACGTGACACGTGGCACTCGCCGAGGTGCCACGTGTGGTGCCACGTAGCCGTATTAGCGGCGACGTCGCCGCTAATACGTGACACGTGGCGCTCGGGGACGGCCATCGTCAGTGCCTGACGACGCTTGTTCCCGAGGTGCCACGTAGCCAGTATTAGCGGCGACGTCGCCGCTAATACGTGCTACGTGGCACCTCGGGAACAAGCGTCGTCAGGCATGGTAACAAATTAGGTCGGGGCCCCACCATTAGCGGCGACGTCGCCGCTAATACCCTGGTGGGGTACCCTGTTTTCTGGTGGGGATACCCTGTGCCTTTATTTACTCATTACTTATGAGAGTATAATATTATTATTACTTTAATTTAGATTATTTATGTAGTACAAAAATACTACCGGAAAACGAGAGTCCTAGTCCTGTATGTCTAACATACACTCCAAACACTAAAAGTTACAAATCTATAATTATGACTCCGACTTTTTTGTTCTTTGTCACCTCCAAACTTGTCTTTTCCTTCTTTTAATTATTACTACTTCGTTTATATTTGTAGTTTGCTACAGTATAACGTCGTTCATAAATATATATGCAATATATATGATATTTTTTTGTTCGAAAGTTAATTTAAATAGAACCTGAAACATATAACGTGTGACGTTCATGCTTAAAGGGTCTTATATATACTCGACGTATTATATAAAGATTTTTTTATAGCATAAGTAGAGTTAAACAGCACATGATTTTGGTTAATTAATAAGCTTGATTAGTCGAGTTAGACTTCATTTATCGAAAAAATTACAAATATTTTTGAGTTTATAGGTTTGTATGGTAAATCAAATTTGTCAAACTACCGAATGAATTGAACCAGTGTACAATTCGAACTCAAATTCGGCTCGTCTCGTCTACAACGCTATTTTGTTCACGAACATTTTTGTGCTACGTTTATTTCCATATAAAAAAAAAAAAACTTGGATTACATATATTAGTCCACATATTTAGTTACTGTTATACTTATTTTAAAAAAGGGTAAATTACACAAATGATACCTGAGATTTGTTCGAAACTACACTGGTCATACCTACAATTTAAAAATTACGCGAGACATACCCATCGTTGTCAAAAACTTACATTGACCATACCTATCGTTGACGGTCGTCTATTTGGCCGTTAATTCAAGTCACGTGTCGTGCATGTGAGGTATCAAAACCGTAATTTCGTGCATACTTCAGGTATTATTCTTGTAATTCACCCTAAAAATAATTATTAACAATTTAAAGTTTTATTTATACTTGAGTTATTAAGTTGGATAGATATGAAATTTATTATGAGAAAATAGTTTTCTTTTTTTCAATGAAAATTATATCAAGAAAAATGGTTGATACAAGAATTCATTTATAATAATATATATTATTATTATTTTGTTATATGTGTATAGTGAATTAAACAAGGATTAGAACCATGAAAACCACTATAATTTTTACTTTAATTATTATTTTATTATTGTTTTATTTTATTTATTTAATAATTTATTCTTGTTAATAGAAACCTATTTAAAAAAATACAAAAAAAATAATTAAAAAAACAATATAATTTTTTCGTATGGTTTGATGACATCCCCCTCAGATTAGAGGGGTAAAGCAAAGTCGAAGACTCGTCACGGTTTTAAAATATAATTTCACCTCAGATTAGCAATCTGTAGCATTTTGGATTTGAAGTTTCAGGGTTAGTCGTTAGTCTGAGCTTAGAATTTCTAAGTCTTAACCTGTATCATTTGATCACGTTTTTTCATAAATTTTTTATTTTTTTATTTTGAAATAGGTTTTTTTAAAATAAATATATATATGTGAATTTTAATATAGAATATCTACCCATTTTAATAAATGAAATATAAATATAAATATCTTAAAAAAAATTATTAGGGTAAATTACACGGATGATACCTGAAGTTTACACGAAATTACGGTTTTGATACCTCACATGCACGGCACGTGACTTGACTTAACGGCCAAATAGACGACCGTCAGCGATAGGTATGGTCAGTGTAAGTTTTTGACAACGATGGGTATGTCTCGCGTAATTTTTAAATTATAGGTATGACCAGTGTAGTTTCGAACAAACCTCAGGTATCATTTGTGTAATTTACCCTTAAATAATTAATTTATAAAAAAAACGTTGAAGTATAGCTAGTTGGAAATTAATTAGCAATTATAGATTTTCATCGAATTGCATGGGATATCTTATCAAATGTGTGAGGTCAAGACGTTGTATTAGAATATTTTTGAGCTCACATTAACAATATTTTCCACTTTCCATAGTTTAAGTCATCTTGATCTATTTCCCTCATTTCCACAGAAGACGTTGATTTCCATGGAAAAAGTAGGAGGTATGGAGATATGTGTATTGGAAACGCGCAAAATATCCCGCTAGATACATTATATTGCAATTACATTAGATGATGAAGATAAATTTACTAAAATCATAGTTGGAGATAATTAAGAGACAGCTTCAAGTCGTTGTTAGACAGTTAATTGCGAAGTTGAGATCATGAAGTAATTAAGCATCATTAGATGATGGTTTTCAAAAAAAAAAAAAAAAAGGAAAAGAAAAAAAATTCGCAACTTTATTATAACTTCAATTCGTGATTTTATTACACTGAAGATATATAGATTATGTTATAAAGTATATCATATATTAATTTGAAGTCCATACGATGAGAAGATGAAGAGCAAAGGTTGATGAATTGTTCAGGGGGAAAAAACACCTTGAATGTACACTACAAATGCAGTATAGTTGCTATCATTTTACATATGTACATGTAACAAATCCTGATGAAAAAAGATTAATATTGAACAATTGTACAGAGATAAATTTCTAATAGGACAAAGGCATTCAGGAAGATTGCAACATCACCAAAATCACAATTGCGTAGGGAAGGGGGGAAAATCATAACCATAGTCAAGGAGTCCGGATCACAACTTAAAAATATGCCTAATAAATATAGGATGTCAGGGCGCCTTTGGTTTACAAAATGTTTTTGAAATGATTGAAATCTATCAAAGTAATTAAAATTGGAATTTTGAATGAAAGAAATTTGATGTAATGTTTTTGAAAGTATGAAAACTCAAGTCTCCTTCTTACATCCCTAAGGAATGAAGATTCCATCAAATGATGAAATGCTTAGGGCGCGTTTAGTTGTGGAAAATGTTTTCTAGTTTTCCATTTCTAATTTTCTAAAAAATGAAAGGAGTTTTCCATCTCTAGAAAACAAATGAAAATTTTGAAAACGCGTTCAAAACTAAAAAATGGAAAACAATTTGAGGTTTTGAAAATTTAGAAAATGGAAAATGAAAAGTGGAAAACAATAAAAATGTGTTTTCTAATTTTCCATAGAAAAGTGGAAAACACTGTTTTCTGTTTTCATGGAAAACTTTTCTAGAAAAATAGAATTTGAACGCGTTTCTTGTTTTCCATGTTTTCTTGAAAAATGAAAATGGAAAACAGGGGAGTTTTCTTGAACTAAACGCACCTTTATATTCCTAGAATGAGATATGATTCTTTTATCTTTGAACAACCAAACACACTACGGAATAGAATTCAATTCCAATTCCATTAGATTTCATCATATTCTGTGAACCAATCGTGACCTAAAATTTATGTGAATTCATAATATCTATATATTGGATGTTTATGTATATCGCTACTTTTTCTTCATGTTAAACATAACTTACAGGCTTAACTTACACTACATCATGTTTAACATGTAAGATTTTCTAGTTGAATAAAATAGCCATTCTAACTACCGAAGCATGCTAATTAATGACACCCACGGGACAGATCCACTGCACCCCTCTATATATCTATCTATCATAGGATTTAATAATAAAAAATTGTTTCCATATTTATGAAAATTTACACGTCTAATTTTAATTATATAGAGTATCTAACAATATCTGGCTGACATCTATGTTTTGTATACTTAGCCATCCAACCTACGAATATTTTAGTAGTATTTTCTATAAAAGCGTACAACTTTCTTATACTCCGTATAAATTAAAATAATAACGATTTTTGATATATAAATTATATAAAGTATTAGGTGGTGATGATGAGGTAAACTAAAAGAAAGATTGGCATTTTGGACAGGACTGTGTCAAGAATAAATAGGGAGGTATGGGTTAGGTTGACGTACCCCGAACAACACGGAAGAATGTGTTGAATGCCACCATTATAACACAGTAGTGCACTTGCTAGTAGTGTTTATAGTTAATTTATTAAATTCCTTACGCATGACCACGATACCAACCAAAACTAGTCTAATTAATAACGGGGCGCGTAACACCACCGGAGCAAAAAGGGTACCCCCACCAGCACTATTAGCGGCGACGTCGCCGCTAATAGTGCGGGACCCAACTGACCAATTGATGACTTCAAAGGTGTTTCAGTAGTGCGGGGCCCAACTGACCATTGTGAATTCAAAGGTGTTGTCAGTTATTGGGTCCCACACTATTAGCGGCGACGTCGCCGCTAATAGTGTACCAAATTTCTTTTAAAACGCGGCTGCCCCCCCTTCTCAGAACCCTCTTCTTCCCCAACGAAAAAACGCACAAAAGGTGTAAAAAAAAAAAAAATCTCCGGCAATCCACCATTGTTAGTCCATATTCCGGCCCTCAATCCCCTCACCCTCTGAATATCAACAATCCGGCCACCCACGCTTTTGCCCCCGACGAAATTCCGGCCAGGATAATTTTCCGGCGAGTTTTCAGGCGAAAATCCGCCCGGACCAATTTTCAGACGAAGTATTAGCGGCGACTAGCATTAGCGGCGACATTTCCGGCGACCCACTTTTCCGGCGACCCACTTTTCCGACGTTTTCTTTGTATGTTTAACAAGACTCATTTATTTTTATATTGTTGTTATTATTTTTAATATATGTTATTATTAGTTATAAAAATGTTATAGAATTATATTTAGAAATTTTACGTTTGTTAGTTTGATTTAATGAAATTTTTAGGATTTGATTGTTATGAATTATTTGTATTTTATGATTATTCTTAATATTATTGTTAATATTATTTTTTGTTAATTTTGTTTTTTTTATTTTTTGATTTTTTATTTTATTTTATTTTATTTTATTTTATTTTATTTTATTTATTTTTTGTTATTTTATTTTATTGATTTATAACTTGTATATAACTTATGTAGGTTAAAATGGCTGCTGTTCATGGCGGAGATGGTGGCAATGACCCTCCAAATTGGGGGTGGAATCCCCAATGGGGCTGCAAGCGTAGCGGGGGTAAGTATATATAGATGTATGTAATATATATATATATATTTATGTATATATATTTATTCTATATTTTTGCTTTGTAGGGAATAGCTCAGGGAGAGCTGCCGCTGCTAACAAGGAACTAGAGCGGGAGTTTCAGAAGACTGGACGACTTATAGCTCTTAGACTAGACCCCACCAATAGCAGGTGGCAGACTATCGGTGACACCTCCAAATGGTACAAGAGCTATTTGGGGACATATGTCGCTACCGTCCCGCATACTTACGACTCGTGGGATCAGGTGCCCGCACACATCAGGGATGGACTTATTCCCTGGCTCCAGGTTTAAAACATTTTATTTTATAATTTAAATACGTCATTACAAAATTAGGGTAGATGCTGACTATTACTACAAAATTGCAGAGACGGTTCTACTTGGACCCGTATCTAAATTACGACAACGGTCACCCCTTACGGGTCGCTGTTGAAAACATGATTCGTCAAGATGCCCAAAAGAACTACAGGGATAAAAAAGCAAAATTCAAGGGGAAATGGTTTAGCGACAGAGGTGGGTTAGATAGACTCGGGGAATTCGAAGGTGTTCCGCCGCATGGAATGCCTCAAGATGTCTGGAGGGATCTACTGCATTTCTGGACCAGGGAACACCGGATGCTTGTTGCCCAAAGAAACGCGACTAACAGGCATGGACAAGATAATCTTGTCAGTACTCACGGTCGCCAGTCATATGCTCAGCGTGAATATGAATACGCTGTAAGTTATTATTTTTACGGTTTATTAATAAATATGTATATATATATATATATAGAGAGAGAGATACACATACATATATATAACTTTTATTAATGTATATACAGCGTAGTAATCAGGGGCAACGGGAGCCCCCGCCTGAGTTCTTTTTGCGGGCCCACACATTACACGATGGGACGGTGCAGGCAAGAGTTCCTCCCATTTATGTAAGTTCTTGTAACTAACTTAAGTTTGTATTTTTTGTAAATTTTTATTAATTAAAACTAACTTTTTTATTTGTTTATGATTTAATGTGGTACAGGACCGGCTTGTTGAATCCCACCAGGCACTTTCCCAACAGCCCAACACCCCGCCGAGTCAGACATTTTTGGAAGCTTTGGGGATCCGGTCGGGACATACCCGCGGGGTTGGGCGTTTGGTTAGAGGAACACGAGGACTGAATGTCGACCTCCCGCCTATTGTTGACCCTCCTTTGGAGGCCCCAGCTCAGGAGCCGTGGTTTAACGTGGATCAATTCTTCAACCCTCCGAGCCCTTGGGACATCGCCGGGTCTAGTTCCGCCTCATTACCCACACATCGCTTGGATAGTGATAGTGATAGTGATTAGTTTGTAATTTTTATGAACCTCTTTATTTTGAAGTTTTCTATGTATTATGTACATTATGTCTTTATTTTGATTATGTATTATTTTAATTAAAGTTTATATCGGTTAAATAAGATAATAAATAATAAACCGGAAGGTGACGTCAAGGTGGGGCTTCAAGCAATAAAAATAAAAAATTTGTTTTTTTAAGATAATAAATTTTAAAAGAGAAAAATGAAAAATATGCGAAAATTATGATTGGTAGTGATAATTTTATCTAACTAGAAATGAGAAATAAATAACGTGGTGTAGATTTGACGATGATATACGAGAAAAAAAAAATTAAGTTGGATAAGGCTTTAAAATTACATTATTACCAAAATAAGTTTAATTTCTCAATATTATTATGGCCAAATGAATCAAGTTTTTTAATGCCATAACATAATATGAGTTTATTAGTTTAAAGTAAACAATTTAATCAAGTAATTCTATCAATTTTTTTTTTATTAAATGATATTTATCTAATGAAAGAGCATTAAAATGATTAACCAACAAACCACCTTGATAGTGGTTATCACCATGGTCTTCTTCTATATTTAGGCTTCCCCGTTCAATTCATGAGAACAAATCACACACCATTATGTCTTTATTTTGATTATGTATTATTTTAATTAAAGTTTATATCGGTTAAATAAGATAATAAATAATGATAAAATTTATATTATTGGAAAACAAATATTTATGTATAAAAACAAAAAATATAACAAAATATTTATTATTGTAATGAATTTAATCATCTATAACAATAGGAGGCCCAGGTGGTATTCTTGGGCAGTTTGCATACATCCATTCTTGAAACGCTTGTTCTCGATGTGCGTACAATGATGCCACTGCACGTGCAGGCGGGGTTGCGTAGTATGACCATTCTGGATTCTTGTAAGCCATTGGGTACTCACCTGTTAATTCCACTGCAACAAAATGACTCTCCTCATTTACGAGAGCAATAGTTATCGGTTGAGCCAACATTAATTGATCCAATCCATGATGCATCGGGAATACTTTTCGGGCGTCACGTAAACTGATGCAGTTGATTATTATACCTAGCTTATTGGCCAGGAGGATATGGAAAAACACTTTACTCATCCAATGGTCCTTGGGACGCCATTTTTTATAATAAGAGGTTTGCAACGCCTCTAATATGCGTTTGCCCTCGGGCCCATACATTCGCATGTACCCTTCGCGGTCAGATTCAAACTCCTCTAGCATTTGCGTACGAACCCACTCCGAACCGTAATCCTCATCTAGCCCCAAAGCTACCGCGGTAGCTCGAAATCCACAACTACCATCCCCTTTGACATTCTGTGCGCCGACAACGTAAGGTCGAATGTACGTTGGCAGCTCTTCTAGTACCCATGCGATGTTTCGGGACAGTCTGGCGTTAAGCGGTTCCGCAATATACCCATCCCAACTGGTGTCTGACTTTGCCTCTGAATCTGGCTCTGACTTTGACTTGGCATATGGCTGCTCAGATTGGACCGCATATGATTGGGATGGTTCCCCCCAGCCATATAAATTTTGGACCCCATAGGATTGGGACGGGTCCCCGAATGTATATATATTCTCAAGACCAGGATATGGGAAGAGGTTTCCGAAAAAGTCTAGATTATCCTTTACCCATTCGGATTGGGTCGTCTCCCCGAATAAGTTCTGTGTCTCGGGGATACGACATGATTGGGACGGCTCGTACATACTGTGTCGCGCACCCTGCGGGTCATCATACCGTGATTTGGTGGGCGCGTACTCACTTTGTCTAGCGGGCTGCACAGGTGGCGGGCTATTCAGATCTGGCACCTCTTCAGTCCTTGGGCGACTGGACTTAGATTTCCGAAGCCCAGGTGGCTTTTTGTTAAGATCGGGCACCTAGACCAATAAAATAAAACAATTACTTAAAATCAATTAGTTTTATAAATTTTATTAAATCACTAATTAAGCTTATGATGTGTTTGGTCTACCTTTGGCGGCTTTTGTTTCGACCCGACCGGTCTTCCACGTGTGCTCTTCTGAACAATGGGATCTTTCACCTGTGACTTACCCGGCTTAAACATATCCTTTATCTTAGACAACCAATGTTTCCGTTGGGCCTTGGGTTGCTCCACCAAGAAAGTTGTAAGATCACCTAAGACTTCATGGACATCTTCTACATCGTCTTCCTCTTTTAGACATGTCGATGGTGTTAAGTCAAGCTTTCTCCAAAACGGGTCTATTACATGCGGCTGAATACGAGTCTCTGCATTTTTATATATCAATAAGTATACGACATTATGTTGGTATGATTAAAAAAATATATATTAAAACATACTAACCACGGTGCATGTACTCGGCAATCTTGCAGGCACATGGTAGCCCACAACTATACCGAACCTTGCACCCGCATTTTTTCACATTTTTTTGTTTGTCTAAGCGAATGATTTCATCAACCATGATGTCCAAAGCTTTATGTGAAACCGTTCCCAGCAGGGCCTTCATACAGTTGTAGTTATGTTTACCCAGGCGGGTTCCCTTGCTATACCCCAGTTGGCCCCTTATTTCAGTTTCTTGACCGATAATGACAGAATCAACACATTGCAGGATTCTAGTAAATGTACATTTCCCCTTCAGCTCTTCCTTCAGATGGTGGTGCTCGGCCTCGACTCTGTTTGTGGTGTGGTTCTGATAGTTGAGATGTTCATCCACCCAACATGACACAAAATGCTCTCGGTACGGGGACAACCAATTATCGTTGAGGTACTTGTAGACACCTGGATAAGCTCCCAATTTTTTCTTTAACTCCTTCTCGTATGCTTTAAACTCGTCAAGAGTCCGAGATTCATAGACTCTTTTCCACCACACGTTAAGCATAAAGATGTTAACATCTTTCTTCACCCGCAATGCCGGTTCGCAGTGTTTGGTTATGTTTTGCCATATGTGGTACCTACACAACAGGTGTTTCGCTTGCGGCATAACAACCTTCAATGCTCTCATCAGGGCCAGCTCCCTGTCAGTTAAAACCACACGAACGGTAAAGCCTTCAACAAGGGTGGATTTTGTTTTATAATTTTAATTTAATTTTAATTTTTTTTTAATTTTTTAAGCCTTCAACAAGGGTGGACTTCAGACATTGTAACACCCATTTATAATTCGCCTCCTGCTCGTTTACGATAAAAGCATATGCTAAACTGAAGGTCCGGCCCGTTGAAGTGACGCCGACAATCTCAACAGGCGGCATGTTGTACACGTTGGTTTTGTACGTGGAGTCTATTTCAATAACCCAGGGAAATGCGCGCCATAGGGTCATTGATGTTGGATGCATGAAAAAGAGATTCTCCAACCGTCCATTTTTACTATTTGTAGTAAACTGGTAAAAGTAATTTCTCTCTTGCATCAGTGAGAACATAACCTGCGACAGGTGAACAAGATATAGTAAATATGTCACTTCCAACAACGGAGTACGTAATCACTAATATGATGTTTGTACCTGCATTGGAGTATGTCCTGCATGGCCCGCCCTCCGTCTCGATTTCAGAAAGTTGGTAATGTCTCCTCTTCGAGTCAGGTTTCCTGGAAATTCATTTTTCAGGTTAACCAGGATCTGGCGTGGGAACATACCGCGATCAGATAGGTTTCCCACATATTGCTTTTCTTCTTCCGTCATCCGTCTCGCGTATGCATTCCCCTGCAGATCGGTAGCTGGATCATGATTGTGTTTCCAATCCTTGACAGTTACCCTCCAACCACCATCATACCCGGGGCGGCCTTCCAAATTAAAGGGACACCCTATCTTGTTGGACCGTTTGGGTGGCCCAGTTAACCTTTTATCGCGTGGTCCACCGTGGTGACATATTAGTGTCACCTTATTGACCACCTTTAACGAGTTTTTGTTCGACCTCCGTGTGACTAGAACATAACCCAACTCCAGTGCTGTTCTTTTAGCCCACTCCGTCAATTCTTCGACGGAATCAAACACCTCCTCGGTTTCTAAGTCTCCAGGTTCGCAGTCAAATTGACCTTCTGCATCAGGTGACTCAAACTCATCATCGGGCACTTCAATACGTACGTTTTCTGGGTCTGCCCAAATAGCCTCAAAACTATCCATCTTAAACAAAAATGCGAAAGAAAATTGTGATTCTGTTTGTTATCGAAATGAAGAAAGAAAATAGAACATGTACTTTGAATGCCAAACGAAATACGGATTATATAAGCCAATTTATATAATTGTAAAATTGTGATTCATTGCTTGGGTCGAGTGAGTAAAGATTTGAAATCGAAATGAAGAAAGAAAATAGAACATGTACTTTGAATGCCAAACGAAATACGGATTTATATGATCGGCAGTCATGGGTCCAAGGATGACGAGGTGCCACGTGGCACGTATTAGCGGCGACGTCGCCGCTAATACGTGATACGTGGCACCTCGTGTTCAGTAATGCTGTCAAGATTGTCGAGGTGCCACGTGGCACGTATTAGCGGCGACGTCGCCGCTAATACGTGTTACGTGGTACCTCGGGAACGTGCTTCGTCAGTCATGGTTCCAAAGTTTGTCGGGTCCCACCATTAGCGGCGACGTCGCCGCTAATACCCTGGTGGGGTTGCCCTTTTACTGGTGGGGTTACCCTGTGCCTATTATTATATATGAACTGTCACTTGATGAATCAAAAGCTCGACTTGAAGTTGAAAAATATATACTCGTATTAGATTATTCACGCGCATAAAATAAAAATATAAATGTACTAGTAATCGTAGTATGTCACTATAAACTTGGGGGAAAAAACACACACGTACATGTACACACACATAGGGAAGGTTCATGTAAAAACTCAGGGACGGCTGCAGCTTCGCTGCCCCCACTTCAATTTTAGTACAATGTAATTTTTCAAAATTTAAATGGTATATTTATAATTTTTTTCTAAAAGTAAGAAAAAATAAGTAGGAAATAAATACAAATGTTACCTTCGTTGTCAACTTGTCATAAACTTATTATTTGGATGTCATTGGTCATCGAGCATTAATTTTAAGATAGATTTTTTCATTGAGAGGTTAAAAAAACTCGAGTTGTTTGGATTTTTAATCGAAAGAATGAAGTATAGTTTAAGAAAAAACTTTCGTTGTTTGGGTATGTAAATGTGTAGTACATTATAGTGGAACTGTTTATAGAAAATTTATTTTCTTTCAAATTATTATATATATTTATCACAAACAATTAATTATAATTATCATAATGTAGAGAATATATATATATATACAAGCTAATTATATCCAAAGAAGTATATTTTTTGGGTTTCTTGCATTATATGATTGAATACGTTTTCATTTAATAAGACCTTGTTCGACACGTGTGGTCATTATTTATTAAAAAAAAACTAGTATTTTAAATATGAGTGTTAGACCCGGTGTAGATAACAAATTCTTTTGAGGGTCCATTTTCTTTTTTCGAGGTAGGGCCCTTTTTTTTGCATTTTCGAATACGACTCTTATAAGTATGACAAACAACTTTTAAAATTGCCCCCACGCAAAAAATTTCCTGGCTCCGTTTCTGTAAAAACTATTCACATATAAACATGGATAATATTAAGTGTAACTTGAATTGTTCATATGTGAACGAATTTGTTCTGTTATATATACCATGCATTCACATATGAGCATCAAGCTATAATTTAAAAAAATTCATAATATGAGTAATATTTTTAGTTCAAATGGTTCTCATCACATAAACTTTTTCATCTATATATATACACCATAAAAATGACATAATTTCTTTATTTAATTTAGTACAACTTTTGGGTTTACAATAATCAAGGTATTTAATTCACAGTTACATATATATGCAGGAGTTTAGAGATATATGGTTAACTTTGAATGAATCATAAATATATGTATCGACATCATATGGCTCATATGGAATGATTCAATGAGTATCTAATTATGGTATCGAGAGTAAATTCCTTCATTGCTTTTTTATTTCAAAATTATAAAAAGAAGTATAATCGGCTAATTGACCTTGTAAAGAATTAACATTTGAATAAAATAATGAGGTATTCTAACTCCGATCTTGTAATTTCTAAGAAATCATAAAAAGGTTGTAAAAGACTTTAATTATAAGAAGGGTATGAAATTCAGTAAGTGGAAGCCCAGTTAGCACATGCCCTCTCAAAAAGCGACTTGGTGGAAACACCACCTATGTTCGAATCCTTGCAAAAGTATATTCCACCAGCCAAGGTTTCTGGGTCTCACTGACAGACGTCGTTGCAGGGTCGCTAGCTTGAGAGGAAAAAATGTTCTACGGGACTAAAGGGTTCTTGGGCATTTACCTTTTTTTTTAAGGGAATATATGAAATGATGAACGTATATACTTTGAAGAAAAATTTGAGTTAAAATGATTCATGCGTTTTGAAGAAAAATTTGAGTTAAAATGATTCATGCGTCGACTTTTAGAGTACAAACGTATTTTGAGAGATGTTTGCCACCCTTCCAAGGCATTGATCCCTAGTATCCATGTTTTCACCTAAATGGCAATTCTCTTTTCTGGAACTCCATCCTTCATGCATGCTAAGACCATTTTTATAAGTCAAACATAGTCAAATCAAACTTTATTCGCATCAACCTTCAACAGAACATTCAATTACAGATATGGTATATATGACACACTTCTTACTAAATTTTATTTTTATTTTTAAAAAGATCACTTATGTGTTGTTACTATTTTGTGACTTTTATTTGGTCAATTTTTTAGTTTAATTACTAGTGACTCACGCTAAATTTACATGTCTTATTGTAGTTAACAACGTAATATTTTATTGTGTCGTGAAATTTATACAAGCAAATTGATGATACCAATCCTAACTATATAGTATCTGAAATGTTAAGATGATTTTTATAAAAATAAAAAAATCCTTTGACATAATTATTAAGCGTTATGAAATAAGGAGAAGACAGATCTGACTTCACATGGAGATGTTGTAGAAATTGGATTTAAAGATGGAAAATGATTAATCAACCTAACTCATATGCCTAAAAATCAACCTAAAATCTTAAGAATTTAACATCTTTCTTAATCTTGCCCCCTGATTTTTTCACATGTCACCATCTTACTATTAGTCATATCTTTAGGCACACCAATTAAATTGATTTATCATTATCCTTTAAAGATTTGAAGGTACAAGAAAAGACAAATGAACTTATCATCTTTTGACCTTTTGGGGTAAAATAAAGGTACCCCTTAACGTCTGTCGGAAAAGAAACATACCATAACCTAAATTACTTTCTCTGGATCAAATCTTCCAAAACGTTACTTCACTTCCTAGCAAATCTTACGAAATCGTTTCCACATTTTGTGTAACATTTAATATGTTACTTAAATTTAAATTTAAATTAAGGAACTTGAATAATGTTCTATATACTATCTATGATTATACTTTTAGATTTAAAAACTTGGTCTTAGTCAAACACCACATGTTTACATAAAGAAAAACTCGGCTTATCAAATTATTTATAACTTCTTTTTTATGATTTCTTCCAACAAACCAGCAAGTTGTCCGATTGAATAATTTCAACAAATATCATTATTGAATATTTATTTAGTACTCCACCTCATACGGTTGTGTGTTAACGGTAACGACGTGGTTATTTCGGCGACGGGTGATGATGGTGATGACGAGTAGTATAGATATATGTAATATGTATAAGGGTGTAGTATACTTATCTTAAAAGTTGATATGAATAAGAAAAAAGTACCAAAACTCGATCCTGTCTCGAGCTCGTACTAGCTCCCGATAATGAAGATCCGCATCGAATTTTAAATGAGACAAGGATTGATATCCATTTATAGGGATTTTCGGGATTCAGACCGGGACAATACAAAGAAATCTCGTAATTTGCGGAATTTTCCCGATACCGGCTAATATTTGCCCGCTACCATGTTTTAGTGACTTTTAGGACCAGTATCGTCCCGTATCGGTCATTCCTACTTGGCAGGAAGTTTTATGTCACCAATGGGGTGAAACCCTAGTGGTACCGCCATCATGTAACCACATGGACCCACAGATGAAGGCTAGAGATCACAAGTTCAAAACTAGTCAAAGGCAAGTGGAGAAACGGTACATGGACCAAAGGATTCCCACCCATTTACCCTTGAATTGGAAACTAGTGGCTATCAATGCTTCTAATCTATTAAAGAAAACCATTTATCAACATATTGATTTTTAAGAATTCACATACCAATTCGATTACATGTCTTTATTTTTTCATGATAGAAAGAGTTTGATTTTGGTGAAAAGTCTATGAGTTTCATAAAAAATTTGATCACCCTAGGAGTCCAAAAACATTTAACCTATCATGTGACAAATTAAATTCCAGCACAAATGTAGTAATAATGGTGTCTTGCATAATATAATCATAGAACATTTCAACCTCAAAGGAGCAGGTGGGGACAAATTTTGATGACAATTCTTGTCAAACTTAATTAGCCATGATTGATTTTTCTGTGAGGTGGATTGTGTTTAGACATAGTGTCAAAACTAAAGGGGGCCATCACACTATCAAAGAACAAAGAAAAAAACATACCGCCAGAATAATACATTAAATTAAAAAACAAGAATGAAGCAAGCAAACCGCAAGTGAAAAAAAGAGTGTTGTACTATATGAATTGCAAATCTCAAATTGTATATACATCATGATCGGCCATTGTTCTTGATCTAATGATCTACTAACAATATATATATAAAAAAACCATTTTTTTTTGCCTAAGATAATACCAAAATACCCACGGTTTCGCCTCTAAATTTAAGAAACTCTGTCACAAAAATAGTGGTAAAAACGTGGGTATTTTGGATACTTTACTAACAATTAATAAAAAAAATACATAAAAAGATAGCTTAAAAAGGTAAAAGGAGAAGAAAAAAACTAACACATGATCAACAAAAGGATCCAAAATATTTTACTAGTTGTGTAAAGGATCTGGACAACTTGGTACTTTTCTTTTATTTTCTTGAAAGTTGTTTCCTTTTGAAAGATTTGTGGAGTTGAATCTGCCATTGAAGAATCTTTTGTAAAGCTCCGATCTTTTCATCTCATCGGAATCTTTTTCGTACGGTGGTGATGGTGGTTGTTGTGGTGGTGCTGGTGGTGGTGGTCTTATTGCATCAACTTTAATACAACTATTTAAGTCCCATATTTGAAGTACCAAGAAAATGATGAGTAACACCACCACTGAAGAGTGTAACGCCGCCGCTCTCCTCCTTGTGCCGGAAAATGACATGGTGGTTAAAAACCCACATAAATAACACTTTTTCTCCGGTGATGGTTGTGTTAGATATTAGCCGGATATAATAATGTATATATATATATATGTTTATTATTGTTGGTTTTTAGCTCTATAGGTCAGATAGATAAATAGATATACATATAGATACAGAGTGAGGGAGTGAGTGAGTGAATGAATGTTGTGTTTTTCTTCTCTTTCTAAATCGACGGTTAAATATGATGGGATCTCAAGAAAAGACTCATGAGAAGGAGGAGATGGTAAAAAGAAGTTAATTTTCATGCAACAAACGGACCCCACTTTGTATAGAAGAACAAAATGATGACAGGACACCATCACACTTTTTAGTCTTGTCATTTTGTTTTTACAAACACTCTAATTTCATGTAATTGTCCTTCAACAGTGCATAAAGTTTATCTCGAACGTCATTTTAATTGGCCTAACCGTCTCAAGCCTATTCATAAGCTAAGTGAGATTAATTTACTCATAAAGTATTTCAAATTGCGTAGAGTTTAATCGGGTGGAGCTCGAGCTTAAACTAGAGCTACATGAGTATATTTTGAATGGAGCTCGATATCATAATGATCAGTTCAGAAGCTTAATCGAGCTTGTATTATTTTACAAGTTTACCCATGAGTATTATAGTACCACGTAATCGATTCAGGCTTAAAATGATTGAATTGGGTTAAAAAGTTTCGAGTCGCGTTTGTTGAAGTTATCGAGCTTATACTTCAACTTTGGTTGATATTTATATTAATATTTTACCCGAATCGAGTGGAACCGAGCTTGATAATATCAGTTAGTTAATCGAGCTCAAGCTTGAACTTTTATGCTAAGTCAGCTTGATCGGTCGAGTTTCAAGTTTGGTAATTGAGTCGAGTTTAAATCTATCACTGTACTAACTCGACTTCATTGAGCCCATTTATGGAACAAAAACTGGTATTTTTGGAAGTTGTACCCTCTTATACGAGTATAAATTGACATAGATATCATAACAATTTTCGGATATACACATTAAGGACTGAAATGGGTATATTCCTGATTTGCAAGGACTAGACTAGGATATTTTGAGTGTCTTTGTAACGGGATCATAATTTACGTAATCATGATCTAATTTCGAACTTTTGTGCTTATCATCTTTTATTTGATTAAAAAAAAAAAAAATTCACACCTCTTCTTTACACGATCTATAGTAGCTTTAGCAAGGTATTATTTTATGCTGAAAACTGATATATAAACGCCTAAATCAAAATTAGCAATTATAAATTCTGTTTGTTTCTTTATTCAAGAATTGTAAAGTCGAAACCTTCAAAAATGTGAATTCAACTATCAATATATCATAAGAAATGCAACTAATCCATTATTTCTATATTTTTCTTTTCAAATAAAACAGTAATGGTCAATATCAATGTCACGGATTTAATTGCATATAAGTCTATTATATGTCCATTCAATAGAGGTTGGGGGGGGGGGAAATTATATAACAAGGCCCTTTCAATTTGTACGCACCAATTGATTACAGCATTGAATTTAATCCACTTGTTTCGATCGTGAAAGCTTTTAATTTGTTCATAATAATTGGACAGCTGTTGAAACAAGTGTGTTTCATCTAATTCTCATCTCGTCCAAAATAAAATGCGAACATGAATTAACGTGACAAAAGAATCATTAATGTGTTTATCAATCAACTTGCACTAATTAATATACATTTATCCATCCATCCTGAATTGTTGAAACACATGATACATTTTTTTTTGTGTGTGTGAAAACATACATCACCATTTCAATTAGTGCTAACCTTTAAAATGACTAGAAATCTAGAATTAATTACAAAAGAAAAAAATGTACGTTTCGCCTTTAATTTTTGCGAACCGTATGTAGACTTGCCCGAAAAACCCGGTTCAAAAAACATCGGTTCGGATAAACCGGATTTGGGACCGAAAAAACCGGTTCCTGGTTCCTCAAGAACCGATCGGTTCCGAACCGGTTCAGCTTTCGGATCCAAAAATCAGTTCCAAATCGATTCGGTTCCGGTTCTTGGACAAAATAACCGAAAAAAATTGGTCAAACGTTGACCAAGAACTGGTTCCGAACCGGTTCCAGTTCTTGAAGAATCGGTTCTTCGTCAAGTTAACTGGAACCGGTTCCGGTTCCTGAAAAAACGATCTGTGCATCTCTAACCGTAAGTACCATTTGGTGTAGGATTTCATACACACCTCTCTATCTCCCATATTATTGGATAGAAAGATGGTAATAAAATGAAATATGAGGGTTGGAGGTCTAGCAAATCGCTGGTTAAAATTGTTTCTAACACGTCTGAATCGAAATTAACTTTACAAAAAAAAATGAAATATGGAAATCATTTGGCAAATGTGAAGGAAAAAAAACGAAACTTTGAGGGGTATGTACGTATATCACATTACTTATCACTCAATATATGTTAAAAATAAGAAAAATGATTAATGTGTCTAAAATGTAAGTTTAAAAATATGTCTAATAAGGAAAGATTGACACATGACAACATCAATGGTAAAGATTAAGAAAAAGAAAATGTGAAAACCATGTGTCAAAAATTGCATGGATTAAACCGATTTTTAGACATATTTGTTAGGCAAATCTATCATTGCTCTTAAATAATTAAGGTAATGAAAAGAAAGTTTGATCGATTTGACTTTGAACTATGATATATGATTGATGATGAATACCCGAAAAGATTAATATGGATTATGGAGCATCAAACATAGTTGATTTAGAGTAGATCGAGCAATGATCATGATACACAGTTTGGTACGCACGCGAGATTTGACACGAAAAACATTATGCGGTCAAGGAATGGCCAAAAAATTGCCTATACTCTAGCAACTCAAGTCAAAGTCATATCACTCAAGTCAAAGTCATATCTATCTAATCTTTTATCAACTCAGAATTAAGTCAATGAACAGTCATGTTCTTGGCTCTCACTAACAAGTAACAAGGAATAAAAGAACGGGGCGCGTAACACCACCAGGGCAAACAGGGTAGGCCCACCAGGCACTATTAGCGGCGACGTCGCCGCTAATAGTGGGGGGCCCACTGACAACTTGCAGAAGTCAAAGCCTGTTTTTTGCCCATGGACCCCACACTATTAGCGGCGACGTCGCCGCTAATAGTGTACCATATTTTCCTTTTAAACGCCGCTGCAAGCCAGACGACCCATCTTCTTCCCCAAACAAATAAAACGCACCTCCCTTAAAAAAAAAAAAACATTCCGGCCATAGACCAGTTTGTATCCATATTCCGGCCCTCAATCCCCTCACCCTCTATATCAACAATCCGGCCACCCACCCTTTTGCTGGTGACGAAAATCCGGCCCGGTTCATTTTCCGGCGACTTTTCAGGCGAAAATCCGACCACACCAATTTTCAGACGAGGTATTAGCGGCGACTAGCATTAGCGGCGACATTTCCGGCGACCCACTTTTCCGGCGACCCACTTTTCCGACGTTTTCTTTGTATGTTTACTAAGACTCATTTATTTTTGTATTGTTGTTATTATTTTTAATATATGTTATTATTAGTTATAAAAATGTTATAGTATTATATTTAGAAATTTTACGTTTGTTAGTTATTCTTAATATGATTGTTAATATTATGTTAGAAAAACCATTTTGTTAATATGATTGTTAGAAATTAGTGGTAGAAAGGTTATGATATTATAGTTAAAAATGATATGATTGTTAGAAATTATATGATTTTTAAGAATTATTGGTAGTTTATCATTATTGATAATATGATTGTTAATAGTGTTAAAAATGTTATGTTATCATAATTATAAATTATATGATTGTTAGAAATTTTATGGTTATTGTTAATATGATTTGTAGTATTATGTTAGAAAACAGTTGTTAGTATAATATGATTGCAAGTATTATTGTTAGAAAAATGTGCTAATTTTAGGTATAATAAGTTGGAAATAGTGTGTCCAAAATATGTTAATTTCATTTGGGGCTTTTTTAACCTTGATTATTGTTTTTATATAATTTGTAGGTTAAAATGGCTGCTGTTCATGGCGGAGATGGTGGCAATGACCCTCCAAATTGGGGGTGGAATCCCCAATGGGGCTGCAAACGTAGCGGGGGTAAGTATATATAGATGTATATATATATATATATATATATATATATAGATATGTATATATATTTTTTCTTTAATTTTGCTTTGCAGGGAATAGCTCAGGGAGAGCTGCCGCTGCTAACAAGGAACTGGAGCGGGAGTTTCAGAAGTCTGGACGACGTATAACTATTAGACTTGATACCGCTGAAAGCAGGTGGCAGACTATCGGTGACACCTCCAAATGGTACAAGAGCTATTTGGGGACATATGTCGCTACCGTCCCGCATACTTACGACTCGTGGGATCAGGTGCCCCCACACATCAGGGATGGACTTATTCCCTGGCTCCAGGTTTAAAACATTTTATTTTACAATTTAAATACGTCATTACAAAATTAGGGTAGATGACTGACTATTACTACAAAATTGCAGAGACGGTTCTACTTGGACCCGTATCTAAATAACGAAGACGGTCACCCCTTACGGGTCGCCATTGAAAACATGATTCGTCAAGATGCCCTAAAGAACTACAGGGATAAAAAATCAAAATTCAAGGGGAAATGGTTTAGCGACAGGGGTGGGTTAGATAGACTCGGCGAATTCGAAGGTGTTCCGCCGCATGGAATGCCTCAAGATGTCTGGAGGGATCTACTGCATTACTGGACCAGGGAGCACCGGATGCTTGTTGCCCAAAGAAACGCGAATAACAGGCATGGACAAGATAATCTTGTCAGTACTCACGGTCGCCAGTCATACGCTCAGCGTGAATATGAATACGCTGTAAGTTATTATTTTTACGTTTTATATCCACATATGTATATATATATAGAGAGAGAGAGATACACTTACATATATATAACTTTGATTAATGTATATACAGCGTAGTAATCAGGGGCAACGTGAGCCCCCGCCTGAGTTCTTTTTGCGGGCCCACACATTACACGATGGGACGGTGCAGGCAAGAGCTCCTCCCATTTATGTAAGTTCTCGCACAACACTTAAATTCGTATTTTTTGTAAATTTATATTAATTATAACTAACTTATTTATTTGTTTATGATTTAATGTGGTACAGGACCGGCTTGTTGAATCCCACCAGGCACTTTCCCAACAGCCCAACCCCCCGCCGACTCAGACATTTTTGGATGCTTTGGGGCTCCGGTCGGGACATACCCGCGGGGTTGGGCGTTTGGTTAGAGGAACACGAGGACTGAATGTCGAGCTCCCACATATAGATGACCCTCCTCAGTCGCCGCCCTTTAACGTGGATCAATTCTTCAACCCTGCGAGCCCTTGGGACATGGCCGGGTCTAGTTCCGCCTCATTACCCACACATCGCTTGGGTAGTGATAGTGATAGTGATAGTGATTAGTTTGTATTTTTTATTTTATTTTTTATGAACCTCTTTATTTAGTTATTCTTTATAAGTTATATATATTTATATATATTCTTTATTTTTGGTTAATTCTAGTATTATTATCATAAGTTATATATATTTATATCTGAACTTTTTTAAATTTTTAATTTATATTTGAAATTTTCATTACGACACTAAAAAGATGAACACAATAATAATTTCCTTGTAAAACAAATCAATTAGGTAGAGACATTATTTTACTAGAAAAAAACAAACACATTACAACATTATTACTCTATATCTTTCTATAAAATACAACATGTAATGAATTTAATCATTTATAACAATAGGAGGCCCAGGTGGTATTCTTGGGCAGTTTGCATACATCCATTCTTGAAACGCTTGTTCTCGATGTGCGTACATTGATGCCACCGCACGTGCATGCGGGGTTGCGTAGTATGACCATTCTGGATTCTTGTAAGCCATTGGGTACTCACCTGTTAATTCCACTGCAACAAAATGGCTCTCCTCATTTACGAGAGCAATAGTTATCGGTTGAGCCAACATTAATTGATCCAAGCCATGATGCATCGGAAATACCGTTCGAGCGTCACGTAAGCTGATGCAGTTGATTATTATACCTAGCTTATTGGCCAGGAGTATATGGAAAAACACTTTACTCATCCAATGCTTTGGGACGCCATTTTTTATAATAAGAGGTTTGCAACGCCTCTAATATGCGTTTGCCCTCGGGCCCATACATTCGCATGTACCCTTCGAGGTCAGATTCAAACTCCTCGAGCATCTGCGTACGAACCCACTCTGAACCGTAATCCTCATCTAGGCCCAAAGCAACCGCGGTTGCTCGAAATCCACAACTACCATCTCCTTTGACATTTTGTGCGCCGACAACGTAAGGTCGAATGTACGTTGGCAGCTCATCTAGTACCCATGCGATGTTTCGGGACAGTCTGGCGTTCATCGGTTCCGCAATATACCCAACCCAACTGGTGTCTGACTTTGCCTCTGACTTTCCTCTGACTCTGGCTCTGACTTTGCCTCTGACTCCTTTCTATGCGATGGTGCCCGGAACAAGTCATCAACAAAGCTGGCATATGGCTGCTCAGATTGGACCCCATATGATTGGGACGGTTCCCCCCAGCCATATACATTTTGGAGCCCGTCGAACCCATAGGATTGAGACGGGTCCCCGAATGTATATTTATTCTCAAGACCTGGATATGGGTTGAGGTTTCCGAATAAGTCTGGATTCTCCTTGACCCACTCGGATTGGGACGGCTCCCCGAATAAGTTTCGTGTCTCGGGGAGACGACATGATTGGGACGGCTCGTACATACTGTGTCGCGCACCCTGCGGGTCATCAAACCGTGATTTGGTGGGCGCGTACTCACTTTGTCTGGCGGGCTGCACAGGTGGCGGCATGTTCAGATCGGGCACCTCTTCAGTCCTCGGGCGACTGGACTTGCATTTCCGAACCCCAGGTGGCTTTTTGTTAAGATCGGGCACCTAGACCATTAATATAAAACAATTACTTAAAATCACTTACTTTTATAATTTTTCTTAAATCACTAATTAAGCTTATGATGTGTTTGGTCTACCTTTGGCGGCTTTTGTTTCGACCCGACCGGTCTACCGCGTGTGCTCTTCTGAACAATGGGATCTTTCACTTGTGAGTTACCCGGCTTAAACATGTCCTTTATCTTCGACAACCAATGTTTCCGTTGGGCCTTGGGTTGCTCCACCAAGAATGTCGTAAGATCACCTACGACTTCATGGACAGCTTCTATATCGTCTTCGTCTTTTAGGGATGTCGATGGTGATAAGTCAAGCTTTCTCCAAAACGGGTCTATCACATTCGGCTGAATACGAGTCTCTGCATTTTTTAATATCAATAAGTATACGACATTATGTAGGTATGATTAAAAAAATTGTATTAAAACATACTAACCACGGTGCATGTACTCGGCAATCTTGCAGGCACATGGTAGCCCACAACTATACCGAACCTTGCACCCGCACTTTTTCACATGTTTTTTCAGTTGTTTGTCTAAGCGAACGATTTCATCAACCATGATGTCCAAAGCTTTATGTGAAACCGTTCCCAGCAGGGCCTTCATACAGTTGTAGTTATGTTTACCCAACCGGGTTCCCTTGCTATACCCAGTTGGCCCCTTATTTCAGTGTCTTGACCGATAATGACAGAATCAACACATTGCAGGATTCTAGTAAATGTACATTTCCCCTTCAGCTCTTCCTTCAGATGGTGGTGCTCAGCCTCGACTCTGTTTGTGGTGTGGTTCTGATAGTTGAGATGTTCATCGACCCAACATGACACAAACTGCTCTCGGTACGGGGACAACCAATTATCGTTGAGGTACTTGTAGACACCTGGATAAGCTCCCAATTTTTTCTTTAACTCCTTCTCGTATGATTTAAACTCGTCAAGAGTCCGAGATTCATAGACTCTTTTCCACCACACGTTTAGCCTTTCAATGTTAACATCTTTCTTCACCCGCAATGCCGGTTCACAGTATTTGGTTATGTTTTGCCATATGTGGTACCTACACAACAGGTGTTTCGCTTGCGGCATAACAACCTTCAATGCTCTCATCAGGGCCAGCTCCCTGTCAGTTAAAACCACACGAACGGTAAAGCCTTCAACAAGGGTGGACTTCAGACATTGTAACACCCATTTATAATTCGCCTCTGCTCGTTTACGATAAAAGCATATGCTAAACTGAAGGTCCGGCCCGTTGAAGTGACGCCGACAATCTCAACAAGCGGCATGTTGTACACGATGGTTTTGTACGTGGAGTCTATTTCAATAACCCAGGGAAATGCGTGCCATAGGGTCATTGATGTTGGATGCATGAAAAAGAGGTTCTCCAACCGTCCATTTTTACTATTTGTAGTAAACTGGTAAAAGTAATTTTTCCCTTGCATCAGTGAGAACATAACCTGCGACAGGTGAACAAGATATAGTAAATATGTCACTTCCAACAACGGAGTACGTAATTACTAATATGATGTTTGTACCTGCATTGGAGTATGTCCTGCATGGCCCGCCCTCCGTCTCGATTTCAGAAAGTTGGTAATGTCTCCTCTTCGAGTCAGGTTTCCTGGAAATTCATTTTTCAGGTTAACCAGGATCTGGCGTGGGAACATACCGCGATCAGATAGGTTTCCCACATATTGCTTTTCTTCTTCCGTCATCCGTCTCGCGTATGCATTCCCCTGCAGATCGGTAGCTGGATCATGATTGTGTTTCCAGTCCTTGACAGTTACCCTCCAACCACCATTATACCCGGGGCGGCCTTCCAAAGTAAAGGGACACCCTATCTTGTTGGACCGTTTGGGTGGCCCAGTTAACCTTTTATCGCGTGGTCCACCGTGGTGACATATTAGTGTCACCTTATTGACCACCTTTAACGTATTTTTGTTCGACCGCCGTGTGACTAAAACATAACCCAACTCCAGTGCTGTTCTTTTGGCCCACTCCGTCAATTCTTCGACGGAAGCGAACACCTCCTCGGTTTCTAAGTCTCTAGGTTCGCAGTCAAATTGACCGTCTGCATCAGGTGACTCAAACTCATCATCGGGCACTTCAATACGTACGTTTTCTGGGTCTGCCCAAATATCCTCAAAACTATCCATCTTAAACAATTCAAGTAAACAAGTAAACATCTAGTTCATTAACTATTGATGATATCCATACTATATATATATCTATATTCATAATATATTTATATATGTATCGTCCGAAATATACCTGTGCGAGCAGCTTTGAAAACAATAGTGTGAAAGAAAAATATAATCAAAACGAAAGTGCAAAAGAAGGGTAGCCTGTAGTTTAAAACCGAAATAGAGAATATATATACCAAATTATATGATCGTGGTAAACCTCCAAAATTCGCCGAGGTGCCACGTGGCTCGTATTAGCGGCGACGTCGCCGCTAATACGAGCCACGTGGCACCGCGTGGCACCTCGGCAGTCATGGTTCTACGCTTGTTCCCGAGGTGCCACGTGGCACCCCGGGAACAAGCGTAGTCAGTCATGGTTCCAAAGTTGTCGGGGCCCCACCATTAGCGGCGACGTCGCCGCTAATACCCTGGTGGGGTTGCCCTGTTCCTGGTGGGGATACCCTGTGCCTAAAAGAAAGAAATGTCTCTATGAATACTGTCAAATTTACCAAAAGATACATTGTTGTTCTCTCAAAGTCATCAAATAATGATGATCGATTCAACACATTGATAGGTTGTCAAACTTAAATGTCTACCATCCGGATAAAAGCTCCTACAGAGCAAGTATTTATTTAGTTTTAAATTCTAATAGTTGGTGCATGGTTGATTTTTTAAGGCATAGGGTAACACGACCAGGAAAAGGTCAACCCGACCAGGGGCATTAGCGGCGACGTCGCCGCTAATACTCTGTTACTGACGGGGGGCCGCTAATATTCTGCCAGATTAGCCGTTACTGACATGGGGGCCCGCAGTATTAACGGCGACGTCGCCGCTAATGCTGCCTGGTCGGGGTTTGACTTTTTTGGCCTGGTGGGCTTACGCTCCTCGTTTTTAAATGTCACATGGTAATTTATTAAAAGAATTGATAATATATATAATGATATATACAGAAATATTTGCAATCCTAAGCCTAAAGTTTTGTAAGCCTCATGAAACTCATGAAAAGTGTACACAAGATTCTCAATGAGCAAAAAACCAGAAGACAAAACACATGCCGAGGTTTGTAGTTATTATACCATAAAATCTGGGTTCAAAGTTCATTCTAATCATCATATAAATAAAAAATAATTAAACTTTCAAAAAGTAAGATTTGTTAATACGTGCAATGTAACTAAATGAGCTGGAAAAGTTAATATCTATCAATAGCCTTGGCAAGTTTAACATATTACAAATCAAAGGTGTATATGTAATATTTTGACTAGCACAACAATAATACTGTATGTTTTGTGGAGTAACTATAGACTTGTTTTTGGCAACCATCTTATATATTGTTTACATATTGTTTATTTTCGTTAGAGTGTTGATATATCCTCTTAATTTATCATCTTAAAAATTTTCTTGACAATAATATAATGACATTTGAAAAGATCGAAAGACAAGATTATAAAAAATATTTTATGAAATCCACGTGTTATATTCATATATTTTAATTAAGAGGATAAAATATTTCCCCTAACTAATATTTAGTGTTATTGACAATATTTTTTTAAAAACAACTCATAATTAGGTTTAATTGGTCTCTTTGTAATAGATTTCCACGTCTCTTTGCTTTGGAGTCAAACAAGCTTGCTCATGTTAATGATAGATGGAGGGATGGTGATTGGACATGGTCATGGCGTAGAAACTTACGGGGAGGGGCTGAATCATCACAATTAGATGAATTAAAGACGTTGTTACAATTTGTAAGTCTTGATGATAGAGAAGATTCGTGGGTTTGGAGTGTGACAGGCCAAGTATTTTTTTCTGTTCGACAATTTCGTTTATGTCTTGAACGTGCTCTTTTGCCTTGCGAGCCGATCAAGACCAGGTGGAACTCATTGGTGCCTAAGAAAGTCAATATCTTCATGTGGCGTCTTTTACGAGATCGACTACCATCTCGTTCCAATCTAAGTAAAAAAGGTTTAGACATTAATGATATATCATGTCCTCTTTGCCAGCATAATGTTGAATCTGTTGAGCATCTTTACTCGCAATGCCTCTTTTATACTCGGCTTGCTCAGTTTTTTGTGAAGTGGTTTCATGTTGATATGCCTATCACTAGCCCGAAGTCGCTCTTAGATTGGATTCATGATTCACAATTTACATCCAGATTCAAAAGAATTTTAGAAGTTACTTGTTTTGTATGGTGGTGGTCAATTTGGAAACACAGAAATCAGGTTGTTCATCAGGCTAATGATGACTCGTGTGGTGACGTATTTCAGTCTATTGTTTCTACTTCTTATTGTTGGTTATCTACTCGTGATAGAAAAACTAGTTTTTCATGGCCTGTATGGGCGATGAGTCCTTCCTTTCTTTTGTAATTGTATCTTTCTTTTTATTGCTTAGGCGCCTTGCCGAAGCATATTAATAAAATCCTAGTTGTTCTAAAAAAATTTAGGTTTAATTGGTCGAAAAGTTAAAACTGTTTACCCAGTCAAAAATTCAATCTAATGTCATAATATGGATTAAAAACTCAAACCTAACTTGTGAACTTGATTAAGAAACGACAGCAAGTACCCGCGCGTTGCGGCGGTGAGATGGTGAGGGTGATAGGTCATAGAGTGTGATAGGTCATAGGAGGTGATATGTCATAGAGTGTCATAGCCAAATGCCTTATACGGGCTCCGCCCTCGGATTTAAAAATTTGTCGAAAGTATATCGAATGACATCTCTAATGAAAGAGCATAAAATTTTAAGAACACCCATATAATTTTATAATTTATCGATGTACGGTTTTTGAGATAAAAGATTTTGAAAAAATTAGATGAATAAAATGACTTATGGAGGAGAGAGAAAGTTGTAAGCATTGATGTATGGTACATCATGCATTATCATGTGTACATTGTTGAAATTGAAAGTTGAAACCTTATTTGCTTTATAATATAGTATAGATATAGATAGGTTTGCGACTTGGTTTCGAGACAAATTAAGATGTTAATTTCATATCAAACAACTAGTCAAATGGATATGCAATGGTGACTGGTGAGTCGTGAGTTTATGAATTAGTTGGTTTCAAGTCAAATCTTTTCAGTTCAAAACATTTAAAATACTTTCCGGCTTGATAACTCAAAATTGGAACTCAATCACGCAATCCCGCATGATGAATAATTAAGCGTATTAAGGCATAGGGTAACACGACCAGGAAAAGGTCAACCCGACCAGGGGCATTAGCGGCGACGTCGCCGCTAATACTCTGTTACTGACGGGGGCCCGCTAATATTCTGCCAGATTAGCCGTTACTGACATGGGGGCCCGCAGTATTAGCGGCGACGTCGCCGCTAATGCTGTCTGGTCGGGGTTTGACTTTTTTGGCCTGGTGGGCTTACGCTCCTCGATTAAAATCAGTACAGTAAATGTTAATTTTGCATCGACCTCATGTCCCATTTCAGAGAGTTTTTTTTTTTTCCAAACTACTATAATAGGAAAACTTATTTACCAAACTAGTATACTTTTAAAAATATTTACCATTTTAGTTAAAACCTAATTAAACAATACATTTACTATATAAAAAAAATAAAAAAGGATCTGTTGCCTTCCACTCACGCCCATTTTTTTTAATTCAATAAAAATGGTTATAATTACAATACGAATAACCAAAATACCAAAAATAGCACTAAAACAAAAAGGAAATATGATTTTATATTGCATATATGCAAAGACAACAACCATGCTATGAATTTGTAAATAGATATCATACTTCCCCTTATGTACCTGTATTGCTATATCTCAGTTGTAAGTTGTAACCATCATCACCAAAATTTTCTTAACCATATACAGAAAATATGATAAGTGATTTGACCAGCAACACAAGTGACAATAACATTGATCTTGCAACAACATCATAACATATGTTGACCATGGGCTAAGAGACGTACATCTAAAACATAATGTACTAAATATCAAAAGACAAATAAATATCATTTTTTTTTAGAACGGCTAAATATTATAAAAAAACAAGGCATCAAGCAAAATACTTGATGACCAAAATAAACTGTACAATTACAATAAGCCCAAATAAGGCCTAAGGAAAACGAGACGAACATTACAAAAATAAAAGAGGGTTTTGAAACCACTCGTCCCTCGAAATGCAAAACTTCCTACATCTGCTTGAGATCCACACGTGCGACTGAACCACAATAAAATCAAACAAAAGATCCGAGTGATTTTTACCAGGAGAGAAAACCTCTTCATTACGATGTTTCCAAATAGCCCAAACCGCGCAACACAAGATTGCCTCAATACACATCTTTTTCGTAGATTTAAGATGCAACCCATCAACTAACTGAAGCATATCACCCAAATTAGGCATTGAAAAAAGAGCAATATCAAGCCATTTGGAAATTAAATTCCAGATTTTATCCGCTGTATCACAAACCGAAAAGAGATGTTGCGTATTTTCAACCTCATTTGAACATAACGGGCATAACAACGAAGGAATATCAATACCTTTATTTGAAAGATTCAAGCGAGTGGGAATGCGGTTTAATAAAATTCTCCAAATGAGGATGTTCACTTTTCTTGGAACAATATTACTCCATCTAGTAGACTTAAGACCAACAGGTAGTAAATGGTCATCAATGTGCACTCGAACCTCTTTAACTGAAAAACCAGCCGACCCATCTAAACTCCATCCCCATCTATCTTCATTAGTATTGAGAACAATATTATTTAGAATGGAAAAGAGTTCCTGCCATTCACTACTTTCAGCACCTCCCCTAATGGGCCTTCTCCAATTAGATAAAAAATGACCAGCACTCCACCTTTCAGAGATTGAGCAACATTTATTTTGTTCCAATCTGTAAAGACGAGGAAAACGAGTATGCAACTGAGAATGACCAAACCAAATATCATGCCAAAAGGATGTTTTATTCCCATTCCCAATATTGATTGTTAAAGAGTGCAGGGGAATAATGTTTTGTTGGTTTAAATCCATGGCCACTTTTGAGATATGATACCAAGGTCCATATTTCACACTACTATCAGAAGTCCAAAACCAAAAAGATTTCGGCTTATGCAAATTATCAAGGACTTTAACCCACAACGAATCAGGAGCATTCACATATCGCCATCTCCATTTTAAGAGCAGCCCTTTGTTAGAGCGTCAAGAGAGCCAATCCCGAGACCCCCACAGTGTCTACTAGCAATAACTTCATCCCATTTGACCCAATGCATTTTTTTTAAGTCATATTGGCCTCCCCAAAAAAATTTAGCACGCAACGCCTCAAGTCTTTTCTTAACCATGACTGGCATACGAAACAATGACATATAATAAATACCCAAGGAACCTAGTACCGAAGAAACAAGAATGGAGTGACCACCAATGGAAAGGAGATTAGCTTTCCAATTGGATAGACGTTTGGAGAACTTCTCAATAATTGGGTTCCATGAATCCACTTTAGACATATTTGCCCCGATTGGGACTCCCAAGTAAACAAAAGGGAACAAGTCGCTAGAACAATTGGCAATGTTAGCGTAATGTTCAATATCCGAACCTCTAACTCCAATACCATAAAGTTTGGACTTTTGCAGGTTGATTTTGAGTCCAGAGGCCAAGTGAAAACAAGAGAAAGCCACCATAATGTTACGTAAATTATCCTCGGCCCATTCCCCAAAAAAAAGAACGTCATCGGCGTAAATTAAATGAGAAAGAGAGATATCACCAGACCTGTAAACCATGGATAGTACCAGACTCTTTCAGGCCCTCCAAAGCAACATGTAGCCCTTCTATAGCAAAGATGAATAGGAAAGGAGCCATGGAATCTCCTTGTCGTAAGCCTCTTTAGTCTTTTAAAAATAAATAAATATCATTTAAAATGTAAAAAGAGACGTACATTTAAGCTGTGAGTTTAATGAACTTGGCATAATGGGGCATCCCCTGAATAAGATCAACTAAAGGCACATTAATGTGAACATTTGTAATCATCTCCACAAACTTGTTATATTGCTCCTTCAGCTTTGTCTTTTTGAACCTCTGTGGAAATGGTATCTTTGGCTTGTATGGTTTAACCTCTGGAACCACATCCGGTTTTGGTGGAGTGACCGGAGTCTTCACGGTTGAATCTTCCTCCATTTCAATCTCTTCATCAACCTCATCATCATCATCACTCCCTTTATCCTGCACATCTGAAACAACAACATTAGGCATAGGAGGTGAGTCATAAGACTACCAGTACGAGTGGTGATGGCTTTGGCTTGCTCATTGCGGACTGGAGGTGGAGTGTATTTCTGTCCCTGATTCTGTCCTTGATTCTGTCCAAGACTAAACTGAGGTCTAGGATTCTGCTGTGTGTTGCTAGGAAGAGTACCCGTGGGCCTAGCAAGAGCGGCCATCCTACTTTCGAGATCCTTGAAATTAACTCCCTGGTTTTTCATGTTGATCTCCACCTTCCCACTTAACTGATCCAACCTCTCACTCAAAGTCTTAGTATCTTCCCTGATCATTTGAATGCTAGTATTTGTTTCAACCTGATTACTAGCCAACTGCTTCATCATCTCTCTCAACTCGGCATTAGGATCGGCATTAGAAGAAAAAGAACCTGATCCTTGTCCTTGCTGAGTCTGCTGTTGTGGCTGATTCTGATAATTATCTCTTTGCCACCTATTACCTGAAAAACAAGAATTATTAGACTGAAAAGAAGAGTTATAAGAAGTATTACCTGAAGGCCGGTTCTGGAAACCGGTGTTGCGGTAGAAATTCCCTTGGGGTTGATTTTGAACATAACTCACATCTTCGGGTGCCCGATTTGGACACTCATCAGAATAGTGCATATCACCACAATGATCACACCCATCGGCTACTACCTTAACATCCCTCTCAATTGCTCCAAACCTATTCTCTTGAGTAGCAAACCCCTTTTCCATGCGCTCAGATAACGCCCTAATCTCTCCAATAACCCCTGGGTCATTGCTAGCTTCAACCTTAGCAACTCTCCCTTGGTTAGTACCTCTCTTCATCTTTCTCTCATTCTTCAAAAACCTTCATCATCCAAAGTTGAGCTATCCTTCGCCATGTCTTCCAAGATTTGATAACCTTCATTGGGTGTAATGTTATTGAAACTACCCCCGAAAGCATATCCCAATTCTCGTTTAGACTTTTTATCTAACCCATCAAAGAAAAGCTCCACATATTTTTCCCTAGTCAAATCGTGACCTGGACAATTTCTCAACATTTCCTTGAAACGAATCCAAGCCTCAACAACATCTTCTCCATCATCTTGTTCAAAAGATCTAATCATGTTCTCCAACCTTCTTTGAGTTCTAAGTGAATAAAACTCACCAATGAAAGCCTCCTTAAGTTGGTTCCAAGTAGTAATAGAATTTTCTGGAAGATCATTGAACCAATCAAGTGCTTCCTCCGGTGATTGACATGGGAAATGTCTCAAGTTTCACGGCATTCATTTGGTTTTGCCCATATTGATATAGCCGAGCCAACTTTTCAAACCTATCCAAGTGTTGGTAAGGATCCCATTTCCGTTTCCCATTAAATTGATGCTCTTCTATGCTTTTTAGATGGTTTCCTTTCAAAGCGAAAGTGTGATCAATTGTTGGAGGTCTAATGGCGGAACCACGGCCAGTTGGGATCGTACGGACCCTCTCGCCATAGCGAGTGTCATTTGGACCCCTTGGTTGTTCGTCCCCCATTTCCTCTTGCTTTACTTCTAAATTGAAAAATTCGTCCAAAAAGAACCCTTCCTCGTCCGAATCAGGAGTGGGTTTAGCTATAGGTGAAAATGGTGTCGGTATTGGTGTTGTGGGTTCAGTGAAGTTAAACCTACGCCCTCTTGGTCTTCTCGAGTAGACAAAGGACTATTCAAAGGGAGACCCGAAGAACGCAAGTTCATCAACTAAAACAATACCTGCAAACACACAACTAACACAAACACGTCAAATGCACCTGTGATAAGAAAAGAAAACTAAACTAATAAACAAGTAACTTCCTCATGCGCGAGAAAGGATCAAACCACTAAATTAACAACTAAATCGGCACACAATCCCCGGCAGCGGCGCCAAAAACTTGATGTGCTAAATCGAGTTTAAAAATTATAAACTAGAAATACCTAGAAACTCACTATTACACACTATCGGGCAGTGGACCCGTTCGTATGCAATATAGTTAAGAGGTAAGTCCGTGTTCGTTCTCGGGGATTGGTTTGAACTAGTTGTTTAATAAAATGGTTTGGAAAACAGGGTGTTGCTTCGAGTCTCTTTGACAATTAAATTAAAATAAATTTAAAAGACAAAACGCATAAAAGTAAAGAAAAGCTTCAGACAATATTAATAAAGATCATCCACCTTGAATTCGCTAGACTTCAAACATGATTGCATTAAATTAAGACCAAATTCATTGAGTTGAAAAGATAATCGTAAAAGGATTAAGGTGCTCACGTGGTACCACCAACCGTGAGCAAATTACCCAATCACCTAAGTTGCTAGTTTAATTACCCAAGCCGGTACCACCAATGCCTAGACAACCTTACCAACAATTAGTTTGCTCGACTATCGAATTAACAATTGTGCCTATGTGAAGATAACGTGGCACCACCAACCGTTATAAAACACGTTGACAAAATGACTCCTTTTATTAAAATGATATTCACTATCATACCATGAACTAGTGATAATTGCTCATAGACAAACAACCATTTGAAAATCACATATGCATCCAACTAGTACCACTAACGAAGAACACACATGCCACCAATATCATAATAATATATAAAAAGGAATTAAATCATCAAGATCTCGACACAACAATAATTGAAATCAACTCTTTGGATTAGAACATATAGCAATCACATCATTCGTCTAGTTTCCTCAAGGTGGATGATTGAATGTTTAGTCACTCATGATTAATTTAAAATAACAATCAAAATAAAAGAAGAACATGATGTACCAATCGTTCTTGAAATTGAAATTGCAAGATAATGAAATAGATACGATCTAAGTGGGTGCCCGTGAATCTTCAATGAATCGGACGAAGAAATCTACCCTTGATCCTTGAAGGAATCCCTTGGAGAGCAGCTCTTAGAAAGAATTTGGATAAATTGGGAATTAGGTTTTTGTTTTCTATTTATACCCCTTGGAAATCTGATGCAAACATGGCCAAAAGCCCTTCAGCCCCGTCGTCCCACTGCGGCGCAGTGGGCGAGTGATGCCCCCACTGCGGCGCAGTGGATATTAACTGATCTAGGTGCTCGTTTCCACCTTGTCTGATTGCGGCACAGTGGGCCTTGGTCACCCCCACTGCGGCGCAGTCTTAAACTGCTGACCGAGTTCTCACTTTTCCACTAGCCGACTGCGGCGCAGTGGGCTGGTGATGCTCCCACTGCGGCGCAGTCCAATCCTGTTGATCCGAAGACAACCTTTTCACTATGAAATTGCTGAAATTTTCTATCTTCTCAACTTTAAACAACTCTCGAACTCACAAATCAACTTCTTGGCCTCAGAAATCATCCGAATTTGCACCAAATGGACACGTAACCTGTTTAGAGCCTGAAAACACTAACAAACACCATAAACGCGCCAAATGCACACAAAATCGACTTAAAACACTTAATAAAATGGCCAATAATGATGTGGGCGATATGTATAAATTGGTCACATCAGGTGGGTATGGACTTTTATGGGTGAGTGGCCGGTGGGTTTATAAAATGGAAGTGTGCTGGCCGGTGGGTTTGTGGGTGTTTTGGTGGATATGTTAATGGAAGGAGATATATGGAAGGAGATATAAAAAGGAGATATATTTATATCTAAAAAGAGCCGATCGGTAAGTTTTTGTCCCACTACACCCATTAAATTGGTTAGTTTTGGCTAAATTTTGTTTATTTTCTGTTTTACCACGTGGCGCGTTTCTATTGGCTGGCAAACTTGCCAAAAAGCCGATGTTCGGCACTACACCCTTCCCCCTTATGATCCAACATAGAATCCTAGTTTTTTTTGTTACATGTGCGATTAAAACTCATTTTTATGTTCATTATCTTTCTACTTGTAAAGCAAAAGTCCCCCTTCCCTTTATCAAAAAAAACAGACAATATTTTTATTTTGCCCATAACTTTTATTCATTAATTTAAATGTCACAACATAATATATTTATGATAATTTACAACATAAACCCTTCAACCTTTAAATAATTACGGTACCCCTTTTACATCAATCACTTTTAAATTCAGTACCACACCATTGTCGCCACCACCTTTAATTCGCCGCCTCCGCCGAAACCACCGCTGCCTCACGTCGCAGTCACCGCTACTGCCACCACCACACCACCGCCACTATCACCATCGTCGTCGCATCAGACGGACATTCGTCTAGTTAAATTCATATGTATATCGCATCCAATTATGAAAATTGAACACTTATGATTAGGGGCCACATTCTGCCAATCAAACATCAAATCTAACTTTTTCAGTAAGGCTAGTATATAACAAGGGAATGATTTCAAAAGGTTTTTTGAAAGATTTGTATTTTTTTTCCCGCGGGCTTCAACCCTCCTTGGCCTCTAAAAATCCGTCCATAATGTTACAGTATTTGAATTGAAGATCATCAATTACTAATATAATTTAGTTTTTTAATGATAACTTTTATAATTAATATTAATATACCAGAAATGTTACAATCACCAATTATTATCAAAAATATATATACTTATCTATACTATTTAATAAAGTAAATGCTCTTTTTTCTTCTTTAAACTTTAAGCCTTTGAAATACCTAAAATAGCCTTATACATTTTATATTCCTGACATTCAATACTCATAATTTATCAAAAGTAACCCCTTGTAATTTTGTAAGCTTCAAATAATCGTCGCTGCAACGCGCAGTTACCGTCTATTCATAATTTGTAAAGTACACCTATTTTACAAAAATATCAAAGTTTGAGCTTGAAGGACTGTAGGTCTGGCATTGTACAACGGACAACTGCACAAAGGAAAAGTTAAAATGTCAGGTACCTTTTTGTTACCAAAATCACATAGAAAAAGTGGGATTTGTTTTGTTGGGAATTAAAAAAGAAAAAAAGTCCAAATTTAGATCCTTTTTATGTAACTTAATTAATTATTTACTGGGTAAAGTCGAACAACTTTATAGGATTCAAATATGAAATCTTTGGCATCTTTTACTTTCTGTTTTGGCCATTCTTTTGTTTGCACATTTAAAAGCCTCTTGGATGTCTTCCCTTTTAATTTTTATCATTTTCCTTGTTATGTCTTCAACTTTTAAGACAATTGTACCCATTTTAAACTTATACTCAAATCAAATCATCGACTGGATCAACATTGTTATGACAAGTTACTGTTACAGTCATCTTTGATATAAAAGAGAACATAAATAACATAACATATACATAAAATACGTAAAAAGCAAAATTGGCGTGTTAAGAATTCATATTTCATTCTATAAAATCTTCACACTAATCATGCTAATTTCATAACATCATGATACATATGTCCCTCCCTAATTCTCTATAGTCTATAGTCATACTTTTTAGAATGTCCAAAAAGGAATATTAGGGGTATTCATGAGAAAGGGACGACCACTTTTTAAACTTTGCCACTCTTTTGTACGGTATACTACATCTTTTTTCCACGTATTCTGCTAAATCCTGCCATATTTTCCAAAAACAAAACCTGAAACAGCAGTCTTGTAGTTACAGTGCATGCATATAAATACATATATATCCACATCTATTCTTGAATCATTATGTATCGCATAACAATGAGTTGCAATGGATGTAGGGTTCTACGCAAAGGATGCGACCAGGATTGCATTCTTCGGCCATGTCTAGTTTGGATCACATCTCCTGAATCACAAGCCAATGCCACCCTCTTTCTTGCCAAGTTTTATGGCCGTGCCGGCCTACTTAATCTCATCAATGCCGGCCCTCATCACCTTCGTCCCGGTATCACCTTCCTTTTACATAATTCATCGTCGATATATAGTACTGTCTGGTTTATTGTGTTTTGAACTTTTAATACATGAAGAAACATTTTTATGATTATTAGTGTTCGATCCATCAACCAACCAAAATAAGATTGTGAGTAGTTATTTTTAGTTCATAAATTGTAAAATATATGTGAATAACTTTTTTTTAGCTAAATCATACTGTAGTAATTTAGGTACTCCGTAATATGCACCTTCTATAAGTAAATTTCAAACACCTTCTAATTGTGAAAAATTTCATTATATATTTTCGTATCTTTGTTAATGGTTTATTGTAAGATATATAGATCATTACTGCATATGTTCCTCGTGGTATACACATTAACCCGACATATGGTTTGCTTGGGTTGATATGGTTCACGAACTAGCTGAGAAAAATATGCCCATGGCCCCTAATGAACTGAAACACACTCCATGCATAAAAGTTTTTATAAATGACGATAACGTTATAAACAAAAAATTTTTTCTGGTGCCTAAAAAAAAGGGCATGGGATGGAGTCGGGTTTACCCCACCTTAGTAGAGCTGGCAATTTCTGACACGGACCTGTTAGCACGACACGACACGACCTGGTTTTTTCGTGTTTCGTGTTTGGCCTTAACGTGTTTCGTGTCTTAACAGGTCCGGACCTGTTAAGACACGAATATATTCGTGTCTGTTAAAACACGATAAGACACGATAAGACAAGTAGTATATATATGGACATGTTAAGACACGTTAAAGACATGTTAAAGACCCGTTAAAGACACGCTAAGGACACGTTAAGACACGTTAAGATACGATAAGTATACCCTTAACAGGTCTCTTATCGTGTACCTTTTAACAAGTCCCTTAACAGCTCTCTTAACAGGTCTCTTATCGTGTAACCTGTTAAAATTCGTGTCGTGTTCGTGGTTGGAAAAACTGACACGATTAGCTATCGTGTCGTGTTCGTATTTAACCTTATCGTGTCGTGTCGGACACGATATGCCAGCTCTACTCCTTAGACTAAGCGGGATGATGCGTTATTCCTCACTTTTTCGGCCAAGAACGCCCCGAAACTCCCAGCAAACCGCCCTTGGGGGCGTTTTGAGGTGAGAAAATGCGTATCGCGTTCCAAATCGATCGCCCGCTACATATAGCAAAAAGATTCCTTTTTAACAGCTTTTCCATTGAAACCCAGACCCCATATGCACTTTTTTCTTTTTTAAGCAACTTTTTAATAAGCCACCTCATAAACAAGTTTTTTACTATTTTGCGAACGCAGTGTAAAACATAACCTCTTATTCCAACAAAAAGTAGAAAATACCCCTTGATGACTCCACATGCCAAATGTTCCGAGACACCCTTGGAGCGGGTTCCAATGGAAGCCTCACTCCGGATAACCTTAAGGACGCTCTGTGTATAAATTAATTTTTTCCTGTCTTTTTATGCTTTATTATTGTATAATTTCAGATATATTTAGATCATTATTGCACGAGGCTTGTGGTAGGGTCATTAACCCAACATATGGTTCGCTTGGGCTGATATGGTCCGGTAACTGGCAGCAATGTCAAGCCGCGGTTGAGTCAGTGCTCCAAGGCTCTACAATCATGCAACTCACTACTAATAACAACCATGATGTCGCATTTCAAAATTCCGTTATGCCTCTTGAGGGTTGTGATATACGCCATCTCTCGAAGGATCCTAGAAATGAGGACCACCGAGAGAAGATGCGTAAGAGGTTCAAAAGGCCACGTGGGGGTTCTAGTTCCACCTGTGGTGGTGGTGGTGAGACGGATGCGAACCGAGTTCATAGTTATGACTCCTTATCTGTTGAGACTGTGGAGGCTAGTTTGTTGGACCAGGTTGATCATGTGGCACATTGCAATGATGGTGAAAGTGATCGAAAGGTTAAGTTGGAGCTTACTCTCGGTTAAGGCTGAGTTTATTTATCCTGAGAAAATTGTTCTAAGAATTGCGGAGTTTTATGATTTTGCCATGAAAGTTGCTCATTTTATTGTTTTTTCCATATTCATATAGTACTTTTCTTATACTTTCCATATTAGAGTATTTTTTTCGGTATCTTCGACAATTATTAGAGTTTCTTGTAATAAATTTTGTGGCGAAAGATTGATATATAGCTAAGGGTTTTGCTAAACGCAGCTCTTAAGGCTGTAGTAAGGTGCATTAATTTGTTGTACACTTACCATAAAATTCAGGAGGTAAGCTTTTAAAATGAAATGTACAAATTTTTTATACACGTTAAGTGCGGCCCTTAATTTATTACAAGAAACTCTAATAATTTTCCTATAGCTTATGAAATTCAA
>CM067167.1:112747980-112797440 GCA_034093135.1 Erigeron breviscapus | reverse complement strand
CACTAACCCTAACAACAATGCTAATAATTCACCCCCTATTATCAACAATAATATACCTCTGCATAATGTACACGTACACTTTCCAAACAATCCTGTTCCAAAGTTTAATGGGAACAGTGGCACTTTTATTACGTGGAAAGCATGTATGCTGAAGTATATTGCTGGTGTAGAAAGACATCTGACCACCATTCAGAAAGAAGGACCCTTTGTCCCCATGAATGCCTCAACTGTTGTGTTTAATGCCGATGGGACTCCTAGGATGTCACCTAAGGAAAAGGATCATTGGTCTGAGGAGGATCATAGGCTGGTAGATCTTGATACTAAGCTCCAGAATATGATTCTCCATGCAGTTCCTAAAACTCTTATGCCTACTCTGGTCTTACTTGAAAATTCAAAATTAATGTGGGAGGAACTGATGACACAATTTAAAGGCACAAATGAGACCATTGTCACAAGAAAAGTTGCTTTGAACAAGAAATATTGTAACACCCCGACTAAGGCAGAAACACGAAGTGCCACAGAACGACATGGTACAAAAGTTCTAAACGAAAAGACATCAACATTAAGTCTCAAAAGCCATTCAGATTCAAACGATTACATATAGCTTCACGCCACCAAGTGTAAAATATGAGAGTAAGTGTGTGTTTTTCATTAGGGTTTTAAGTGGATCCTTTGAGGGGTATTTATAGGCCCTCAAGGAAGGATCCAGAAGCTGAAGGGTTAACGGTAACGTTAGTTTGTAGCCATTATCGTTGGACAGCTGTGTAACAAACTCTAGCTTGAAGGTACAAGTACGGGTTGTACGTGCTAGTGCAAGTTCTACCTTGTACTATTTGTCTGTACTTCGTAGCGTACCCTTCAGAGGCTTTGGGCCATCTTACGGATTACTAAGCTCCGATCCTTTGTTCATTAACGAACCTAGAGGGGTTTAGTCCATACTTAGTATATGTAATCCGGAGAGTCCGGAGGATTAAGGATGGTACATCATCACTTTCATAGCATTTATTTGTTTATGAGTTGCAAAGTTCAGTGACTGTGAGTGTATTATTATCTTTTCAATGCAACAGTATTGTTGTATATAGTGTGGGCTATATTCCATCCATATTTAACGTTAACTAGTAGGTTTCCCCGCGCGTTACCGCGGGAACAACTAAATGCTATTAAACTAATACTGCAATACATCACCTTAGGCCGCCAAACCAGCTACGTAATTTTACTACTTACATATCATCTAAATCTAGTAACTGATAGTCGGTAAATGCACTTCAATCCCTTTGTAGGTGCGAGATCAGTTAAAAAAACCAGCTACAATAAGAAACCTGCAAGAAATTAACAAATCACATGAATCTCTCGACTTCAATGTTGTCACATACGGAATTAACCGCAGGACGTTTTCGTCCTTAAGCATCGCAGCCAGCTAATAATGTGATAATCTCAGCGAAATGTCCATCAATGGTATAGAGATCATTCATGTAAAGAAGTCTCATGGACTATATATGAATCAGGTGATCACAAAATTGGATCGTTGTACATGAACCATTGATAACCAGCATTACATTTAATGTTTGTCTAAATCGCAGGCCTACGAATGCATATTGGTTAAACTTAAAAGAATCTGATGTACTTGCCAAATGATAAACATTATAGAATCCCTGTGGTCATTGTCGTCCTTTGCTTTCGATGACCTTCATCAAAGTGTCTCGTAATGCGCTTGACAGCATGTTTAGCTATTGCCTGATCATGATATAAACAAAGCATTTACTTCTTTAGCTTAACGAAAAAATCAATACATGGGTTTAATTCCCTACTCCCCTCCCTCCCGTTATTTGGTGGTGTTTTTTACTTCCTTAAATTATTTTCTCACCCCAGTCCTAATTCTTTCCACCATATGCTTCAAGTCTTCAACTTCCTAATTATTTCCATCTTAATCAAGTTGAAACTAAATATGATGCCACAATGTGTAGTAATAATATTTATTTTTCTCCAAATACATTTATCATACTAAAGAAATGCGACTGGTATAAGTTGAAATTTGCAGACAGGTACCAGTCTCTTGGATTTGAGCATAGCAGGCTAAGGGCATCAAGGTAGCTGACCTGAATATATGAAGTTGCAGAAAACATAGTGGCCGTCTATTTTGTGAACCACAAACTCTTATTACTGTTCAAGTGTACCGTTGTCGTGCAGCCTATGAAGGTAGCCTGCGCCTGCTATTAGCCAAATACACCTTGCAAAAGAGAAAATTCATGAATAAAGCTAAACCAATTAAAACTATTCTAACCTTAGAATCGGGTGAATGTAGCAACTGTAGCAGATACATAACAACTTGACACTATTCATGATTTCATATAAATTTTGAAGTCAAGAAAACATAACTACAAAGCAAAAATAATTATGATGGCAGATCACAGTCTACCTACGTTTACCTCATACATTTAACGACAATATGGTCCTTCATCCCAGCCCTATGTACTCTTGAAGTGCCTAAACCCCGAACACAAATTAAAAACCATTAGAAACAACATAAAAACAATACTGATACAATACAATAGTTATAAACAAAAAGTTCATTTAAAACACACCCAAATATATATACTAGAAACAAATACTGAAGTACACACATATGTGTGTGTATATATATATCTAGATTACTAAACATTGATATATTATAGATATAAATAAATAAAAATAAAAGAAAGAACATACCTTATTTCAATCAAAAACAAAGCACAACGAACAATCCCCAAATTAACAAAACCCTATTTTTTGTAAAGGAGTAGGAACCATAACCGTTAAGAAAAGCATTAACATGAGAGAAAATAGAGGAGCCAAAGTAGAAAGACAGAATAGAGAGTAGATACACCTATAGAAACATATTACGAGTAAAATATAATATTAGTTGTGCGGTTTAAGATTTTTCCCCCCTACAAATCACTTTCCTTGATATAAAGCGAGAAAAATACGGCCCACGAAACCCCTGCCAATTCATCCCACATTTTTGCATCATGGTACCAAATTACTTTTCTGACGAGGCATTTTACCTTTGTCAACCATACTTATCTTCTTATCTTCTTAATATATTTTCAAAACGCTAAAAATTGCATTAATGAATAATACTGAAAATTTAAATTTAGATCCTATTAATGAGTATGAAATGTAAAAAAAAAAAACTACAAGTTTATTGATCGATCGCATATTTAGATGCGTCAACATAAGTTGTAAAACCCATATTACATAATTACAAGAAACGTCAATTGTTTACTAATGGGTGTGAACGTCTTTGCCACAATTTGCTAAAAGTTTCGGATTCTAGCCCGCAGACCCGGCCAATAGCTACAATTGTTGAATAAATAAATATGTCTCATACATATTACGAGTAAATAGGTAGCCGTTTGTGGAACAGTTTGAATTTCATAAGCTATAGGAAAATTATTAGAGTTTCTTGTAATAAATTAAGGGCCGCACTTAACGTGTATAAAAAATTTGTACATTTCATATTCAAAAGTTCCACCTCCTGAATTTTATGGTAAGTGTACAACAAATTAATGCACCTTACTACAGCCTTAAGAGCTGCGTTTAGCAAAACCCTTAGCTATATATCAATCTTTCGCCACAAAATTTATTACAAGAAACTCTAATAATTGTCGAAGATACCGAAAAAAATACTCTAATATGGAAAGTATAAGAAAAGTACTATATGAATATGGAAAAAACAATAAAATGAGCAACTTTCATGGCAAAATCATAAAACTCCGCAATTCTTAGAACAATTTTCTCAGGATAAATAAACTCAGCCTTAACCGAGAGTAAGCTCCAACTTAACCTTTCGATCACTTTCACCATCATTGCAATGTGCCACATGATCAACCTGGTCCAACAAACTAGCCTCCACAGTCTCAACAGATAAGGAGTCATAACTATGAACTCGGTTCGCATCCGTCTCACCACCACCACCACAGGTGGAACTAGAACCCCCACGTGGCCTTTTGAACCTCTTACGCATCTTCTCTCGGTGGTCCTCATTTCTAGGATCCTTCGAGAGATGGCGTATATCACAACCCTCAAGAGGCATAACGGAATTTTGAAATGCGACATCATGGTTGTTATTAGTAGTGAGTTGCATGATTGTAGAGCCTTGGAGCACTGACTCAACCGCGGCTTGACATTGCTGCCAGTTACCGGACCATATCAGCCCAAGCGAACCATATGTTGGGTTAATGACCCTACCACAAGCCTCGTGCAATAATGATCTAAATATATCTGAAATTATACAATAATAAAGCATAAAAAGACAGGAAAAAATTAATTTATACACAGAGCGTCCTTAAGGTTATCCGGAGTGAGGCTTCCATTGGAACCCGCTCCAAGGGTGTCTCGGAACATTTGGCATGTGGAGTCATCAAGGGGTATTTTCTACTTTTTGTTGGAATAAGAGGTTATGTTTTACACTGCGTTCGCAAAATAGTAAAAAACTTGTTTATGAGGTGGCTTATTAAAAAGTTGCTTAAAAAAGAAAAAAAGTGCATATGGGGTCTGGGTTTCAATGGAAAAGCTGTTAAAAAGGAATCTTTTTGCTATATGTAGCGGGCGATCGATTTGGAACGCGATACGCATTTTCTCACCTCAAAACGCCCCCAAGGGCGGTTTGCTGGGAGTTTCGGGGCGTTCTTGGCCGAAAAAGTGAGGAATAACGCATCATCCCGCTTAGTCTAAGGAGTAGAGCTGGCATATCGTGTCCGACACGACACGATAAGGTTAAACACGAACACGACACGATAGCTAATCGTGTCAGTTTTTCCAAACACGAACACGACACGAATTTTAACAGGTTACACGATAAGGGACTTGTTAAGAGACCTGTTAAGGGACTTGTTATAAGTTACACGATAAGGGACCTGTTAACGTATCTTATCGTATCTTAACGTGTTTTAATGGGTCTTTCTATTCCCGCCCTACCCGCCACCCCCTATCCCTCACCCATCCTGTACCTCTTTTTCTGCTCCCTGCTCTTCTCCCCTGTTAAGGGACCTGATAACGTATCTTATCGTGTCTTAACGTGTCTTAACGTGTCCTTAACGTGTCTTTAATGGGTCTTTAACATGTCTTTAACGTGTCTTAACATGTCCATATATATACTACTTGTCTTATCGTGTCTTATCGTGTTTTAACAGACACGAATATATTCGTGTCTTAACAGGTCCGGACCTGTTAAGACACGAAACACGTTAAGGCCAAACACGAAACACGAAAAAACCAGGTCGTGTCGTGTCGTGCTAACAGGTCCGTGTCAGAAATTGCCAGCTCTACTAAGGTGGGGTAAACCCGACTCCATCCCATGCCCTTTTTTTTAGGCACCAGAAAAAATTTTTTGTTTATAACGTTATCGTCATTTATAAAAACTTTTATGCATGGAGTGTGTTTCAGTTCATTAGGGGCCATGGGCATATTTTTCTCAGCTAGTTCGTGAACCATATCAACCCAAGCAAACCATATGTCGGGTTAATGTGTATACCACGAGGAACATATGCAGTAATGATCTATATATCTTACAATAAACCATTAACAAAGATACGAAAATATATAATGAAATTTTTCACAATTAGAAGGTGTTTGAAATTTACTTATAGAAGGTGCATATTACGGAGTACCTAAATTACTACAGTATGATTTAGCTAAAAAAAAGTTATTCACATATATTTTACAATTTATGAACTAAAAATAACTACTCACAATCTTATTTTGGTTGGTTGATGGATCGAACACTAATAATCATAAAAATGTTTCTTCATGTATTAAAAGTTCAAAACACAATAAACCAGACAGTACTATATATCGACGATGAATTATGTAAAAGGAAGGTGATACCGGGACGAAGGTGATGAGGGCCGGCATTGATGAGATTAAGTAGGCCGGCACGGCCATAAAACTTGGCAAGAAAGAGGGTGGCATTGGCTTGTGATTCAGGAGATGTGATCCAAACTAGACATGGCCGAAGAATGCAATCCTGGTCGCATCCTTTGCGTAGAACCCTACATCCATTGCAACTCATTGTTATGCGATACATAATGATTCAAGAATAGATGTGGATATATATGTATTTATATGCATGCACTGTAACTACAAGACTGCTGTTTCAGGTTTTGTTTTTGGAAAATATGGCAGGATTTAGCAGAATACGTGGAAAAAAGATGTAGTATACCGTACAAAAGAGTGGCAAAGTTTAAAAAGTGGTCGTCCCTTTCTCATGAATACCCCTAATATTCCTTTTTGGACATTCTAAAAAGTATGACTATAGACTATAGAGAATTAGGGAGGGACATATGTATCATGATGTTATGAAATTAGCATGATTAGTGTGAAGATTTTATAGAATGAAATATGAATTCTTAACACGCCAATTTTGCTTTTTACGTATTTTATGTATATGTTATGTTATTTATGTTCTCTTTCGGATTATAATTGTTAATGCCATGATAAGAAACAAATATCGAACTACTTTTATTTCTTTAGTGTGTACTCTTTAGTCTTTAACTCTTTATTGCAAAATTCAATAATGGGCGGACACAAAATCACTGGCCCAGAAATGGAATTGGTAAATGACTAAATGGTGTATCATTTGAGCTTGGCCCATATCATACTTTAGCCTCTTTTTTTTTAGTTTTTTAAGCTGATTTGGGCCATTTATTATAAACATGTTTATAAACTGGCCATAGTATGTTAACTCATAATTGCCCATAACCAATCTCCAATCTTATTTTAATCTTAATAACTAACCTAACCTCAATTGATCAATCACAGTTTTGGATTCCTCAAAACTAATTAAATCAACATATGTCTAAATTAATTTGTATTTTTTTTTTGTTTTTCATCACTAATTTACACTTTAACCCAATGTAAAAATATTAATACTTTATTGCATAATGTCTATCTAATAACAAAATATAGTTAGAATTTAGAGATCAAGATTAATACAAATTTAATCACACGTTTAATAACTTAATTTAGAAGAATCGGGAACTGTAATTGGTTAATTAAGGTTAAGTCAATTATATTTACTATATATTAAAATTAACTTTAAGATAAGATATGTAATAATGGTCATTGAAAAAAATAATACTTATTTTTCAAAAATAGAAATTATGTTATATTCTCATCTATTAATTAAGCCACATGCAACTGGGATATACTCGTAATTTATCAGATAATAGAGCACGAAGCTTTTTTTAATGTACATAAATAAAGTAAAAAAGTAAAGTAAGTAACTCCCAATGCCGTCTTCCACGGGTTTTGGGTCCCAATACCGTCTTCGACGGTGTATGGAGGAGGTTGAGATGTAGACAGTCTTACCCCTACCAAAGGTAGAGAGGCTGCTTCCAGTTCTACCAAAGGTAGAAAAGGACCTACAACTTTTTATGTACTAATAACGAACTACTAATACTTGGTTCAGAATGATTGGAGGACCATAGTTTTTGACTTTTAAAAGTGTTGACTTGTTGAATTTTGTTTAGTTATATGCGTAATACAATACTTCATTACATTATCTATTATCTTTATATTCTTATGGCATCTTATACACAGTATTTCATAGTTTTTTTATTCTTTCATAGTTTACGTAACCTTATTTTAAATTTTAAACTACAAGTAATGGGAATAACAACAATAAATATTTGCATAAAGATATATAACAAAATACAAACAACTAATAAGTAATACTAATAATAACAAATTAAATATTAATCAAAAATTAATAATAATAATAATATTGATAATAATAATCAACAAATAAGAATAGTTATAATATGAGTGATTAAATGTACGTAGCAGCCATTGATATATATTGAAATGAGGAAAGAAGACAGCAAAAGAGTCAACATGATTCCGCTTCCAAATTGCTATCAAACAAACCACCCTCCTCTGAATCTGATTTCTTTTAACCTTTTCGCCGCACATATTTTTAAGTTACATAAAAAGGATCTAAATTTGGACTTTTTTTCTTTTTTAATTCCCAACAAAACAAATCCCACTTTTTCTATGTGATTTTGGTAACAAAAAGGTACCTGACATTTTAACTTTTCCTTTGTGCAGTTGTCCGTTGTACAATGCCAGACCTACAGTCCTTCAAGCTCAAACTTTGATATTTTTGTAAAATAGGTGTACTTTACAAATTATGAATAGACGGTAACTGCGCGTTGCAGCGACGATTATTTGAAGCTTACAAAATTACAAGGGGTTACTTTTGATAAATTATGAGTATTGAATGTCAGGAATATAAAATGTATAAGGCTATTTTAGGTATTTCAAAGGCTTAAAGTTTAAAGAAGAAAAAAGAGCATTTACTTTATTAAATAGTATAGATAAATATATATTTAATAATTGATTGTAACATTTCTGGTATATTAATATTAATTATAAAAGTTATCATTAAAAAACTAAATTATATTAGTAATTGATGATCTTCAATTCAAATACTGTAACATTATGGACGGATTTTTAGAGGCCAAGGAGGGTTGAAGCCCGCGGGAAAAAAAATACAAATCTTTCAAAAAACCTTTTGAAATCATTCCCTTGTTATATACTAGCCTTACTGAAAAAGTTAGATTTGATGTTTGATTGGCAGAATGTGGCCCCTAATCATAAGTGTTCAATTTTCATAATTGGATGCGATATACATATGAATTTAACTAGACGAATGTCCGTCTGATGCGACGACGATGGTGATAGTGGCGGTGGTGTGGTGGTGGCAGTAGCGGTGACTGCGACGTGAGGCAGCGGTGGTTTCGGCGGAGGCGGCGAATTAAAGGTGGTGGCGACAATGGTGTGGTACTGAATTTAAAAGTGATTGATGTAAAAGGGGTACCGTAATTATTTAAAGGTTGAAGGGTTTATGTTGTAAATTATCATAAATATATTATGTTGTGACATTTAAATTAATGAATAAAAGTTATGGGCAAAATAAAAATATTGTCTGTTTTTTTTGATAAAGGGAAGGGGGACTTTTGCTTTACAAGTAGAAAGATAATGAACATAAAAATGAGTTTTAATCGCACATGTAACAAAAAAAACTAGGATTCTATGTTGGATCATAAGGGGGAAGGGTGTAGTGCCGAACATCGGCTTTTTGGCAAGTTTGCCAGCCAATAGAAACGCGCCACGTGGTAAAACAGAAAATAAACAAAATTTAGCCAAAACTAACCAATTTAATGGGTGTAGTGGGACAAAAACTTACCGATCGGCTCTTTTTAGATATAAATATATCTCCTTTTTATATCTCCTTCCATATATCTCCTTCCATTAACATATCCACCAAAACACCCACAAACCCACCGGCCAGCACACTTCCATTTTATAAACCCACCGGCCACTCACCCATAAAAGTCCATACCCACCTGATGTGACCAATTTATACATATCGCCCACATCATTATTGGCCATTTTATTAAGTGTTTTAAGTCGATTTTGTGTGCATTTGGCGCGTTTATGGTGTTTGTTAGTGTTTTCAGGCTCTAAACAGGTTACGTGTCCATTTGGTGCAAATTCGGATGATTTCTGAGGCCAAGAAGTTGATTTGTGAGTTCGAGAGTTGTTTAAAGTTGAGAAGATAGAAAATTTCAGCAATTTCATAGTGAAAAGGTTGTCTTCGGATCAGCAGGATTGGACTGCGCCGCAGTGGGAGCATCACCAGCCCACTGCGCCGCAGTCGGCTAGTGGAAAAGTGAGAACTCGGTCAGCAGTTTAAGACTGCGCCGCAGTGGGGGTGACCAAGGCCCACTGCGCCGCAGTCAGACAAGGTGGAAACGAGCACCTAGATCAGTTAATATCCACTGCGCCGCAGTGGGGGCATCACTCACCCACTGCGCCGCAGTGGGACGACGGGGCTGAAGGGCTTTTGGCCATGTTTGCATCAGATTTCCAAGGGGTATAAATAGAAAACAAAAACCTAATTCCCAATTTATCCAAATTCTTTCTAAGAGCTGCTCTCCAAGGGATTCCTTCAAGGATCAAGGGTAGATTTCTTCGTCCGATTCATTGAAGATTCACGGGCACCCACTTAGATCGTATATTTTATTGTCTTGCAATTTCAATTTCAAAAACGATTGGTACATCATGTTCTTCTTTTATTTTGATTGTTATTTTAAATTAATCATGAGTGGCTAAACATTCAATCATCCACCTTGAGGAAACTAGACGAATGATGTGATTGCTATATGTTTTAATCCAAAGAGTTGATTTCAATTATCGTTGTGTCGAGATCTTCTGATGATTTAATTCCTTTTTATATATTATTATGATATTGGTGGCATGTGTGTTCTTCGTTAGTGGTACTAGTTGGATGCATATGTGATTTTCAAATGGTTGTTTGTCTATGAGCAATTTCACTAGTTCATGGTATGATAGTGAATATCATTTTAATAAAAGGAGTCATTTTGTCAACGTGTTTTATAACGGTTGGTGGTGCCACGTTATCTTCACATAGGCACAATTGTTAATTCGATAGTCAAGCAAACTAATTGTTGGTAAGGTTGTCTAGGCATTGGTGGTACCGGCTTGGGTAATTAAACTTGCAACTTAGGTGATTGGGTAATTTGCTCACGGTTGGTGGTACCACGTGAGCACCTTAATCCTTTTACGATTATCTTTTCAACTCAATGAATTTGGTCTTAATGAATGCAATCATGTTTGAAGTCTAGCGAATTCAAGGTGGATGATCTTTATTAATATTGTCTGAAGCTTTCTTTACTTTTATGCGTTTTGTCTTTTAAATTTATTTTAATTTAATTGTCAAAGTGAGACTCGAAGCAACACCTGTTTTCCAAACCATTTTATTAAACAACTAGTTCAAACCAATCCCCGAGAACGAACACGGACTTACCTTAACTATATTGCATACGAACGGGTCCACTGCCCGATAGTGTGTAGTAGTGAGTTTCTAGGTATTTCTAGTTTATAATTTTTAAACTCGATTTAGCACATCAAGTTTTTGGCGCCGCTGCCGGGGATGTGTGTGCCGATTTAGTTGTTAATTTAGTGGTTTGATCCTTTCTCGCGCATGAGGAAGTTACTTGTTTATTAGTTTAGTTTTCTTTTCTTATCACAGGTGCATTTGACGTGTTTGTTAGTTGTGTGTTTGCAGGTATTGTTTTAGTTGATGAACTTGCGTTCTTCGGGTCTCCCTTTGAATAGTCCTTTGTCTACTCGAGAAGACCAAGAGGGCGTAGGTTTAACTTCACTGAACCCACAACACCAATACCGACACCATTTTCACCTATAGCTAAAACCCACTCCTGATTCGGACGAGGAAGGGTTCTTTTTGGACGAGTTTTTCAATTTAGAAGTAAAGCAAGAGGAAATGGGGGACGAACAACCAAGGGGTCCAAATGACACTCGCTATGGCGAGAGGGTCCGTACGATCCCAACTGGCCGTGGTTCCGCCATTAGGCCTCCAACCATTGATCACACTTTGAAAGGAAACCATCTAAAGAGCATAGAAGAGCATCAATTTGATGGGAAACGGAAATGGGATCCTTACCAACACTTGGATAGGTTTGAAAAGTTGGCTCGACTATATCAATATGGGCAAAACCAAATGAATGCCGTGAAACTTGAGACATTTCCCATGTCAATCACCGGAGAAGCACTTGATTGGTTCAATGATCTTCCAGAAAATTCTATTACTACTTGGAAACAACTCAAGGAGGCTTTCATTGGTGAGTTTTATTCACTTAGAACTCAAAGAAGGTTGGAGAACATGATTAGATCTTTTGAACAAGATGATGGAGAAGATGTTTTGAGGCTTGGATTCGTTTCAAGGAAATGTTGAGAAATTGTCCAGGTCACGATTTGACTAGGGAAAAATATGTGGAGCTTTTCTTTGAGGGTTAGATAAAAAGTCTAAACGAGAATTGGGATATGCTTTCGGGGGGAGTTTCAATAACATTACACCCAATGAAGGTTATCAAATCTTGGAAGACATGGCGAAGGATAGCTCAACTTTGGATGATGAAAGGTTTTTGAAGAATGAGAGAAAGATGAAGAGAAGTACTAACCAAGGGAGAGTTGCTAAGGTTGAAGCTAGCAATGACCCAGGGGTTATTGGAGAGATTAGGGCGCTATCTGAGCGCATGGAAAAGGGTTTGCTACTCAAGAGAATAGGTTTGGAGCAATTGAGAGGGATGTTAAGGTAGTAGCCGATGGGTGTGATCATTGTGGTGATATGCACTATTCTGATGAGTGTCCAAATCGGGCACCCGAAGATGTGAGTTATGTTCAAAATCAACCCCAAGGGAATTTCTACCGCAACACCGGTTTCCAGAACCGGCCTTCAGGTAATACTTCTTATAACTCTTCTTTTCAGTCTAATAATTCTCGTTTTTCAGGTAATAGGTGGCAAAGAGATAATTATCAGAATCAGCCACAACAGCAGACTCAGCAAGGACAAGGATCAGGTTCTTCTTCTTCTAATGCCGATCCTAATGCCGAGTTGAGAGAGATGATGAAGCAGTTGGCTAGTAATCAGGTTGAAACAAATACTAGCATTCAAATGATCAGGGAAGACACTAAGACTTTTAAGTGAGAGGTTGGATCAGTTAAGTGGGAAGGTGGAGATCAACATGAAAAACCAGGGAGTTAATTTCAAGGATCTCGAAAGTAGGATGGCCGCTCTTGCTAGGCCCACGGGTACTCTTCCTAGCAACACACAGCAGAATCCTAGACCTCAATTTAGTCTTGGACAGAATCAAGGACAGAATCAGGGACAGAAATACACTCCACCTCCAGTCCGCAATGAGCAAGCCAAAGCCATCACCACTCGTACTGGTAGGTCTTATGACTCACCTCCTATGCCTAATGTTGTTGTTTCAGATGTGCAGGATAAAGGGAGTGATGATGATGATGAGGTTGATGAAGAGATTGAAATGGAGGAAGATTCAACCGTGAAGACTCCGGTCACTCCACCAAAACCGGATGTGGTTCCAGAGGTTAAACCATACAAGCCAAAGATACCATTTCCACAGAGGTTCAAAAAGACAAAGCTGAAGGAGCAATATAACAAGTTTGTGGAGATGATTACAAATGTTCACATTAATGTGCCTTTAGTTGATCTTATTCAGGGGATGCCCCATTATGCCAAGTTCATTAAACTCACAGCTTAAATGTACGTCTCTTTTTACATTTTAAATGATATTTATTTATTTTTAAAAGACTAAAGAGGCTTACGACAAGGAGATTCCATGGCTCCTTTCCTATTCATCTTTGCTATGGAAGGGTTACATGTTGCTTTGGAGGACCTGAAAGAATCTGGTACTATCCATGGTTTACAGGTTGGTGATATCTCTCTTTCTCATTTAATTTACGCCGATGACGTTCTTTTTTTTGGGGAATGGGCCGAGGATAATTTATGTAACATTTTGGCGGCTTTCTCTTGTTTTCACTTGGCCTCTGGACTCAAAATCAACCTGCAAAAGTCCAAACTTTATGGTATTGGAGTTAGAGGTTCGGATATTGAACATTACGCTAACATTGCCAATTGTTCTAGCGACTTGTTCCCTTTTGTTTACTTGGGAGTCCCAATCGGGGCAAATATGTCTAAAGTGGATTCATGGAACCCAATTATTGAGAAGTTCTCCAAACGTCTATCCAATTGGAAAGCTAATCTCCTTTCCATTGGTGGTCACTCCATTCTTGTTTCTTCGGTACTAGGTTCCTTGGGTATTTATTATATGTCATTGTTTCGTATGCCAGTCATGGTTAAGAAAAGACTTGAGGCGTTGCGTGCTAAATTTTTTTGGGGAGGCCAATATGACTTAAAAAAAATGCATTGGGTCAAATGGGATGAAGTTATTGCTAGTAGACACTGTGGGGGTCTCGGGATTGGCTCTCTTGACGCTCTCAACAAAGGGCTGCTCTTAAAATGGAGATGGCGATATGTGAATGCTCCTGATTCGTTGTGGGTTAAAGTCCTTAATAATTTGCATAAGCCGAAATCTTTTTGGTTTTGGACTTCTGATAGTAGTGTGAAATATGGACCTTGGTATCATATCTCAAAAGTGGCCATGGATTTAAACCAACAAAACATTATTCCCCTGCACTCTTTAACAATCAATATTAGGAATGGGAATAAAACATCCTTTTGGCATGATATTTGGTTTGGTCATTCTCAGTTGCATACTCGTTTTCCTCGTCTTTACAGATTGGAACAAAATAAATGTTGCTCAATCTCTGAAAGGTGGAGTGCTGGTCATTTTTTATCTAATTGGAGAAGGCCCATTAGGGGAGGTGCTGAAAGTAGTGAATGGCAGGAACTCTTTTCCATTCTAAATAATATTGTTCTCAATACTAATGAAGATAGATGGGGATGGAGTTTAGATGGGTCGGCTGGTTTTTCAGTTAAAGAGGTTCGAGTGCACATTGATGACCATTTACTACCTGTTGGTCTTAAGTCTACTAGATGGAGTAATATTGTTCCAAGAAAAGTGAACATCCTCATTTGGAGAATTTTATTAAACCGCATTCCCACTCGCTTGAATCTTTCAAATAAAGGTATTGATATTCCTTCGTTGTTATGCCCGTTATGTTCAAATGAGGTTGAAAATACGCAACATCTCTTTTCGGTTTGTGATACAGCGGATAAAATCTGGAATTTAATTTCCAAATGGCTTGATATTGCTCTTTTTTCAATGCCTAATTTGGGTGATATGCTTCAGTTAGTTGATGGGTTGCATCTTAAATCTACGAAAAAGATGTGTATTGAGGCAATCTTGTGTTGCGCGGTTTGGGCTATTTGGAAACATCGTAATGAAGAGGTTTTCTCTCCTGGTAAAAATCACTCGGATCTTTTGTTTGATTTTATTGTGGTTCAGTCGCACGTGTGGATCTCAAGCAGATGTAGGAAGTTTTGCATTTCGAGGGACGAGTGGTTTCAAAACCCTCTTTTATTTTTGTAATGTTCGTCTCGTTTTCCTTAGGCCTTATTTGGGCTTATTGTAATTGTACAGTTTATTTTGGTCATCAAGTATTTTGCTTGATGCCTTGTTTTTTTATAATATTTAGCCGTTCTAAAAAAAAATGATATTTATTTGTCTTTTGATATTTAGTACATTATGTTTTAGATGTACGTCTCTTAGCCCATGGTCAACATATGTTATGATGTTGTTGCAAGATCAATGTTATTGTCACTTGTGTTGCTGGTCAAATCACTTATCATATTTTCTGTATATGGTTAAGAAAATTTTGGTGATGATGGTTACAACTTACAACTGAGATATAGCAATACAGGTACATAAGGGGAAGTATGATATCTATTTACAAATTCATAGCATGGTTGTTGTCTTTGCATATATGCAATATAAAATCATATTTCCTTTTTGTTTTAGTGCTATTTTTGGTATTTTGGTTATTCGTATTGTAATTATAACCATTTTTATTGAATTAAAAAAAATGGGCGTGAGTGGACAACAGATCTTTTTATTTTTTTCATAGTAAATGTATTGTTTAATTAGTTTTAACTAAAATGGTAAATATTTTTAAAAATATACTAGTTTGGTAAATAAGTTTTCCTATTATACTAGTTTAGAAAAAAAACTCTCTGAAATGGGACATGAGGTCGATGCAAAATTAAATGGGTTACTGTACGTGATTTTTAATCGAGGAGCGTAAGCCCACCAGGCCAAAAAAGTCAAACCCCGACCAGGCAGCATTAGCGGCGACGTCGCCGCTAATACTGCGGGCCCCATGTCAGTAACGGCTAATCTGGCAGAATATTAGCGGGCCCCCCGTCAGTAACAGAGTATTAGCGGCGACGTCGCCGCTAATGCCCCTGGTCGGGTTGACCTTTTCCTGGTCGTGTTACCCTATGCCTTTTTAATACGTCAACTTAATTATTCATCATGCGGGATTGCGTGATTGAGTTCCAATTTTGAGTTATCAAGCCGGAAAGTATTTTAAATGTTTTGAACTGAAAAGATTTGACTTGAAACCAACTAATTCATAAACTCACGACTCACCAGTCACCATTGCATATCCATTTGACTAGTTGTTTGATATGAAATTAACATCTTAATTTGTCTCGAAACCAAGTCGCAAACCTATCTATATCTATATCTATACTATATTATAAAGCAAATAAGGTTTCAACTTTCAATTTCAACAATGTACACATGATAATGCATGATGTACCATACATCAATGCCCCACAACTTTCTTTCTCCTGCATAAATCATTTTATTTTTCTAATTTTTTCAAAATCTTTTATCTCAAAAACCGTACATCGATAAATTATAAAAATTATATGGGTGTTCTTAAAATTTATGCTCTTTCATTAGAGATGTCATTCGATATACTTTCGACGAATTTTTAAATCCGAGGGCGGAGCCCGTACGGTTAAGGCATTTGGCTATGACACTCTATGACATATCACCTCCTATGACCTATCACATTCTATGAACTATCATCCTCACCATCTCACCGCCGCAACGCGCGGGTACTTGCTGTCGTTTCTTAATCAAGTTCACAAGTTAGGTTTGAGTTTTTAATCCATATTATGACATTAGATTGAATTTTTGACTGGGTAAACAGTTTTAACTTTTCGACCAATTAAACCTAAATTTTTTTAGAACAACTAGGATTTTATTAATATGCTTCGGCAAGGCGCCTAAGCAATAAAAAGAAAGATACAATTACAAAAGAAAGGAAGGACTCATCGCCCATACAGGCCATGAAAAACTAGTTTTTCTATCACGAGTAGATAACCAACAATAAGAAGTAGAAACAATAGACTGAAATACGTCACCACACGAGTCATCATTAGCCTGATGAACAACCTGATTTCTGTGTTTCCAAATTGACCACCACCATACAAAACAAGTAACTTCTAAAATTCTTTTGAATCTGGATGTAAATTGTGAATCATGAATCCAATCTAAGAGCGACTTCGGGCTAGTGATAGGCATATCAACATGAAACCACTTCACAAAAAACTGAGCAAGCCGAGTATAAAAGAGGCATTGCGAGTAAAGATGCTCAACAGATTCAACATTATGCTGGCAAAGAGGACATGATATATCATTAATGTCTAAACCTTTTTTACTTAGATTGGAACGAGATGGTAGTCGATCTCGTAAAAGACGCCACATGAAGATATTGACTTTCTTAGGCACCAATGAGTTCCACCTGGTCTTGATCGGCTCGCAAGGCAAAAGAGCACGTTCAAGACATAAACGAAATTGTCGAACAGAAAAAAATACTTGGCCTGTCACACTCCAAACCCACGAATCTTCTCTATCATCAAGACTTACAAATTGTAACAACGTCTTTAATTCATCTAATTGTGATGATTCAGCCCCTCCCCGTAAGTTTCTACGCCATGACCATGTCCAATCACCATCCCTCCATCTATCATTAACATGAGCAAGCTTGTTTGACTCCAAAGCAAAGAGACGTGGAAATCTATTACAAAGAGACCAATTAAACCTAATTATGAGTTGTTTTTAAAAAAATATTGTCAATAACACTAAATATTAGTTAGGGGAAATATTTTATCCTCTTAATTAAAATATATGAATATAACACGTGGATTTCATAAAATATTTTTTATAATCTTGTCTTTCGATCTTTTCAAATGTCATTATATTATTGTCAAGAAAATTTTTAAGATGATAAATTAAGAGGATATATCAACACTCTAACGAAAATAAACAATATGTAAACAATATATAAGATGGTTGCCAAAAACAAGTCTATAGTTACTCCACAAAACATACAGTATTATTGTTGTGCTAGTCAAAATATTACATATACACCTTTGATTTGTAATATGTTAAACTTGCCAAGGCTATTGATAGATATTAACTTTTCCAGCTCATTTAGTTACATTGCACGTATTAACAAATCTTACTTTTTGAAAGTTTAATTATTTTTTATTTATATGATGATTAGAATGAACTTTGAACCCAGATTTTATGGTATAATAACTACAAACCTCGGCATGTGTTTTGTCTTCTGGTTTTTTGCTCATTGAGAATCTTGTGTACACTTTTCATGAGTTTCATGAGGCTTACAAAACTTTAGGCTTAGGATTGCAAATATTTCTGTATATATCATTATATATATTATCAATTCTTTTAATAAATTACCATGTGACATTTAAAAAACGAGGAGCGTAAACCCACCAGGCCAAAAAAGTCAAACCCCGACCAGGCAGCATTAGCGGCGACGTCGCCGCTAATACTGCGGGCCCCCATGTCAGTAACGGCTAATCTGGCAGAATATTAGCGGGCCCCCCGTCAGTAACAGAGTATTAGCGGCGATGTCGCCGCTAATGCCCCTGGTCGGGTTGACCTTTTCCTGGTCGTGTTACCCTATGCCTTAAAAAATCAACCATGCACCAACTATTAGAATTTAAAACTAAATAAATACTTGCTCTGTAGGAGCTTTTATCCGGATGGTAGACATTTAAGTTTGACAACCTATCAATGTGTTGAATCGATCATCATTATTTGATGACTTTGAGAGAACAACAATGTATCTTTTGGTAAATTTGACAGTATTCATAGAGACATTTCTTTCTTTTAGGCACAGGGTATCCCCACCAGGAACAGGGCAACCCCACCAGGGTATTAGCGGCGACGTCGCCGCTAATGGTGGGGCCCCGACAACTTTGGAACCATGCCTGACCACGCCTGTTCCCGAGGTGCCACGTGGCACTTATTAGCGGCGAACAAGCGTAGAACCATGACTGCAGTGCCGCGGTGCCACGTCGCTCGTATTAGCGGGGACGTCGCCGCTAATACGAGCCACGTGGCACCTCGGCGAATTTTGGAGGTTTACCACGATCCTAACATTTGGTATATATATTCTCTGTTGGTATATATATTCTCTATTTCGGTTTTAAACTACAGGCTACCCTTCTTTTGCACTTTCGTTTTCAAACTGCATATATTTTTCTTTCACACTATTGTTTTCAAAGCTGCTCGCACAGGTATATTTCGGACGATACATATATAAATATATTATGAATATAGATATATATATAGTATGGATATCATCAATAGTTAATGAACTAGATGTTTACTTGTTTACTTGAATTGTTTAAGATGGATAGTTTTGAGGATATTTGGGCAGACCCAGAAAACGTACGTATTGAAGTGCCCGATGATGAGTTTGAGTCACCTGATGCAGACGGTCAATTTGACTGCGAACTTGGAGACTTAGAAACCGAGGAGGTGTTCGCTTCCGTCGAAGAATTGACGGAGTGGGCCAAAAGAATAGCACTGGAGTTGGGTTATGTTTTAGTCACACGGCGGTCGAACAAAAATACGTTAAAGGTGGTCAATAAGGTGACACTAATATGTCACCACGGTGGACCACGCGATAAAAGGTTAACTGGGCCACCCAAACGGTCCAACAAGATAGGGTGTCCCTTTACTTTGGAAGGCCGCCCCGGGTATGATGGTGGTTGGAGGGTAACTGTCAAGGACTGGAAACACAATCATGATCCAGCTACCGATCTGCAGGGGAATGCATATGCGAGACGGATGACGGAAGAAGAAAAGCAATATGTGGGAAACCTATCGGATCGGTATGTTCCCACGCCAGATCCTGGTTAACCTGAAAAATGAATTTCCAGGAAACCTGACTCGAAGAGGAGACATTACCAACTTTCTGAAATCGAGACGGAGGGCGGGCCAAGCAGGGCATACTCCAATGCAGGTACAAACATCATATTAGTGATTATGTACTACGTTGTTGGAAGTGACTTATTTACTATATCTTATTCACCTGTCGCAGGTTATGTTCTGACTGCTGCAAGAGAAAAACTACTTTTACCAGTTTACTACAAATAGTAAAAATGGACGGTTGGAGAACCTCTTTTTCATGCATCCAACATCAATGACCCTATGGCGCGCATTTCCCTGGGTTATTGAAATAGACTCCACGTACAAAACCAACGTGTACAACATGCCGCTTGTTGAGATTGTCGGCGTCACTTCAACGGGCCGGACCTTCAGTTTAGCATATGCTTTTATCGTAAACGAGCAGGAGGCGAATTATCAATGGGTGTTACAATGTATGAAGTCCACCCTTGTTGAAGGCTTAACCGTTCGTGTGGTTTTAACTGACAGGGAGCTGGCCCTGATGAGAGCATTGAAGGTTGTTATGCCGCAAGCGAAACACCTGTTGTGTAGGTACCACATATGGCAAAACATAACCAAACACTGCGAACCGGCATTGCGGGTGAAGAAAGATGTTAACATTGAAAGGCTTAACGTGTGGTGGAAAAGAGTCTATGAATCTCGGACTCTTGACGAGTTTAAATCATACGAGAAGGAGTTAAAGAAAAAATTGGGAGCTTATCCAGGTGTCTACAAGTACCTCAACGATAATTGGTTGTCCCCGTACCGAGAGCAGTTTGTGTCATGTTGGGTCGATGAACATCTCAACTATCAGAACCACACCACAAACAGAGTCGAGGCTGAGCACCACCATCTGAAGGAAGAGCTGAAGGGGAAATGTACATTTACTAGAATCCTGCAATGTGTTGATTCTGTCATTATCGGTCAAGACACTGAAATAAGGGGCCAACTGGGGTATAGCAAGGGAACCCGGTTGGGTAAACATAACTACAACTGTATGAAGGCCCTGCTGGGAACGGTTTCACATAAAGCTTTGGACATCATGGTTGATGAAATCGTTCGCTTAGACAAACAACTGAAAAAACATGTGAAAAAGTGCGGGTGCAAGGTTCGGTATAGTTGTGGGCTACCATGTGCCTGCAAGATTGCCGAGTACATGCACCGTGGTTAGTATGTTTTAATACAATTTTTTTAAATCATACCTACATAATGTCGTATACTTATTGATATTAAAAAATGCAGAGACTCGTATTCAGCCGAATGTGATAGACCCGTTTTGGAGAAAGCTTGACTTATCACCATCGACATCCCTAAAAGACGAAGACGATATAGAAGCTGTCCATGAAGTGTAGGTGATCTTACGACATTCTTGGTGGAGCAACCCAAGGCCCAACGGAAACATTGGTTGTCGAAGATAAAGGACATGTTTAAGCCGGGTAACACACAAGTGAAAGATCCCATTGTTCAGAAGAGCACACGCGGTAGACCGGTCGGGTCGAAACAAAAGCCGCCAAAGGTAGACCAAACACATCATAAGCTTAATTAGTGATTTAAGAAAAATTATAAAAGTAAGTGATTTTAAGTAATTGTTTTATATTAATGGTCTAGGTGCCCGATCTTAACAAAAAGCCACCTGGGCTTCGGAAATCCAAGTCCAGTCGCCCGAGGACTGAAGAGGTGCCCGATCTGAACATGCCGCCACCTGTGCAGCCCGCCAGACAAAGTGAGTACGCGCCCACCAAATCACGGTTTGATGACCCGCAGGGTGCGCGACACAGTATGTACGAGCCGTCCCAATCATGTCGTCTCCCCGAGACACGAAACTTATTCGGGGAGCCGTCCCAATCCGAGTGGGTCAAGGAGAATCCAGACTTATTCGGAAACCTCAACCCATATCCAGGTCTTGAGAATAAATATACATTCGGGGACCCGTCTCAATCCTATGGGTTCGACGGGCTCCAAAATGTATATGGCTGGGGGGAACCCTCCCAATCATATGGGGTCCAATCTGAGCAGCCATATGCCAGCTTTGTTGATGACTTGTTCCGGGCACCATCGCATATAAAGGAGTCAGAGGCAAAGTCAGAGCCAGAGTCAGAGGCAAAGTCAGAGGCAAAGTCAGACACCAGTTGGGTTGGGTATATTGCGGAACCGATGAACGCCAGACTGTCCCGAAACATCGCATGGGTACTAGATGAGCTGCCAACGTACATTCGACCTTACGTTGTCGGCGCACAAAATGTCAAAGGAGATGGTAGTTGTGGATTTCGAGCAACCGCGGTTGCTTTGGGCCTAGATGAGGATTACGGTTCGGAGTGGGTTCGTACGCAGATGCTCGAGGAGTTTGAATCTGACCTCGAAGGGTACATGCGAATGTATGGGCCCGAGGGCAAACGCATATTAGAGGCGTTGCAAACCTCTTATTATAAAAAATGGCGTCCAAACATTGGATGAGTAAAGTGTTTTTCCATATACTCCTGGCCAATAAGCTAGGTATAATAATCAACTGCATCAGCTTACGTGACGCTCGAACGGTATTTCCGATGCATCATGGCTTGGATCAATTAATGTTGGCTCAACCGATAACTATTGCTCTCGTAAATGAGGAGAGCCATTTTGTTGCAGTGGAATTAACAGGTGAGTACCCAATGGCTTACAAGAATCCAGAATGGTCATACTACGCAACCCCGCATGCACGTGCGGTGGCATCAATGTACGCACATCGAGAACAAGCGTTTCAAGAATGGATGTATGCAAACTGCCCAAGAATACCACCTGGGCCTCCTATTGTTATAAATGATTAAATTCATTACATGTTGTATTTTATAGAAAGATATAGAGTAATAATGTTGTAATGTGTTTGTTTTTTTCTAGTAAAATAATGTCTCTACCTAATTGATTTGTTTTACAAGGAAATTATTATTGTGTTCATCTTTTTAGTGTCGTAATGAAAATTTCAAATATAAATTAAAAATTTAAAAAAGTTCAGATATAAATATATATAACTTATGATAATAATACTAGAATTAACCAAAAATAAAGAATATATATAAATATATATAACTTATATAAAGATATAAATAAATAAAGAGGTTCATAAAAAATAAAATAAAAAATACAAACTAATCACTATCACTATCACTATCACTACCCAAGCGATGTGTGGGTAATGAGGCGGAACTAGACCCGGCCATGTCCCAAGGGCTCGCAGGGTTGAAGAATTGATCCACGTTAAAGGGCGGCGACTGAGGAGGGTCATCTATATGCGGGAGCTCGACATTCAGTCCTCGTGTTCCTCTAACCAAACGCCCAACCCCGCGGGTATGTCCCGACCGGAGCCCCAAAGCATCCAAAAATGTCTGAGTCGGCGGGGTGTTGGGCTGTTGGGAAAGTGCCTGGTGGGATTCAACAAGCCGGTCCTGTACCACATTAAATCATAAACAAATAAATAAGTTAGTTATAATTAATATAAATTTACAAAAAATACGAATTTAAGTGATGTGCGAGAACTTACATAAATGGGAGGAGCTCTTGCCTGCACCGTCCCATCGTGTAATGTGTGGGCCCGCAAAAAGAACTCAGGCGGGGGCTCACGTTGCCCCTGATTACTACGCTGTATATACATTAATCAAAGTTATATATATGTAAGTGTATCTCTCTCTCTCTATATATATATACATATGTGGATATAAAACGTAAAAATAATAACTTACAGCGTATTCATATTCACGCTGAGCGTATGACTGGCGACCGTGAGTACTGACAAGATTATCTTGTCCATGCCTGTTATTCGCGTTTCTTTGGGCAACAAGCATCCGGTGCTCCCTGGTCCAGTAATGCAGTAGATCCCTCCAGACATCTTGAGGCATTCCATGCGGCGGAACACCTTCGAATTCGCCGAGTCTATCTAACCCACCCCTGTCGCTAAACCATTTCCCCTTGAATTTTGATTTTTTATCCCTGTAGTTCTTTAGGGCATCTTGACGAATCATGTTTTCAATGGCGACCCGTAAGGGGTGACCGTCTTCGTTATTTAGATACGGGTCCAAGTAGAACCGTCTCTGCAATTTTGTAGTAATAGTCAGTATCTACCCTAATTTTGTAATGACGTATTTAAATTGTAAAATAAAATGTTTTAAACCTGGAGCCAGGGAATAAGTCCATCCCTGATGTGTGGGGGCACCTGATCCCACGAGTCGTAAGTATGCGGGACGGTAGCGACATATGTCCCCAAATAGCTCTTGTACCATTTGGAGGTGTCACCGATAGTCTGCCACCTGCTTTCAGCGGTATCAAGTCTAATAGTTATACGTCGTCCAGACTTCTGAAACTCCCGCTCCAGTTCCTTGTTAGCAGCGGCAGCTCTCCCTGAGCTATTCCCTGCAAAGCAAAATTAAAGAAAAAATATATATACATATCTATATATATATATATATATATATATATACATCTATATATACTTACCCCCGCTACGTTTGCAGCCCCATTGGGGATTCCACCCCCAATTTGGAGGGTCATTGCCACCATCTCCGCCATGAACAGCAGCCATTTTAACCTACATAAGTTATATACAAACAATGATCAAGGTTAAAAAAGCCCCAAATGAAATTAACATATTTTGGACACACTTTTTTCAAATTATTATACCTAAAATTAGCACATTTTTCTAACAATAATACTTGCAATCATATTATACTAACAACTGTTTTCTAACATAATACTACAAATCATATTAACAATAACCATAAAATTTCTAACAATCATATAATTTATAATTATGATAACATAACATTTTTAACACTATTAACAATCATATTATCAATAATGATAAACTACCAATAATTCTTAAAAATCATATAATTTCTAACAATCATATCATTTTTAACTATAATAACATAACCTTTCTACCACTAATTTCTAACAATCATATTAACAAAATGGTTTTTCTAACATAATACTAACAATCATATTAAGAATAATCATAAACAAACGTAAAATTTCTAAATATAATACTATAATATTTTTATAACTAATAATAACATATATTAAAAATAATAACAACAATACAAAAATAAATGAGTCTTAGTAAACATACAAAGAAAACGTCGGAAAAGTGGGTCGCCGGAAATGTCGCCGCTAATGCTAGTCGCCGCTAATACCTCGTCTGAAAATTGGTGTGGTCGGATTTTCGCCTGAAAAGTCGCCGGAAAATGAACCGGGCCGGATTTTCGTCACCAGCAAAAGGGTGGGTGGCCGGATTGTTGATATAGAGGGTGAGGGGATTGAGGGCCGGAATATGGATACAAACTGGTCTATGGCCGGAATGTTTTTTTTTTTTTAAGGGAGGTGCGTTTTATTTGTTTGGGGAAGAAGATGGGTCGTCTGGCTTGCAGCGGCGTTTAAAAGGAAAATATGGTACACTATTAGCGGCGACGTCGCCGCTAATAGTGTGGGGTCCATGGGCAAAAAACAGGCTTTGACTCTTTAGTCTGCCAGTTGGGGCCCGCACTATTAGCGGCGACGTCGCCGCTAATAGTGCCTGGTGGGCCTACCCTGTTTGCCCTGGTGGTGTTACGCGCCCCGTTCTTTTATTCCTTGTTACTTGTTAGTGAGAGCCAAGAACATGACTGTTCATTGACTTAATTCTGAGTTGATAAAAGATTAGATAGATATGACTTTGACTTGAGTGATATGACTTTGACTTGAGTTGCTAGAGTATAGGCAATTTTTTGGCCATTCCTTGACCGCATAATGTTTTTCGTGTCAAATCTCGCGTGCGTACCAAACTGTGTATCATGATCATTGCTCGATCTACTCTAAATCAACTATGTTTGATGCTCCATAATCCATATTAATCTTTTCGGGTATTCATCATCAATCATATATCATAGTTCAAAGTCAAATCGATCAAACTTTCTTTTCATTACCTTAATTATTTAAGAGCAATGATAGATTTGCCTAACAAATATGTCTAAAAATCGGTTTAATCCATGCAATTTTTGACACATGGTTTTCACATTTTCTTTTTCTTAATCTTTACCATTGATGTTGTCATGTGTCAATCTTTCCTTATTAGACATATTTTTAAACTTACATTTTAGACACATTAATCATTTTTCTTATTTTTAACATATATTGAGTGATAAGTAATGTGATATACGTACATACCCCTCAAAGTTTCGTTTTTTTTCCTTCACATTTGCCAAATGATTTCCATATTTCATTTTTTTTTGTAAAGTTAATTTCGATTCAGACGTGTTAGAAACAATTTTAACCAGCGATTTGCTAGACCTCCAACCCTCATATTTCATTTTATTACCATCTTTCTATCCAATAATATGGGAGATAGAGAGGTGTGTATGAAATCCTACACCAAATGGTACTTACGGTTAGAGATGCACAGATCGTTTTTTCAGGAACCGGAACCGGTTTCAGTCAACGTTGATTGTAACCGGTTCTTCAAGAACGGAACCGGTTCGGAACCAGTTCTTGGTCAACGTTTGACCAATTTTTTTCGGTTATTTTGTCCAAGAACCGGAACCGAATCGATTTGGAACTGATTTTTGGATCCGAAAGCTGAACCGGTTCGGAACCGATCGGTTCTTGAGGAACCAGGAACCGGTTTTTTCGGTCCCAAATCCGGTTTATCCGAACCGATGTTTTTTGAACCGGGTTTTTCGGGCAAGTCTACATACGGTTCGCAAAAATTAAAGGCGAAACGTACATTTTTTTCTTTTGTAATTAATTCTAGATTTCTAGTCATTTTAAAGGTTAGCACTAATTGAAATGGTGATGTATGTTTTCACACACACAAAAAAAAATGTATCATGTGTTTCAACAATTCAGGATGGATGGATAAATGTATATTAATTAGTGCAAGTTGATTGATAAACACATTAATGATTCTTTTGTCACGTTAATTCATGTTCGCATTTTATTTTGGACGAGATGAGAATTAGATGAAACACACTTGTTTCAACAGCTGTCCAATTATTATGAACAAATTAAAAGCTTTCACGATCGAAACAAGTGGATTAAATTCAATGCTGTAATCAATTGGTGCGTACAAATTGAAAGGGCCTTGTTATATAATTTCCCCCCCCCCCAACCTCTATTGAATGGACATATAATAGACTTATATGCAATTAAATCCGTGACATTGATATTGACCATTACTGTTTTATTTGAAAAGAAAAATATAGAAATAATGGATTAGTTGCATTTCTTATGATATATTGATAGTTGAATTCACATTTTTGAAGGTTTCGACTTTACAATTCTTGAATAAAGAAACAAACAGAATTTATAATTGCTAATTTTGATTTAGGCGTTTATATATCAGTTTTCAGCATAAAATAATACCTTGCTAAAGCTACTATAGATCGTGTAAAGAAGAGGTGTGAATTTTTTTTTTTTTTAATCAAATAAAAGATGATAAGCACAAAAGTTCGAAATTAGATCATGATTACGTAAATTATGATCCCGTTACAAAGACACTCAAAATATCCTAGTCTAGTCCTTGCAAATCAGGAATATACCCATTTCAGTCCTTAATGTGTATATCCGAAAATTGTTATGATATCTATGTCAATTTATACTCGTATAAGAGGGTACAACTTCCAAAAATACCAGTTTTTGTTCCATAAATGGGCTCAATGAAGTCGAGTTAGTACAGTGATAGATTTAAACTCGACTCAATTACCAAACTTGAAACTCGACCGATCAAGCTGACTTAGCATAAAAGTTCAAGCTTGAGCTCGATTAACTAACTGATATTATCAAGCTCGGTTCCACTCGATTCGGGTAAAATATTAATATAAATATCAACCAAAGTTGAAGTATAAGCTCGATAACTTCAACAAACGCGACTCGAAACTTTTTAACCCAATTCAATCATTTTAAGCCTGAATCGATTACGTGGTACTATAATACTCATGGGTAAACTTGTAAAATAATACAAGCTCGATTAAGCTTCTGAACTGATCATTATGATATCGAGCTCCATTCAAAATATACTCATGTAGCTCTAGTTTAAGCTCGAGCTCCACCCGATTAAACTCTACGCAATTTGAAATACTTTATGAGTAAATTAATCTCACTTAGCTTATGAATAGGCTTGAGACGGTTAGGCCAATTAAAATGACGTTCGAGATAAACTTTATGCACTGTTGAAGGACAATTACATGAAATTAGAGTGTTTGTAAAAACAAAATGACAAGACTAAAAAGTGTGATGGTGTCCTGTCATCATTTTGTTCTTCTATACAAAGTGGGGTCCGTTTGTTGCATGAAAATTAACTTCTTTTTACCATCTCCTCCTTCTCATGAGTCTTTTCTTGAGATCCCATCATATTTAACCGTCGATTTAGAAAGAGAAGAAAAACACAACATTCATTCACTCACTCACTCCCTCACTCTGTATCTATATGTATATCTATTTATCTATCTGACCTATAGAGCTAAAAACCAACAATAATAAACATATATATATATATACATTATTATATCCGGCTAATATCTAACACAACCATCACCGGAGAAAAAGTGTTATTTATGTGGGTTTTTAACCACCATGTCATTTTCCGGCACAAGGAGGAGAGCGGCGGCGTTACACTCTTCAGTGGTGGTGTTACTCATCATTTTCTTGGTACTTCAAATATGGGACTTAAATAGTTGTATTAAAGTTGATGCAATAAGACCACCACCACCAGCACCACCACAACAACCACCATCACCACCGTACGAAAAAGATTCCGATGAGATGAAAAGATCGGAGCTTTACAAAAGATTCTTCAATGGCAGATTCAACTCCACAAATCTTTCAAAAGGAAACAACTTTCAAGAAAATAAAAGAAAAGTACCAAGTTGTCCAGATCCTTTACACAACTAGTAAAATATTTTGGATCCTTTTGTTGATCATGTGTTAGTTTTTTTCTTCTCCTTTTACCTTTTTAAGCTATCTTTTTATGTATTTTTTTTATTAATTGTTAGTAAAGTATCCAAAATACCCACGTTTTTACCACTATTTTTGTGACAGAGTTTCTTAAATTTAGAGGCGAAACCGTGGGTATTTTGGTATTATCTTAGGCAAAAAAAAATGGTTTTTTTATATATATATTGTTAGTAGATCATTAGATCAAGAACAATGGCCGATCATGATGTATATACAATTTGAGATTTGCAATTCATATAGTACAACACTCTTTTTTTCACTTGCGGTTTGCTTGCTTCATTCTTGTTTTTTAATTTAATGTATTATTCTGGCGGTATGTTTTTTTCTTTGTTCTTTGATAGTGTGATGGCCCCCTTTAGTTTTGACACTATGTCTAAACACAATCCACCTCACAGAAAAATCAATCATGGCTAATTAAGTTTGACAAGAATTGTCATCAAAATTTGTCCCCACCTGCTCCTTTGAGGTTGAAATGTTCTATGATTATATTATGCAAGACACCATTATTACTACATTTGTGCTGGAATTTAATTTGTCACATGATAGGTTAAATGTTTTTGGACTCCTAGGGTGATCAAATTTTTTATGAAACTCATAGACTTTTCACCAAAATCAAACTCTTTCTATCATGAAAAAATAAAGACATGTAATCGAATTGGTATGTGAATTCTTAAAAATCAATATGTTGATAAATGGTTTTCTTTAATAGATTAGAAGCATTGATAGCCACTAGTTTCCAATTCAAGGGTAAATGGGTGGGAATCCTTTGGTCCATGTACCGTTTCTCCACTTGCCTTTGACTAGTTTTGAACTTGTGATCTCTAGCCTTCATCTGTGGGTCCATGTGGTTACATGATGGCGGTACCACTAGGGTTTCACCCCATTGGTGACATAAAACTTCCTGCCAAGTAGGAATGACCGATACGGGACGATACTGGTCCTAAAAGTCACTAAAACATGGTAGCGGGCAAATATTAGCCGGTATCGGGAAAATTCCGCAAATTACGAGATTTCTTTGTATTGTCCCGGTCTGAATCCCGAAAATCCCTATAAATGGATATCAATCCTTGTCTCATTTAAAATTCGATGCGGATCTTCATTATCGGGAGCTAGTACGAGCTCGAGACAGGATCGAGTTTTGGTACTTTTTTCTTATTCATATCAACTTTTAAGATAAGTATACTACACCCTTATACATATTACATATATCTATACTACTCGTCATCACCATCATCACCCGTCGCCGAAATAACCACGTCGTTACCGTTAACACACAACCGTATGAGGTGGAGTACTAAATAAATATTCAATAATGATATTTGTTGAAATTATTCAATCGGACAACTTGCTGGTTTGTTGGAAGAAATCATAAAAAAGAAGTTATAAATAATTTGATAAGCCGAGTTTTTCTTTATGTAAACATGTGGTGTTTGACTAAGACCAAGTTTTTAAATCTAAAAGTATAATCATAGATAGTATATAGAACATTATTCAAGTTCCTTAATTTAAATTTAAATTTAAGTAACATATTAAATGTTACACAAAATGTGGAAACGATTTCGTAAGATTTGCTAGGAAGTGAAGTAACGTTTTGGAAGATTTGATCCAGAGAAAGTAATTTAGGTTATGGTATGTTTCTTTTCCGACAGACGTTAAGGGGTACCTTTATTTTACCCCAAAAGGTCAAAAGATGATAAGTTCATTTGTCTTTTCTTGTACCTTCAAATCTTTAAAGGATAATGATAAATCAATTTAATTGGTGTGCCTAAAGATATGACTAATAGTAAGATGGTGACATGTGAAAAAATCAGGGGGCAAGATTAAGAAAGATGTTAAATTCTTAAGATTTTAGGTTGATTTTTAGGCATATGAGTTAGGTTGATTAATCATTTTCCATCTTTAAATCCAATTTCTACAACATCTCCATGTGAAGTCAGATCTGTCTTCTCCTTATTTCATAACGCTTAATAATTATGTCAAAGGATTTTTTTATTTTTATAAAAATCATCTTAACATTTCAGATACTATATAGTTAGGATTGGTATCATCAATTTGCTTGTATAAATTTCACGACACAATAAAATATTACGTTGTTAACTACAATAAGACATGTAAATTTAGCGTGAGTCACTAGTAATTAAACTAAAAAATTGACCAAATAAAAGTCACAAAATAGTAACAACACATAAGTGATCTTTTTAAAAATAAAAATAAAATTTATATTTATATGGCACAGGGTAACACCACCAGGCAAAAGTCAACCCGACCAAGGCATTAGCGGCGACGTCGCCGCTAATACTCTGACACTGACAGGGGCCCGCTAATTTCTCTGCCAGATTTACCATTACAGACATGGGGGCCCGCAGTATTAGCGGCGACGTCGCCGCTAATACTCTCTCTGGTGCAGTATTAGCGGCGACGTCGCCGCTAATAATGCCTCTGGTGGGGTTACACTTTTTTGCCTGGTGGTGTTACACTCCTCGTTTTATATACCATATCTGTAATTGAATGTTCTGTTGAAGGTTGATGCGAATAAAGTTTGATTTGACTATGTTTGACTTATAAAAATGGTCTTAGCATGCATGAAGGATGGAGTTCCAGAAAAGAGAATTGCCATTTAGGTGAAAACATGGATACTAGGGATCAATGCCTTGGAAGGGTGGCAAACATCTCTCAAAATACGTTTGTACTCTAAAAGTCGACGCATGAATCATTTTAACTCAAATTTTTCTTCAAAGTATATACGTTCATCATTTCATATATTCCCTTAAAAAAAAAGGTAAATGCCCAAGAACCCTTTAGTCCCGTAGAACATTTTTTCCTCTCAAGCTAGCGACCCTGCAACGACGTCTGTCAGTGAGACCCAGAAACCTTGGCTGGTGGAATATACTTTTGCAAGGATTCGAACATAGGTGGTGTTTCCACCAAGTCGCTTTTTGAGAGGGCATGTGCTAACTGGGCTTCCACTTACTGAATTTCATACCCTTCTTATAATTAAAGTCTTTTACAACCTTTTTATGATTTCTTAGAAATTACAAGATCGGAGTTAGAATACCTCATTATTTTATTCAAATGTTAATTCTTTACAAGGTCAATTAGCCGATTATACTTCTTTTTATAATTTTGAAATAAAAAAGCAATGAAGGAATTTACTCTCGATACCATAATTAGATACTCATTGAATCATTCCATATGAGCCATATGATGTCGATACATATATTTATGATTCATTCAAAGTTAACCATATATCTCTAAACTCCTGCATATATATGTAACTGTGAATTAAATACCTTGATTATTGTAAACCCAAAAGTTGTACTAAATTAAATAAAGAAATTATGTCATTTTTATGGTGTATATATATAGATGAAAAAGTTTATGTGATGAGAACCATTTGAACTAAAAATATTACTCATATTATGAATTTTTTTAAATTATAGCTTGATGCTCATATGTGAATGCATGGTATATATAACAGAACAAATTCGTTCACATATGAACAATTCAAGTTACACTTAATATTATCCATGTTTATATGTGAATAGTTTTTACAGAAACGGAGCCAGGAAATTTTTTGCGTGGGGGCAATTTTAAAAGTTGTTTGTCATACTTATAAGAGTCGTATTCGAAAATGCAAAAAAAAGGGCCCTACCTCGAAAAAAGAAAATGGACCCTCAAAAGAATTTGTTATCTACACCGGGTCTAACACTCATATTTAAAATACTAGTTTTTTTTATAAATAATGACTACACGTGTCGAACAAGGTCTTATTAAATGAAAACGTATTCAATCATATAATGCAAGAAACCCAAAAATATACTTCTTTGGATATAAAATTAGCTTGATATATATATTTTCTACATTATGATAATTAATTGTTTGTGATAAATATATATAATAATTTGAAAGAAAATATTTTCTATAAACAGTTTCACTATAATGTACTACACATTTACATACCCAAACAACGAAATTTTTTTCTTAAACTATACTTCATTCTTTCGATTAAAAATCCAAACAACTCGAGTTTTTTTAACCTCTCAATGAAAAAATCTATCTTAAAATTAATGCTCGATGACCAATGACATCCAAATAATAAGTTTATGACAAGTTGACAACGAAGGTAACATTTGTATTTATTTCCTACTTATTTTTTCTTACTTTTAGAAAAAAATTATAAATATACCATTTAAATTTTGAAAAATTACATTGTACTAAAATTGGAGTGGGGGCAGCTGACTCCGTCCCTGAGTTTTTACATGAACCTTCCCTATGTGTGTGTACATGTACGTGTGTGTTTTTTCCCCCAAGTTTATAGTGACATACTACGATTACTAGTACATTTATATTTTTATTTTATGCGCGTGAATAATCTAATACGAGTATATATTTTTCAACTTCAAGTCGAGCTTTTGATCACAATGACATATTTAAATAACGGGGCGCGTAACACCACCGGGGCAAAAAGGGTATCCCCACCATCACTATTAGCGGCGACGTCGCCGCTAATAGTGGGGGGCCCACTGACATCTTGCAGAATACAAATTCTGTTTAAGGCCCTGGACCCCACACTATTAGCGGCGACGTCGCCGCTAATAGTGCGGGGCCCAACTGACGTTGTTGACTACAAAGCCAGTTTAATGCCCTGGACCCCACACTATTAGCGGCGACGTCGCCGCTAATAGTGTACCATATTTTCTTTAAAACGCGCCTGCTCCCCAGACCCATCTTCTTCCCCATCAAACTTCTTCCCAGTCGAAACTCCATTCCTCAAAAAAAAAAAAATTCCTCCGGCAATCCACCATTGTTGTCCATATTCTGGCCCTCAATCCCCTCACCCTCTGAATATCAACAATCCAGCCACCCACGCTTTTGCTCACGACGAAAATCCGGCGAGGTTATTTATCCGGCGACTTTTCAGGCGAAATTCCGGCCGGACAAAATTTCAGACGAATTATTAGCGGCGACACGGTTCCAAATCCGGCCACCCACTTTTCCGGCGACCACTTTTCCGACGTTTTCTTTGTATGTTTACTAACACTCATTTACTTTTTTATTGTTGTTATTATTTTTAATATATGTTATTATTAGTTATAAAAATGTTATATAATTTTATTTAGAAATTTTAGGTTTGTTAGTTTGATTTAAAGAAATTTGTAGGATTTGATTGTTATGAATTATTGGTAGTTTATGATGATTTCTTAATATGATTGTTAGTATTATGTTAGAAAAACCATTTTGTAATATATGTTAGAAAAGTTATTATGATTGTAATTATTGTTAAAAATGTTATGTTATCATAGTTAGAAATTATATGATTGTTAGAAATTATTGGTAGTTTATGGTTATTGTTAATATGATTGTTAATATATTATGTGAAAAGTTATTATAGTTGTAATTAGTTTTAAAAATGTTATGTTATCATAATTATAAATTATATGAATGTTAGAAATTTTATGTTTATTGTTAATATGATTTTTAGTATTATGTTAGAAAACAGTTTTTGGTATGATTGTAATTGTTAATGTAGTTGTTATTAGGTTAATATGAATGCAAATATTATTGTTAGAAAATTGTGGTAATTTTAGGAATAACAAGTTGGAAATAAGATTTGTGTAAAAAATATGCATATATTTCATTTGCGTCATTTTAAACCTTGATAATTGTTTATATTGATTTATTACTTGTATATAACTTATGTAGGTTAAAATGGCTGCTGTTCATGGCGGAGATGGTGGCAATGACCCTCCAAATTGGGGGTGGAATCCCCAAAGCGTAGCGGGGGTAAGTATATATAGATGTATGTAAAAAATATATGTTCAATATACGAGTATATATATATAATATATATATAGATATTATATATAATATATCTATATAATAATACATATATATAGGGTAGTCTTCAAATACAAACAAATTTAAAATACAAACCAAGTAAGAACCAATCATATATATCCACATTCATTATCTAAAAAATAGGATGAAAACGGATAATAAATTTGAAAAAGAAACTGCCATTCAAGTTGTTAATTATAAAAATGAAACTGCCATACGTGTATATTTATTTTTAACATGTTCTCACCGGAAAGTCACCCTATATATATATATATATATATATATATATATATGTATATATGAATTTATTCTATATTTTTGCTTTGCAGGGAATAGCTCAGGGAGAGCTGCCGCTGCTAACAAGGAACTAGAGCGGGAGTTTCAGAAGACTGGACGACTTATAACTCTTAGACTTGATGCCGCTGAAAGCAGGTGGCAGACTATCGGTGACACCTCCAAATGGTACAAGAGCTATTTGGGGACATATGTCGCTACCGTCCCGCATACTTACGACTCGTGGGATCAGGTGCCCCCACACATCAGGGATGGATTTATTCCCTGGTTCCAGGTATAAAACATTTTATTTTACAATTTAAATACGTCATTACAAAATTAGGGTAGATGCTGACTATTACTACAAAATTGCAGAGACGGTTCTACTTGGACCCGTATCTAAATTACGACAACGGTCACCCCTTACGGGTCGCTGTTGAAAACATGATTCGTCAAGATGCCCAAAAGAACTACAGGGATAAAAAATCAAAATTCAAGGGGAAATGGTTTAGCGACAGGGGTGGGTTAGATAGACTAGGGGAATTCGAAGGTGTTCCGCCGCATGGAATGCCTCAAGCTGTCTGGAGGGATCTACTGCATTACTGGACCAGGGAGCACCGGATGCTTGTTGCCCAAAGAAACGCGCGTAAAAGGCATGGCAAGTAATCTTGTCAGTAGTTATCACGGTCGGGGCAGTCGAGTCATAGATCAGTAGTTGAATATGCAATACGCGGGGGGGGGGGGTGGGGGGTTTTTTTTCTTGGGGGGGGGGGCGCTGTAAGTTATTATTTTTACGGTTTATTAATAAATATGTATATATATATATATAGAGAGAGATACACATACATATATATAACTTTTATTAATGTATATACAGCGTAGTAATCAGGGGCAACGGGAGCCCCCGCCTGAGTTCTTTTTGCGGGCCCACACATTACACGATGGGACGGTGCAGGCAATAAGTTCCTCCCATTTATGTAAGTTCTTGTAACTAACTTAAGTTTGTATTTTTTGTAAATTTTTATTAATTAAAACTAACTTTTTTATTTGTTTATGATTTAATGTGGTACAGGACCGGCTTGTTGAATCCCACCAGGCACTTTCCCAACAGCCCAACACCCCGCCGACTCAGACATTTTTGGAAGCTTTGGGGCTCCGGTCGGGACATACCCGCGGGGTTGGGCGTTTGGTTAGAGGAACACGAGGACTGAATGTCGAGCTCCCGCATATAGTTGACCCTCCTTTGGAGGCCCCAGCTCAGGAGCCGTGGTTTAACGTGGATCAATTCTTCAACCCTCCGAGCCCTTGGGACATCGCCGGGTCTAGTTCCGCCTCATTACCCACACATCGCTTGGATAGTGATAGTGATAGTGATTAGTTTGTAATTTTTATGAACCTTTTTATTTTGAAGTTTTCTATGTATTATGTACATTATGTCTTTATTTTGATTATGTATTATTTTAATGAAAGTTTATGTCGGTTAAATAAGATAATAAATAATGATAAAATTTATATTATTGGAAAACAAATATTTATGTATAAAAACAAAAAATAAAACAAAATATTTATTATTGTAATGAATTTAATCATCTATAACAATAGGAGGCCCAGGTGGTATTCTTGGGCAGTTTGCATACATCCATTCTTGAAACGCTTGTTCTCGATGTGCGTACAATGATGCCACCGCACGTGCAGGCGGGGTTGCGTAGTATGACCATTCTGGATTCTTGTAAGCCATTGGGTACTCACCTGTTAATTCCACTGCAACAAAATGACTCTCCTCATTTACGAGAGCAATAGTTATCGGTTGAGCCAACATTAATTGATCCAATCCATGATGCATCGGGAATACTGTTCGGGCGTCACGTAAGCTGATGCAGTTGATTATTATACCTAGCTTATTGGCCAGGAGGATATGGAAAAACACTTTACTCATCCAATGGTCTTTGGGACGCCATTTTTTATAATAAGAGGTTTGCAACGCCTCTAATATGCGTTTGCCCTCGGGCCCATACATTCGCATGTACCCTTCGCGGTCAGATTCAAACTCCTCTAGCATTTGCGTACGAACCCACTCCGAACCGTAATCCTCATCTAGCCCCAAAGCTACCGCGGTAGCTCGAAATCCACAACTACCATCTCCTTTGACATTCTGTGCGCCGACAACGTAAGGTCGAATGTACGTTGGCAGCTTATCTAGTACCCATGCGATGTTTCGGGACAGTCTGGCGTTAGGTTCCGCAATATACCCAACCCAACTGGTGTCTGACTTTGCCTCTGAATCTGGCTCTGACTTTGACTTGGCATATGGCTGCTCAGATTGGACCGCATATGATTGGGATGGTTCCCCCCAGCCATATAAATTTTGGACCCCATAGGATTGGGACGGGTCCCCGAAGGTATATATATTCTCAAGACCTGGATATGGGAAAAGGTTTCCGAAAAAGTCTAGATTATCCTTTACCCATTCGGATTGGGTCGTCTCCCCGAATAAGTTCTGTGTCTCGGGGATACGACATGATTGGGACGGCTCGTACATACTGTGTCGCGCACCCTGCGGGTCATCATACCGTGATTTGGTGGGCGCGTACTCACTTTGTCTGGCGGGCTGCACAGGTGGCGGGCTATTCAGATCTGGCACCTCTTCAGTCCTTGGGCGACTGGACTTAGATTTCCGAAGCCCAGCTGGCTTTTTGTTAAGATCGGGCACCTAGACCAATAAAATAAAACAATTACTTAAAATCACTTAGTTTTATAAATTTTATTAAATCACTAATTAAGCTTATGATGTGTTTGGTCTACCTTTGGCGGCTTTTGTTTCGACCCGACCGGTCTTCCGCGTGTGCTCTTCTGAACAATGGGATCTTTCACTGTGAGTTACCCGGCTTAAACATGTCCTTTATTGTCGACAACCAATGTTTTCGTTGGGGCTTGGGTTGCTCAACCAAGAAACTCGTAAGCTCACCTACGACTTCATGGACATCTTCTACATCGTCTTCCTCTTTTAGACATGTCGATGGTGTTAAGTCAAGCTTTCTCCAAAACGGGTCTATCACATTCGGCTGAATACGAGTCTCTGCATTTTTTTATATCAATAAGTATACGACATTATGTTGGTATGATTAAAAAAAAGGTATTAAAACATACTAACCGCGGTGCATGTACTCGGCAATCTTGCAGGCACATGGTAGCCCACAACTATACCGAACCTTGCACCCGCATTTTTTCACATTTTTTTTCAATTGTTTGTCTAAGCGAATGATTTCATCAACCATGATGTCCAAAGCTTTATGTGAAACCGTTCCCAGCAGGGCCTTCATACAGTTGTAGTTATGTTTACCCAGGCGGGTTCCCTTGCTATACCCCAGTTGGCCCCTTATTTCAGTTTCTTGACCGATAATGACAGAATCAACACATTGCAGGATTCTAGTAAATGTACATTTCCCCTTCAGCTCTTCCTTCAGATGGTGGTGCTCGGCCTCGACTCTGTTTGTGGTGTGGTTCTGATAGTTGAGATGTTCATCCACCCAACATGACACAAAATGCTCTCGGTACGGGGACAACCAATTATCGTTGAGGTACTTGTAGACACCTGGATAAGCTCCCAATTTTTTCTTTAACTCCTTCTCGTAGGATTTAAACTCGTCAAGAGTCCGAGATTCATAGACTCTTTTCCACCACACGTTAAGCCTTTCAATGTTAACATCTTTCTTCACCCGCAATGCCGGTTCGCAGTGTTTGGTTATGTTTTGCCATATGTGGTACCTACACAACAGGTGTTTCGCTTGCGGCATAACAACCTTCAATGCTCTCATCAGGGCCAGCTTCCTGTCAGTTAAAACCACACGAACGGTAAAGCCTTCAACAAGGGTGGACTTCAGACATTGTAACACCCATTTATAATTCGCCTCCTGCTCGTTTACGATAAAAGCATATGCTAAACTGAAGGTCCGGCCCGTTGAAGTGACGCCGACAATCTCAACAAGCGGCATGTTGTACACGTTGGTTTTGTACGTGGAGTCTATTTCAATAACCCAGGGAAATGCGCGCCATAGGGTCATTGATGTTGGATGCATGAAAAAGAGGTTCTCCAACCGTCCATTTTTACTATTTGTAGTAAACTGGTAAAAGTAGTTTTTCTCTTGCAGCAGTGAGAACATAACCTGCGACAGGTGAACAAGATATAGTAAATAAGTCACTTCCAACAACGGAGTACGTAATCACTAATATGATGTTTGTACCTGCATTGGAGTATGTCCTGCATGGCCCGCCCTCCGTCTCGATTTCAGAAAGTTGGTAATGTCTCCTCTTCGAGTCAGGTTTCCTGGAAATTCATTTTTCAGGTTAACCAGGATCTGGCGTGGGAACATACCGCGATCAGATAGGTTTCCCACATATTGCTTTTCTTCTTCCGTCATCCGTCTCGCGTATGCATTCCCCTGCAGATCGGTAGCTGGATCATGATTGTGTTTCCAGTCCTTGACAGTTACCCTCCAACCACCATCATACCCGGGGCGGCCTTCCAAAGTAAAGGGACACCATATCTTGTTGGACCGTTTGGGTGGCCCAGTTAACCTTTTATCGCGTGGTCCACCGTGGTGACATATTAGTGTCACCTTATTGACCACCTTTAACGAGTTTTTGTTCGACCTCCGTGTGACTAGAACATAACCCAACTCCAGTGCTGTTCTTTTAGCCCACTCCGTCAATTCTTCGACGGAATCAAACACCTCCTCGGTTTCTAAGTCTTCAGGTTCGCAGTCAAATTGACCTTCTGCATCAGGTGACTCAAACACATCATCGGGAACTTCAATCCGTACGTTTTCTGGGTCTGCCCAAATATCTTCAAAACTATCCATCTTAAACAATTCAAGTAAACAAGAAAATTGTGATTCTGTTTGTTATCGAAATGAAGAAAGAAAATAGAACATGTACTTTGAATGCCAAACGAAATACGGATTATATAAGCCAATTTATATAATTGTAAAATTGTGATTCATTGCTTGGGTCGAGTGAGTAAAGATTTGAAATCGAAATGAAGAAAGAAAATAGAACATGTACTTTGAATGCCAAACGAAATACGGATTTATATGATCGGCAGTCATGGGTCCAAGGCTGACGAGGTGCCACGTGGCACGTATTAGCGGCGACGTCGCCGCTAATACGTGATACGTGGCACCTCGTGTTCAGTCTTGACAGCATTACTGAACACGAGGTGCCACGTATCACGTATTAGCGGCGACGTCGCCGCTAATACGTGCCACGTGGCACCTCGTGTTGAGTAATGCTGTCAATATTGTCGAGGTGCCACGTAGCAGTATTAGCGGCGACGTCGCCGCTAATACCTGCTACGTGGCACCTCGGGAACAAGCGTCGGCAGGCATGGTAACAAATTAGGTCGGGGCCCCACCATTAGCGGCGACGTCGCCGCTAATACCCTGGTGGGGATACCCTGTTTTCTGGTGGGGATACCCTGTGCCAAAAATATAGGAAAATGTGAGATAAGCTAAGGTGTTTAATAAATTAACTATAAACACTACTAGCAAGTGCACTACTGTGTTATAATGGTGGCATTCAACACATTCTTCCGTGTTGTTCGGGGTACGTCAACCTAACCCATACCTCCCTATTTATTCTTGACACAGTCCTGTCCAAAATGCCAATCTTTCTTTTAGTTTACCTCATCATCACCACCTAATACTTTATATAATTTATATATCAAAAATCGTTATTATTTTAATTTATACGGAGTATAAGAAAGTTGTACGCTTTTATAGAAAATACTACTAAAATATTCGTAGGTTGGATGGCTAAGTATACAAAACATAGATGTCAGCCAGATATTGTTAGATACTCTATATAATTAAAATTAGACGTGTAAATTTTCATAAATATGGAAACAATTTTTTATTATTAAATCCTATGATAGATAGATATATAGAGGGGTGCAGTGGATCTGTCCCGTGGGTGTCATTAATTAGCATGCTTCGGTAGTTAGAATGGCTATTTTATTCAACTAGAAAATCTTACATGTTAAACATGATGTAGTGTAAGTTAAGCCTGTAAGTTATGTTTAACATGATGTAGTTTTATTAAGCCTGTAAGTTATGTTTAACATGTAAGAAAAAGTAGCGATATACATAAACATCCAATATATAGATATTATGAATTCACATAAATTTTAGGTCACGATTGGTTCACAGAATATGATGAAATCTAATGGAATTGGAATTGAATTCTATTCCGTAGTGTGTTTGGTTGTTCAAAGAGACCAGAAAGAGTCTTGGCCCTCCTAGAAATCTTAGTGTGCGTTTAGTTCAAGAAAACTCCCATGTTTTCCATTTTCATTTTTCAAGAAAACATGGAAAACAAGAAACGCGTTCAAATTTTATTTTTCCAGAAAAGTTTCCATGAAAACAGAAAACACTACTGTTTTTCACTTTTCTATGAAAAATTAGAAAACACATTGTTATTGTTTTCCACTATTCATTTTCCATTTTCTAAATTTTGAAAACCTCAAATTGTTTTCCATTTTTTAGTTTTGAACGCGTTTTCAAAATTTTCATTTGTTTTCTAGAGATGGAAAACTCCTTTCATTTTTTAGAAAATTAGAAATGGAAAACTAGAAAACATTTTCCACAACTAAACGCGCCCATTTCTCATTTGATGGAATCTTCATTCCTTAGGGATGTAAGAAGGAGACTTGAGTTTTCATACTTTCAAAAACATTACATCAAATTTCTTTCATTCAAAATTCCAATTTTAATTACTTTGATAGATTTCAATCATTTCAAAAACATTTTGTAAACCAAAGGCGCCCTGACATCCTATATTTATTAGGCATATTTTTAAGTTGTGATCCGGACTCCTTGACTATGGTTATGATTTTCCCCCCTTCCCTACGCAATTGTGATTTTGGTGATGTTGCAATCTTCCTGAATGCCTTTGTCCTATTAGAAATTTATCTCTGTACAATTGTTCAATATTAATCTTTTTTCATCAGGATTTGTTACATGTACATATGTAAAATGATAGCAACTATACTGCATTTGTAGTGTACATTCAAGGTGTTTTTTCCCCCTGAACAATTCATCAACCTTTGCTCTTCATCTTCTCATCGTATGGACTTCAAATTAATATATGATATACTTTATAACATAATCTATATATCTTCAGTGTAATAAAATCACGAATTGAAGTTATAATAAAGTTGCGAATTTTTTTTCTTTTTTTTTTTTTTTTTTTGTTGAAAACCATCATCTAATGATGCTTAATTACTTCATGATCTCAACTTCGCAATTAACTGTCTAACAACGACTTGAAGCTGTCTCTTAATTATCTCCAACTATGATTTTAGTAAATTTATCTTCATCATCTAATGTAATTGCAATATAATGTATCTAGCGGGATATTTTGCGCGTTTCCAATACACATATCTCCATACCTCCTACTTTTTCCATGGAAATCAACGTCTTCTGTGGAAATGAGGGAAATAGATCAAGATGACTTAAACTATGGAAAGTGGAAAATATTGTTAATGTGAGCTCAAAAATATTCTAATACAACGTCTTGACCTCACACATTTGATAAGATATCCCATGCAATTCGATGAAAATCTATAATTGCTAATTAATTTCCAACTAGCTATACTTCAACGTTTTTTTTATAAATTAGATTCATTGTTTTAAAATAAGTATAACAGTAACTAAATATGTGGACTAATATATGTAATCCAAGTTTTTTTTTTTTTATATGGAAATAAACGTAGCACAAAAATGTTCGTGAACAAAATAGCGTTGTAGACGAGACGAGCCGAATTTGAGTTCGAATTGTACACTGGTTCAATTCATTCGGTAGTTTGACAAATTTGATTTACCATACAAACCTATAAACTCAAAAATATTTGTAATTTTTTCGATAAATGAAGTCTAACTCGACTAATCAAGCTTATTAATTAACCAAAATCATGTGCTGTTTAACTCTACTTATGCTATAAAAAAATCTTTATATAATACGTCGAGTATATATAAGACCCTTTAAGCATGAACGTCACACGTTATATGTTTCAGGTTCTATTTAAATTAACTTTCGAACAAAAAAATATCATATATATTGCATATATATTTATGAACGACGTTATACTGTAGCAAACTACAAATATAAACGAAGTAGTAATAATTAAAAGAAGGAAAAGACAAGTTTGGAGGTGACAAAGAACAAAAAAGTCGGAGTCATAATTATAGATTTGTAACTTTTAGTGTTTGGAGTGTATGTTAGACATACAGGACTAGGACTCTCGTTTTCCGGTAGTATTTTTGTACTACATAAATAATCTAAATTAAAGTAATAATAATATGTATACTACTGCAATAAGTTAATTGGAGTAAATAAAATATGTGCGGCGAAAAGGTTAAAAGAAATCAGATTCAGAGGAGGGTGGTTTGTTTGATAGCAATTTGGAAGCGGAATCATGTTGACTCTTTTGCTGTCTTCTTTCCTCATTTCAATATATATCAATGGCTGCTACGTACATTTAATCACTCATATTATAACTATTCTTATTTGTTGATTATTATTATCAATATTATTATTATTATTAATTTTTGATTAATATTTAATTTGTTATTATTAGTATTACTTATTAGTTGTTTGTATTTTGTTATATATCTTTATGCAAATATTTATTGTTGTTATTCCCATTACTTGTAGTTTAAAATTTAAAATAAGGTTACGTAAACTATGAAAGAATAAAAAAACTATGAAATACTGTGTATAAGATGCCATAAGAATATAAAGATAATAGATAATGTAATGAAGTATTGTATTACGCATATAACTAAACAAAATTCAACAAGTCAACACTTTTAAAAGTCAAAAACTATGGTCCTCCAATCATTCTGAACCAAGTATTAGTAGTTCGTTATTACATAAAAAGGTAGGTCCTTTTTCTACCTTTGGTAGAACAAAAGCAGCCTCTCTACCTTTGGTAGGGGTAAGACTGTCTACATCTCAACCTCCCCCATACACCGTCGAAGACGGTATTTGGGACCCAAAACCCGTGGAAGACGGCATTGGGAGTTACTTTACTTTTACTTTTATTAGTACATTAAAAAAAAGCTTCGTGCTCTATTATCTGATAAATTACGAGTATATCCCAGTTGCATGTGGCTTAATTAATAGATGAGAATATAACATAATTTCTATTTTTGAAAAATAAGTATTATTTTTTTCAATGACCATTATTACATATCTTATCTTAAAGTTAATTTTAATATATAGTAAATATAATTGACTTAACCTTAATTAACCAATTACAGTTCCCGATTCTTCTAAATTAAGTTATTAAACGTGTGATTAAATTTGTATTAATCTTGATCTCTAAATTCTAACTATATTTTGTTATTAGATAGATATTATATATGCAACAAAGCATTAACTATTTTTACATTGGGTTAAAGTGTAAATTAGTGATGAAAAACAAAAAAAAAATACAAATTAATTTAGACATATGTTGATTTAATTAGTTTTGAGGAATCCAAAACTGTGATTGATCAATTGAGGTTAGGTTAGTTATTAAGATTAAAATAAGATTGGAGATTGGTTATGGGCAATTATGAGTTAACATACTATGGCCAGTTTATAAACATGTTTATAATAAATGGCCCAAATCAGCTTAAAAAACTAAAAAAAAAGAGGCTAAAGTATGATATGGGCCAAGCTCAAATGATACACCATTTAGTCATTTACCAATTCCATTTCTGGGCCAGTGATTTTGTGTCCGCCCATTATTGAATTTTGCAATAAAGAGTTAAAGACTAAAGAGTACACACTAAAGAAATAAAAGTAGTTCGATATTTGTTTCTTATCATGGCATTAACAATTATAATCCGAAAGAGAACATAAATAACATAACATATACATAAAATACGTAAAAAGCAAAATTGGCGTGTTAAGAATTCATATTTCATTCTATAAAATCTTCACACTAATCATGCTAATTTCATAACATCATGATACATATGTCCCTCCCTAATTCTCTATAGTCTATAGTCATACTTTTTAGAATGTCCAAAAAGGAATATTAGGGGTATTCATGAGAAAGGGACGACCACTTTTTAAACTTTGCCACTCTTTTGTACGGTATACTACATCTTTTTTCCACGTATTCTGCTAAATCCTGCCATATTTTCCAAAAACAAAACCTGAAACAGCAGTCTTGTAGTTACAGTGCATGCATATAAATACATATATATCCACATCTATTCTTGAATCATTATGTATCGCATAACAATGAGTTGCAATGGATGTAGGGTTCTACGCAAAGGATGCGACCAGGATTGCATTCTTCGGCCATGTCTAGTTTGGATCACATCTCCTGAATCACAAGCCAATGCCACCCTCTTTCTTGCCAAGTTTTATGGCCGTGCCGGCCTACTTAATCTCATCAATGCCGGCCCTCATCACCTTCGTCCCGGTATCACCTTCCTTTTACATAATTCATCGTCGATATATAGTACTGTCTGGTTTATTGTGTTTTGAACTTTTAATACATGAAGAAACATTTTTATGATTATTAGTGTTCGATCCATCAACCAACCAAAATAAGATTGTGAGTAGTTATTTTTAGTTCATAAATTGTAAAATATATGTGAATAACTTTTTTTTAGCTAAATCATACTGTAGTAATTTAGGTACTCCGTAATATGCACCTTCTATAAGTAAATTTCAAACACCTTCTAATTGTGAAAAATTTCATTATATATTTTCGTATCTTTGTTAATGGTTTATTGTAAGATATATAGATCATTACTGCATATGTTCCTCGTGGTATACACATTAACCCGACATATGGTTTGCTTGGGTTGATATGGTTCACGAACTAGCTGAGAAAAATATGCCCATGGCCCCTAATGAACTGAAACACACTCCATGCATAAAAGTTTTTATAAATGACGATAACGTTATAAACAAAAAATTTTTTCTGGTGCCTAAAAAAAGGGCATGGGATGGAGTCGGGTTTACCCCACCTTAGTAGAGCTGGCAATTTCTGACACGGACCTGTTAGCACGACACGACACGACCTGGTTTTTTCGTGTTTCGTGTTTGGCCTTAACGTGTTTCGTGTCTTAACAGGTCCGGACCTGTTAAGACACGAACTGTTAAAACACGATAAGACACGATAAGACAAGTAGTATATATATGGACATGTTAAGACATGTTAAAGACCCGTTAAAGACACGTTAAGACACGATAAGACACGTTAAGACACGATAAGATACGTTATCAGGTCCCTTAACAGGTCTCTTATCGTGTACCTTTTAACAAGTCCCTTAACAGCTCTCTTAACAGGTCCCTTATCGTGTAACCTGTTAAAATTCGTGTCGTGTTCGTGGTTGGAAAAACTGACACGATTAGCTATCGTGTCGTGTTCGTATTTAACCTTATCGTGTCGTGTCGGACACGATATGCCAGCTCTACTCCTTAGACTAAGCGGGATGATGCGTTATTCCTCACTTTTTCGGCCAAGAACGCCCCGAAACTCCCAGCAAACCGCCCTTGGGGGCGTTTTGAGGTGAGAAAATGCGTATCGCGTTCCAAATCGATCGCCCGCTACATATAGCAAAAAGATTCCTTTTTAACAGCTTTTCCATTGAAACCCAGACCCCATATGCACTTTTTTTCTTTTTTAAGCAACTTTTTAATAAGCCACCTCATAAACAAGTTTTTTACTATTTTGCGAACGCAGTGTAAAACATAACCTCTTATTCCAACAAAAAGTAGAAAATACCCCTTGATGACTCCACATGCCAAATGTTCCGAGACACCCTTGGAGCGGGTTCCAATGGAAGCCTCACTCCGGATAACCTTAAGGACGCTCTGTGTATAAATTAATTTTTTCCTGTCTTTTTATGCTTTATTATTGTATAATTTCAGATATATTTAGATCATTATTGCACGAGGCTTGTGGTAGGGTCATTAACCCAACATATGGTTCGCTTGGGCTGATATGGTCCGGTAACTGGCAGCAATGTCAAGCCGCGGTTGAGTCAGTGCTCCAAGGCTCTACAATCATGCAACTCACTACTAATAACAACCATGATGTCGCATTTCAAAATTCCGTTATGCCTCTTGAGGGTTGTGATATACGCCATCTCTCGAAGGATCCTAGAAATGAGGACCACCGAGAGAAGATGCGTAAGAGGTTCAAAAGGCCACGTGGGGGTTCTAGTTCCACCTGTGGTGGTGGTGGTGAGACGGATGCGAACCGAGTTCATAGTTATGACTCCTTATCTGTTGAGACTGTGGAGGCTAGTTTGTTGGACCAGGTTGATCATGTGGCACATTGCAATGATGGTGAAAGTGATCGAAAGGTTAAGTTGGAGCTTACTCTCGGTTAAGGCTGAGTTTATTTATCCTGAGAAAATTGTTCTAAGAATTGCGGAGTTTTATGATTTTGCCATGAAAGTTGCTCATTTTATTGTTTTTTCCATATTCATATAGTACTTTTCTTATACTTTCCATATTAGAGTATTTTTTTCGGTATCTTCGACAATTATTAGAGTTTCTTGTAATAAATTTTGTGGCGAAAGATTGATATATAGCTAAGGGTTTTGCTAAACGCAGCTCTTAAGGCTGTAGTAAGGTGCATTAATTTGTTGTACACTTACCATAAAATTCAGGAGGTAAGCTTTTAATATGAAATGTACAAATTTTTTATACACGTTAAGTGCAGCCCTTAATTTATTACAAGAAACTCTAATAATTTTCCTATAGCTTATGAAATTCAAACTGTTCCACAAACGGCTACCTATTTACTCGTAATATGTATGAGACATATTTATTTATTCAACAATTGTAGCTATTGGCCGGGTCTGCGGGCTAGAATCCGAAACTTTTAGCAAATTGTGGCAAAGACGTTCACACCCATTAGTAAACAATTGACGTTTCTTGTAATTATGTAATATGGGTTTTACAACTTATGTTGACGCATCTAAATATGCGATCGATCAATAAACTTGTAGTTTTTTTTTTTTACATTTCATACTCATTAATAGGATCTAAATTTAAATTTTCAGTATTATTCATTAATGCAATTTTTAGCGTTTTGAAAATATATTAAGAAGATAAGAAGATAAGTATGGTTGACAAAGGTAAAATGCCTCGTCAGAAAAGTAATTTGGTACCATGATGCAAAAATGTGGGATGAATTGGCAGGGGTTTCGTGGGCCGTATTTTTCTCGCTTTATATCAAGGAAAGTGATTTGTAGGGGGGAAAAATCTTAAACCGCACAACTAATATTATATTTTACTCGTAATATGTTTCTATAGGTGTATCTACTCTCTATTCTGTCTTTCTACTTTGGCTCCTCTATTTTCTCTCATGTTAATGCTTTTCTTAACGGTTATGGTTCCTACTCCTTTACAAAAAATAGGGTTTTGTTAATTTGGGGATTGTTCGTTGTGCTTTGTTTTTGATTGAAATAAGGTATGTTCTTTCTTTTATTTTTATTTATTTATTATATCTATAATATATCAATGTTTAGTAATCTAGATATATATATACACACACATATGTGTGTACTTCAGTATTTGTTTCTAGTATATATATTTGGGTGTGTTTTAAATGAACTTTTTGTTTATAACTATTGTATTGTATCAGTATTGTTTTTATGTTGTTTCTAATGGTTTTTAATTTGTGTTCGGGGTTTAGGCACTTAGGCATAGGGCTGGGATGAAGGACCATATTGTCGTTAAATGTATGAGGTAAACGTAGGTAGACTGTGATCTGCCATCATAATTATTTTTGCTTTGTAGTTATGTTTTCTTGACTTCAAAATTTATATGAAATCATGAATAGTGTCAAGTTGTTATGTATCTGCTACAGTTGCTACATTCACCCGATTCTAAGGTTAGAATAGTTTTAATTGGTTTAGCTTTATTCATGAATTTTCTCTTTTGCAAGGTGTATTTGGCTAATAGCAGGCGCAGGCTACCTTCATAGGCTGCACGACAACGGTACACTTGAACAGTAATAAGAGTTTGTGGTTCACAAAATAGACGGCCACTATGTTTTCTGCAACTTCATATATTCAGGTCAGCTACCTTGATGCCCTTAGCCTGCTATGCTCAAATCCAAGAGACTGGTACCTGTCTGCAAATTTCAACTTATACCAGTCGCATTTCTTTAGTATGATAAATGTATTTGGAGAAAAATAAATATTATTACTACACATTGTGGCATCATATTTAGTTTCAACTTGATTAAGATGGAAATAATTAGGAAGTTGAAGACTTGAAGCATATGGTGGAAAGAATTAGGACTGGGGTGAGAAAATAATTTAAGGAAGTAAAAAACACCACCAAATAACGGGAGGGAGGGGAGTAGGGAATTAAACCCATGTATTGATTTTTTCGTTAAGCTAAAGAAGTAAATGCTTTGTTTATATCATGATCAGGCAATAGCTAAACATGCTGTCAAGCGCATTACGAGACACTTTGATGAAGGTCATCGAAAGCAAAGGACGACAATGACCACAGGGATTCTATAATGTTTATCATTTGGCAAGTACATCAGATTCTTTTAAGTTTAACCAATATGCATTCGTAGGCCTGCGATTTAGACAAACATTAAATGTAATGCTGGTTATCAATGGTTCATGTACAACGATCCAATTTTGTGATCACCTGATTCATATATAGTCCATGAGACTTCTTTACATGAATGATCTCTATACCATTGATGGACATTTCGCTGAGATTATCACATTATTA
>CM067167.1:112611833-112746980 GCA_034093135.1 Erigeron breviscapus | reverse complement strand
CGAAACAAGTGGATTAAATTCAATGCTGTAATCAATTGGTGCGTACAAATTGAAAGGGCCTTGTTATATAATTTCCCCCCCCCCCAACCTCTATTGAATGGACATATAATAGACTTATATGCAATTAAATCCGTGACATTGATATTGACCATTACTGTTTTATTTGAAAAGAAAAATATAGAAATAATGGATTAGTTGCATTTCTTATGATATATTGATAGTTGAATTCACATTTTTGAAGGTTTCGACTTTACAATTCTTGAATAAAGAAACAAACAGAATTTATAATTGCTAATTTTGATTTAGGCGTTTATATATCAGTTTTCAGCATAAAATAATACCTTGCTAAAGCTACTATAGATCGTGTAAAGAAGAGGTGTGAATTTTTTTTTTTTTTAATCAAATAAAAGATGATAAGCACAAAAGTTCGAAATTAGATCATGATTACGTAAATTATGATCCCGTTACAAAGACACTCAAAATATCCTAGTCTAGTCCTTGCAAATCAGGAATATACCCATTTCAGTCCTTAATGTGTATATCCGAAAATTGTTATGATATCTATGTCAATTTATACTCGTATAAGAGGGTACAACTTCCAAAAATACCAGTTTTTGTTCCATAAATGGGCTCAATGAAGTCGAGTTAGTACAGTGATAGATTTAAACTCGACTCAATTACCAAACTTGAAACTCGACCGATCAAGCTGACTTAGCATAAAAGTTCAAGCTTGAGCTCGATTAACTAACTGATATTATCAAGCTCGGTTCCACTCGATTCGGGTAAAATATTAATATAAATATCAACCAAAGTTGAAGTATAAGCTCGATAACTTCAACAAACGCGACTCGAAACTTTTTAACCCAATTCAATCATTTTAAGCCTGAATCGATTACGTGGTACTATAATACTCATGGGTAAACTTGTAAAATAATACAAGCTCGATTAAGCTTCTGAACTGATCATTATGATATCGAGCTCCATTCAAAATATACTCATGTAGCTCTAGTTTAAGCTCGAGCTCCACCCGATTAAACTCTACGCAATTTGAAATACTTTATGAGTAAATTAATCTCACTTAGCTTATGAATAGGCTTGAGACGGTTAGGCCAATTAAAATGACGTTCGAGATAAACTTTATGCACTGTTGAAGGACAATTACATGAAATTAGAGTGTTTGTAAAAACAAAATGACAAGACTAAAAAGTGTGATGGTGTCCTGTCATCATTTTGTTCTTCTATACAAAGTGGGGTCCGTTTGTTGCATGAAAATTAACTTCTTTTTACCATCTCCTCCTTCTCATGAGTCTTTTCTTGAGATCCCATCATATTTAACCGTCGATTTAGAAAGAGAAGAAAAACACAACATTCATTCACTCACTCACTCCCTCACTCTGTATCTATATGTATATCTATTTATCTATCTGACCTATAGAGCTAAAAACCAACAATAATAAACATATATATATATATACATTATTATATCCGGCTAATATCTAACACAACCATCACCGGAGAAAAAGTGTTATTTATGTGGGTTTTTAACCACCATGTCATTTTCCGGCACAAGGAGGAGAGCGGCGGCGTTACACTCTTCAGTGGTGGTGTTACTCATCATTTTCTTGGTACTTCAAATATGGGACTTAAATAGTTGTATTAAAGTTGATGCAATAAGACCACCACCACCAGCACCACCACAACAACCACCATCACCACCGTACGAAAAAGATTCCGATGAGATGAAAAGATCGGAGCTTTACAAAAGATTCTTCAATGGCAGATTCAACTCCACAAATCTTTCAAAAGGAAACAACTTTCAAGAAAATAAAAGAAAAGTACCAAGTTGTCCAGATCCTTTACACAACTAGTAAAATATTTTGGATCCTTTTGTTGATCATGTGTTAGTTTTTTTCTTCTCCTTTTACCTTTTTAAGCTATCTTTTTATGTATTTTTTTTATTAATTGTTAGTAAAGTATCCAAAATACCCACGTTTTTACCACTATTTTTGTGACAGAGTTTCTTAAATTTAGAGGCGAAACCGTGGGTATTTTGGTATTATCTTAGGCAAAAAAAAATGGTTTTTTTATATATATATTGTTAGTAGATCATTAGATCAAGAACAATGGCCGATCATGATGTATATACAATTTGAGATTTGCAATTCATATAGTACAACACTCTTTTTTTCACTTGCGGTTTGCTTGCTTCATTCTTGTTTTTTAATTTAATGTATTATTCTGGCGGTATGTTTTTTTCTTTGTTCTTTGATAGTGTGATGGCCCCCTTTAGTTTTGACACTATGTCTAAACACAATCCACCTCACAGAAAAATCAATCATGGCTAATTAAGTTTGACAAGAATTGTCATCAAAATTTGTCCCCACCTGCTCCTTTGAGGTTGAAATGTTCTATGATTATATTATGCAAGACACCATTATTACTACATTTGTGCTGGAATTTAATTTGTCACATGATAGGTTAAATGTTTTTGGACTCCTAGGGTGATCAAATTTTTTATGAAACTCATAGACTTTTCACCAAAATCAAACTCTTTCTATCATGAAAAAATAAAGACATGTAATCGAATTGGTATGTGAATTCTTAAAAATCAATATGTTGATAAATGGTTTTCTTTAATAGATTAGAAGCATTGATAGCCACTAGTTTCCAATTCAAGGGTAAATGGGTGGGAATCCTTTGGTCCATGTACCGTTTCTCCACTTGCCTTTGACTAGTTTTGAACTTGTGATCTCTAGCCTTCATCTGTGGGTCCATGTGGTTACATGATGGCGGTACCACTAGGGTTTCACCCCATTGGTGACATAAAACTTCCTGCCAAGTAGGAATGACCGATACGGGACGATACTGGTCCTAAAAGTCACTAAAACATGGTAGCGGGCAAATATTAGCCGGTATCGGGAAAATTCCGCAAATTACGAGATTTCTTTGTATTGTCCCGGTCTGAATCCCGAAAATCCCTATAAATGGATATCAATCCTTGTCTCATTTAAAATTCGATGCGGATCTTCATTATCGGGAGCTAGTACGAGCTCGAGACAGGATCGAGTTTTGGTACTTTTTTCTTATTCATATCAACTTTTAAGATTCATATCAACTTTTAAGATAAGTATACTACACCCTTATACATATTACATATATCTATACTACTCGTCATCACCATCATCACCCGTCGCCGAAATAACCACGTCGTTACCGTTAACACACAACCGTATGAGGTGGAGTACTAAATAAATATTCAATAATGATATTTGTTGAAATTATTCAATCGGACAACTTGCTGGTTTGTTGGAAGAAATCATAAAAAAGAAGTTATAAATAATTTGATAAGCCGAGTTTTTCTTTATGTAAACATGTGGTGTTTGACTAAGACCAAGTTTTTAAATCTAAAAGTATAATCATAGATAGTATATAGAACATTATTCAAGTTCCTTAATTTAAATTTAAATTTAAGTAACATATTAAATGTTACACAAAATGTGGAAACGATTTCGTAAGATTTGCTAGGAAGTGAAGTAACGTTTTGGAAGATTTGATCCAGAGAAAGTAATTTAGGTTATGGTATGTTTCTTTTCCGACAGACGTTAAGGGGTACCTTTATTTTACCCCAAAAGGTCAAAAGATGATAAGTTCATTTGTCTTTTCTTGTACTTAATCTTTAAAGGATAATGATAAATCAATTTAATTGGTGTGCCTAAAGATATGACTAATAGTAAGATGGTGACATGTGAAAAAATCAGGGGGCAAGATTAAGAAAGATGTTAAATTCTTAAGATTTTAGGTTGATTTTTAGGCATATGAGTTAGGTTGATTAATCATTTTCCATCTTTAAATCCAATTTCTACAACATCTCCATGTGAAGTCAGATCTGTCTTCTCCTTATTTCATAACGCTTAATAATTATGTCAAAGGATTTTTTTATTTTTATAAAAATCATCTTAACATTTCAGATACTATATAGTTAGGATTGGTATCATCAATTTGCTTGTATAAATTTCACGACACAATAAAATATTACGTTGTTAACTACAATAAGACATGTAAATTTAGCGTGAGTCACTAGTAATTAAACTAAAAAATTGACCAAATAAAAGTCACAAAATAGTAACAACACATAAGTGATCTTTTTAAAAATAAAAATAAAATTAGTAATATGGCACAGGGTAACACCACCAGGCAAAAGTCAACCCGACCAAGGCATTAGCGGCGACGTCGCCGCTAATACTCTGACACTGACAGGGGGCCCGCTAATTTCTCTGCCAGATTTACCATTACAGACATGGGGGCCCGCAGTATTAGCGGCGACGTCGCCGCTAATACTCTCTCTGGTGCAGTATTAGCGGCGACGTCGCCGCTAATAATGCCTCTGGTGGGGTTACACTTTTTTGCCTGGTGGTGTTACACTCCTCGTGTATATATACCATATCTGTAATTGAATGTTCTGTTGAAGGTTGATGCGAATAAAGTTTGATTTGACTATGTTTGACTTATAAAAATGGTCTTAGCATGCATGAAGGATGGAGTTCCAGAAAAGAGAATTGCCATTTAGGTGAAAACATGGATACTAGGGATCAATGCCTTGGAAGGGTGGCAAACATCTCTCAAAATACGTTTGTACTCTAAAAGTCGACGCATGAATCATTTTAACTCAAATTTTTCTTCAAAGTATATACGTTCATCATTTCATATATTCCCTTAAAAAAAAAGGTAAATGCCCAAGAACCCTTTAGTCCCGTAGAACATTTTTTCCTCTCAAGCTAGCGACCCTGCAACGACGTCTGTCAGTGAGACCCAGAAACCTTGGCTGGTGGAATATACTTTTGCAAGGATTCGAACATAGGTGGTGTTTCCACCAAGTCGCTTTTTGAGAGGGCATGTGCTAACTGGGCTTCCACTTACTGAATTTCATACCCTTCTTATAATTAAAGTCTTTTACAACCTTTTTATGATTTCTTAGAAATTACAAGATCGGAGTTAGAATACCTCATTATTTTATTCAAATGTTAATTCTTTACAAGGTCAATTAGCCGATTATACTTCTTTTTATAATTTTGAAATAAAAAAGCAATGAAGGAATTTACTCTCGATACCATAATTAGATACTCATTGAATCATTCCATATGAGCCATATGATGTCGATACATATATTTATGATTCATTCAAAGTTAACCATATATCTCTAAACTCCTGCATATATATGTAACTGTGAATTAAATACCTTGATTATTGTAAACCCAAAAGTTGTACTAAATTAAATAAAGAAATTATGTCATTTTTATGGTGTATATATATAGATGAAAAAGTTTATGTGATGAGAACCATTTGAACTAAAAATATTACTCATATTATGAATTTTTTTAAATTATAGCTTGATGCTCATATGTGAATGCATGGTATATATAACAGAACAAATTCGTTCACATATGAACAATTCAAGTTACACTTAATATTATCCATGTTTATATGTGAATAGTTTTTACAGAAACGGAGCCAGGAAATTTTTTGCGTGGGGGCAATTTTAAAAGTTGTTTGTCATACTTATAAGAGTCGTATCCGAGAATGCAAAAAACGGGCCCTACCTCGAAAAAAGAAAATGGACCCTCAAAAGAATTTGTTATCTACACCGGGTCTAACACTCATATTTAAAATACTAGTTTTTTTTAATAAATAATGACACACGTGTCGAACAAGGTCTTATTAAATGAAAACGTATTCAATCATATAATGCAAGAAACCCAAAAAATATACTTCTTTGGATATAATTAGCTTGTATATATATATATATATATATTTCTACATTATGATAATTATAATTAATTGTTTGTGATAAATATATATAATAATTTGAAAGAAAATAAATTTTCTATAAACAGTTCCACTATAATGTACTACACATTTACATACCCAAACAACGAAAGTTTTTTCTTAAACTATACTTCATTCTTTCGATTAAAAATCCAAACAACTCGAGTTTTTTTAACCTCTCAATGAAAAAATCTATCTTAAAATTAATGCTCGATGACCAATGACATCCAAATAATAAGTTTATGACAAGTTGACAACGAAGGTAACATTTGTATTTATTTCCTACTTATTTTTTCTTACTTTTAGAAAAAAATTATAAATATACCATTTAAATTTTGAAAAATTACATTGTACTAAAATTGAAGTGGGGGCAGCGAAGCTGCAGCCGTCCCTGAGTTTTTACATGAACCTTCCCTATGTGTGTGTACATGTACGTGTGTGTTTTTTCCCCCAAGTTTATAGTGACATACTACGATTACTAGTACATTTATATTTTTATTTTATGCGCGTGAATAATCTAATACGAGTATATATTTTTCAACTTCAAGTCGAGCTTTTGATTCATCAAGTGACAGTTCATATATAATAATATAGGAGAAAATGTGAGGGAAGCGTAAGTGAGGTGGAGTAAAAAAACGGGGAAAAAAGGGGGATAAACAAAAAGAAAAGCAGGAGAGGAGCGGCGACGTCGCCGCTAATAGTGGGGGGCCCACTGACATCTTGCAGAATACAAAGCCAGTTTAATGCCCTGGACCCCACACTATTAGCGGCGACGTCGCCGCTAATAGTGCGGGGCCCAACTGACGTTGTTGACTACAAAGCCAGTTTAATGCCCTGGACCCCACACTATTAGCGGCGACGTCGCCGCTAATAGTGTGCCATATTTCCTTTAAAACGCGGCTGCTCCCCCAGACCCATCTTCTTCCCCATCAAACTTCTTCCCAGTCGAAACTCCATTCCTCAAAAAAAAAAAAAATTCCTCCGGCAATCCACCATTGTTGTCCATATTCTGGCCCTCAATCCCCTCACCCTCTGAATATCAACAATCCAGCCACCCACGCTTTTGCTCACGACGAAAATCCGGCGAGGTTATTTATCCGGCGACTTTTCAGGCGAAATTCCGGCCGGAGAAAATTTCAGACGAATTATTAGCGGCGACTAGCATTAGCGGCGACATTTCCGGCGACCCACTTTTCGACGTTTTCTTTGTATGTTTACTAACACTCATTTACATTTTTATTGTTGTTATTATTTTTTTATACGTTATTAGTTATAATATGTTATATTATTATATTTAGAAATTTTACGTTTGTTAGTTTGATTTAAAGAAATTTGTAGGATATGATTGTTATGAATTATTGGTAGTTTATGATTATTCTTAATATGATTGTTAGTATTATGTTAGAAAAACCATTTTGTTAATATGATTGTTAGAAATTAGTGGTAGAAAGGTTATGTTATTATAGAGGGCAGTAGCTGGGTGGGGGGTGGCGGGGGGTTGTGTGGGGGGGCCTGCGGCGGAGGGGGGGGGGGGGTGGGGGGGTGTGGGCCAAAAAACCAAAACCAAAAAAAAAAAAAAAAAAAAAAAAAAAAAAAAAAAAAAAAAAAAAAAAAAAAAAAAAAAAAAAAAAAAAAAAAAAAAAAAAAAAAAAAAAAAAAAAAAAAAAAAAAAAAAAAAAAAAAAAAAAAAAAAAAAAAAAAAAAAAAAAAAAAAAAAAAAAAAAAAAAAAAAAAAAAAAAAAAAAAAAAAACAAAAACCAACCCCTACCAAAACAAAAACTTTTTTTTTTTTTTTTTTTTATTGGGGGGGGGGGGGGGTTTGTGGGGTGGGGGCAGGGGAGCAAGAGAGGGGACGGCAGGCGCGGACCCCTTGCCGCCCCGGGGGAGAGTAGGTGGCGGGTAGAAATTAGTGGTAGAAAGGTTATGATATTATAGTTAAAAATGATATGATTTTTAGAAATTATATGATTTTTAAGAATTATTGGTAGTTTATCATTATTGATAATATAATTGTTAATATATTATGTGAAAAGTTATTATAGTTGTAATTAGTTTTAAAAATGTTATGTTATCATAATTATAAATTATATGAATGTTAGAAATTTTATGTTTATTGTTAATATGATTTTTAGTATTATGTTAGAAAACAGTTTTTGGTATGATTGTAATTGTTAATGTAGTTGTTATTAGGTTAATATGAATCCAAATATTATTGTTAGAAAATTGTGGTAATTTTAGGAATAACAAGTTGAGATTTGTGTAAAAAATATGCATTGTGTAAAAAATATGCATATATTTCATTTGCGTATTTTAAACCTTGATTAATGCACCAACGCGATATATGTTAAAGAGTCAGAACGGGTGCACATTTGTCAAACCTGTACGAGGAACTTAAAGAGATCTATATAATTGGCCTCCTAACGGTGCGATGTACTTGTGATATAAACGTATGTAGGTTAAAAGATGGATGCTGTTGCATGGCACTGAGAAAAAGCACTAAGGATGGGATAAGGAGCAGAAGGAAACTACGACTCCAGGAGAGATATCGTGGATTGGGCAGGAAGTCCGACAAGCAAGATGGTCGGTGTTGGAAATCACCTGTCAAAATGACGGGCGTGCAGCGGTGGGAGAAGGGGAATTCGGTACGGGTAAGTGATATATACATGTAGTAATTATATATATATATATATCTATATATATAATATTATATATATAATAGATAGCATAGAATCTTAGTATATATATATACATAATATATAGGGTAGTCTTCAAATACAAACAAATTTAAAATACAAACCAAGTAAGAACCAATCATATATATCCACATTCATTATCTAAAAAATAGGATGAAAACGGATAATAAATTTGAAAAAGAAACTGCCATTCAAGTTGTTAATTATAAAAATGAAACTGCCATACGTGTATATTTATTTTTAACATGTTCTCACCGGAAAGTCACCCTATAGAATATTATTATATACATTTCATTATATATTATAATATATATATTTATAATTTTGCTTTGCAGGGAATAGCTCAGGGAGAGCTGCCGCTGCTAACAAGGAACTGGAGCGGGAGTTTCAGAAGTCTGGACGACGTATAACTCTTAGACTTGATACCGCTGAAAGCAGGTGGCAGACTATCGGTGACACCTCCAAATGGTACAAGAGCTATTTGGGGACATATGTCGCTACCGTCCCGCATACTTACGACTCGTGGGATCAGGTGCCCGCACACATCAGGAATGGACTTATTCCCTGGCTCCAGGTTTAAAACAATTTATTTTATAATTTAAATACGTCATTAAAAAATTAGGGTATAGCTAACTATTACTAAAAAATTGCAGAGACGGTTCGACTTGGACCCGTATCTAAATCACGAAGCCGGTCACCCCTTACGGGTCGCTGTTGAAAGCATGATTCGCCAGGATGCCCTCAAAGAACTACAGGGATAAAAAATCAAAATTCAAGGGGAAATGGTTTAGCGACAGGGGTGGGTTAGATAGACTAGGGGAATTCGAAGGTGTTCCGCCGCATGGAATGCCTCAAGCTGTCTGGAGGGATCTACTGCATTACTGGACCAGGGAGCACCGGATGCTTGTTGCCCAAAGAAACGCGAGTAACAGGCATGGACAAGATAATCTTGTCAGTACTCACGGTCGCCAGTCATATGCTCAGCGTGAATATGAATACGCTGTAAGTTATTATTTTTACGGTGTAAGTTAAATGTACATATTTATATCCACATATAGAGAGAGATACACATACATATATTTAACTTTGATTAATGTATATACAGACTGGTCATGAGGGGCAACCGGAGGCCCCGCCTGAGCGGGCCCACACAACGGTGGGTGACCCACACGGGACCTGAGGGTAATAGGATTGAGGTGACGACCCGGCGCGCCCACACTATCTACATGGATGGATCGGGGGCGCAGGGGGGCCAACATTACATGATGGGACGGTGCAGGCAAGAGTTCCTCCCATTTATGTAAGTTCTTGTAACTAACTTAAGTTTGTATTTTTTGTAAATTTTTATTAATTAAAACTAACTTTTTTATTTGTTTATGATTTAATGTGGTACAGGACCGGCTTGTTGAATCCCACCAGGCACTTTCCCAACAGCCCAACACCCCGCCGAGTCAGACATTTTTGGAAGCTTTGGGGATCCGGTCGGGACATACCCGCGGGGTTGGGCGTTTGGTTAGAGGAACACGAGGACTGAATGTCGACCTCCCGCCTATTGTTGACCCTCCTTTGGAGGCCCCAGCTCAGGAGCCGTGGTTTAACGTGGATCAATTCTTCAACCCTCCGAGCCCTTGGGACATCGCCGGGTCTAGTTCCGCCTCATTACCCACACATCGCTTGGATAGTGATAGTGATAGTGATTAGTTTGTAATTTTTATGAACCTATTTATTTTGAAGTTTTCTATGTATTATGTACATTATGTCTTTATTTTGATTATGTATTATTTTAATGAAAGTTTATGTCGGTTAAATAAGATAATAAATAATGATAAAATTTATATTATTGGAAAACAAATATTTATGTATAAAAACAAAAAAAAACAAAATACAACATGTAATGAATTTAATCATTTATAACAATAGGAGGCCCAGGTGGTATTCTTGGGCAGTTTGCATACATCCATTCTTGAAACGCTTGTTCTCGATGTGCGTACATTGATGCCACCGCACGTGCAGGCGGGGTTGCGTAGTATGACCATTCTGGATTCTTGTAAGCCATTGGGTACTCACCTGTTAATTCCACTGCAACAAAATGACTCTCCTCATTTACGAGAGCAATAGTTATCGGTTGAGCCAACATTAATTGATCCAAGCCATGATGCATCGGGAATACTGTTCGGGCGTCACGTAAGCTGATGCAGTTGATTATTATACCTAGCTTATTGGCCAGGAGGATATGGAAAAACACTTTACTCATCCAATGGTCTTTGGGACGCCATTTTTTATAATAAGAGGTTTGCAACGCCTCTAATATGCGTTTGCCCTCGGGCCCATACATTCGCATGTACCCTTCGCGGTCAGATTCAAACTCCTCTAGCATCTGCGTACGAACCCACTCCGAACCGTAATCCTCATCTAGCCCCAAAGCTACCGCGGTAGCTCGAAATCCACAACTACCATCCCCTGTGACATTCTGTGCGCCGACAACGTAAGGTCGAATGTACGTTGGCAGCTCTTCTAGTACCCATGCGATGTTTCGGGACAGTCTGGCGTTAAGCGGTTCCGCAATATACCCAACCCAACTGGTGTCTGACTTTGCCTCTGAATCTGGCTCTGACTTTGACTTGGCATATGGCTGCTCAGATTGGACCGCATATGATTGGGATGGTTCCCCCCAGCCATATAAATTTTGGACCCCATAGGATTGGGACGGGTCCCCGAATGTATATATATTCTCAAGACCTGGATATGGGAAGAGGTTTCCGAAAAAGTCTAGATTATCCTTTACCCATTCGGATTGGGTCGTCTCCCCGAATAAGTTCTGTGTCTCGGGGATACGACATGATTGAGACGGCTCGTACATACTGTGTCGCGCACCCTGCGGGTCATCATACCGTGATTTGGTGGGCGCGTACTCACTTTGTCTGGCGGGCTGCACAGGTGGCGGGCTATTCAGATCTGGCACCTCTTCAGTCCTTGGGCGACTGGACTTAGATTTCCGAAGCCCAGGTGGCTTTTTGTTAAGATCGGGCACCTAGACCAATAAAATAAAACAATTACTTAAAATCAATTAGTTTTATAAATTTTATTAAATCACTAATTAAGCTTATGATGTGTTTGGTCTACCTTTGGCGGCTTTTGTTTCGACCCGACCGGTCTTCCACGTGTGCTCTTCTGAACAATGGGATCTTTCACCTGTGACTTACCCGGCTTAAACATATCTTTTATCTTAGACAACCAATGTTTCCGTTGGGCCTTGGGTTGCTCCACCAAGAAAGTTGTAAGATCACCTACGACTTCATGGACAGCTTCTACATCGTCTTCGTCTTTTAGACATGTCGATGGTGTTAAGTCAAGCTTTCTCCAAAACGGGTCTATCACATTCGGCTGAATACGAGTCTCTGCATTTTTTTATATCAATAAGTATACGACATTATGTTGGTATGATTAAAAAAAATTGTATTAAAACATACTAACCACGGTGCATGTACTCGGCAATCTTGAAGGCACATGGTAGCCCACAACTATACCGAACCTTGCACCCGCACTTTTTCACATGTTTTTTCAGTTGTTTGTCTAAGCGAATGATTTCATCAACCATGATGTCCAAAGCTTTATGTGAAACCGTTCCCAGCAGGGCCTTCATACAGTTGTAGTTATGTTTACCCAACCGGGTTCCCTTGCTATACCCCAGTTGGCCCCTTATTTCCAGTATCTTGACCGATAATGACAGAATCAACACATTGCAGGATTCTAGTAAATGTACATTTCCCCTTCAGCTCTTCCTTCAGATGGTGGTGCTCGGCCTCGACTCTGTTTGTGGTGTGGTTCTGATAGTTGAGATGTTCATCCACCCAACATGACACAAACTGCTCTCGGTACGGGGACAACCAATTATCGTTGAGGTACTTGTAGACACCTGGATAAGCTCCCAATTTTTTCTTTAACTCCTTCTCGTATGCTTTAAACTCGTCAAGAGTCCGAGATTCATAGACTCTTTTCCACCACACGTTAAGCATAAAGATGTTAACATCTTTCTTCACCCGCAATGCCGGTTCGCAGTGTTTGGTTATGTTTTGCCATATGTGGTACCTACACAACAGGTGTTTCGCTTGCGGCATAACAACCTTCAATGCTCTCATCAGGGCCAGCTCCCTGTCAGTTAAAACCACACGAACGGTAAAGCCTTCAACAAGGGTGGACTTCAGACATTGTAACACCCATTGATAATTCGCCTCCTGCTCGTTTACGATAAAAGCATATGCTAAACTGAAGGTCCGGCCCGTTGAAGTGACGCCGACAATCTCAACAAGCGGCATGTTGTACACGTTGGTTTTGTACGTGGAGTCTATTTCAATAACCCAGGGAAATGCGCGCCATAGGGTCATTGATGTTGGATGCATGAAAAAGAGGTTCTCCAACCGTCCATTTTTACTATTTGTAGTAAACTGGTAAAAGTAATTTTTCTCTTGCATCAGTGAGAACATAACCTGCGACAGGTGAACAAGATATAGTAAATAAGTCACTTCCAACAACGGAGTACGTAATCACTAATATGATGTTTGTACCTGCATTGGAGTATGTCCTGCATGGCCCGCCCTCCGTCTCGATTTCAGAAAGTTGGTAATGTCTCCTCTTCGAGTCAGGTTTCCTGGAAATTCATTTTTCAGGTTAACCAGGATCTGGCGTGGGAACATACCGCGATCCGATAGGTTTCCCACATATTGCTTTTCTTCTTCCGTCATCCGTCTCGCGTATGCATTCCACTGCAGATCGGTAGCTGGATCATGATTGTGTTTCCAGTCCTTGACAGTTACCCTCCAACCACCATCATACCCGGGGCGGCCTTCCAAAGTAAAGGGACACCCTATCTTGTTGGACCGTTTGGGTGGCCCAGTTAACCTTTTATCGCGTGGTCCACCGTGGTGACATATTAGTGTCACCTTATTGACCACCTTTAACGAGTTTTTGTTCGACCTCCGTGTGACTAGAACATAACCCAACTCCAGTGCTGTTATTTTAGCCCACTCCGTCAATTCTTCGACGGAAAAACACCTCCTCGGTTTCTAAGTCTCTAGGTTCGCAGTCAAATTGACCGTCTGCATCAGGTGACTCAAACTCATCATCGGGCACTTCAATACGTACGTTTTCTGGGTCTGCCCAAATATCCTCAAAACTATCCATCTGAAACAATTCAAGTAAACAAGTAAACATCTAGTTCATTCTGTTTGTTATCGAAATGAAGAAAGAAAATAGAACATGTACTTTGAATGCCAAACGAAATACGGATTATATAAGCCAATTTATATAATTGTGAAATTGTGATTCATTGCTTGGGTCGAGTGAGTAAAGATTTGAAATCGAAATGAAGAAAGAAAATAGAACATGTACTTTGAATGCCAAACGAAATACGGATTTATATGATCGGCAGTCATGGGTCCAAGGCTGACGAGGTGCCACGTGGCACGTATTAGCGGCGACGTCGCCGCTAATACGTGATACGTGGCACCTCGTGTTCAGTAATGCTGTCAATATTGTCGAGGTGCCACGTGGCACGTATTAGCGGCGACGTCGCCGCTAATAGGTGTTACGTGGCACCTCGTGTTCAGTAATGCTGTCAAGATTGTCGAGGTGCCACGTGGCACGTATTAGCGGCGACGTCGCCGCTAATAGGTGTTACGTGGTACCTCGGGAACGTGCTTCGTCAGTCATGGTTCCAAAGTTTGTCGGGTCCCACCATTAGCGGCGACGTCGCCGCTAATACCCTGGTGGGGTTGCCTTTTTACTGGTGGGGTTACCCTGTGCCATAATATAATATAATGTGGGTGACTGTGGTTGAATAAATTAACTATAAACACTACTAGCAAGTGCACTACTGTGTTATAATGGTGGCATTCAACACATTCTTCCGTGTTGTTCGGGGTACGTCAACCTAACCCATACCTCCCTATTTATTCTTGACACAGTCCTGTCCAAAATGCCAATCTTTCTTTTAGTTTACCTCATCATCACCACCTAATACTTTATATAATTTATATATCAAAAATCGTTATTATTTTAATTTATACGGAGTATAAGAAAGTTGTACGCTTTTATAGAAAATACTACTAAAATATTCGTAGGTTGGATGGCTAAGTATACAAAACATAGATGTCAGCCAGATATTGTTAGATACTCTATATAATTAAAATTAGACGTGTAAATTTTCATAAATATGGAAACAATTTTTTATTATTAAATCCTATGATAGATAGATATATAGAGGGGTGCAGTGGATCTGTCCCGTGGGTGTCATTAATTAGCATGCTTCGGTAGTTAGAATGGCTATTTTATTCAACTAGAAAATCTTACATGTTAAACATGATGTAGTGTAAGTTAAGCCTGTAAGTTATGTTTAACATGATGTAGTTTTATTAAGCCTGTAAGTTATGTTTAACATGTAAGAAAAAGTAGCGATATACATAAACATCCAATATATAGATATTATGAATTCACATAAATTTTAGGTCACGATTGGTTCACAGAATATGATGAAATCTAATGGAATTGGAATTGAATTCTATTCCGTAGTGTGTTTGGTTGTTCAAAGATAAAAGAATCATATCTCATTCTAGAAATAAAGGGTGCGTTTAGTTCAAGAAAACTCCCCTGTTTTCCATTTTCATTTTTCAAGAAAACATGGAAAACAAGAAACGCGTTCAAATTCTATTTTTACAAAAAGTTTTCCATGAAAACAGAAAACAGTGTTTTCCACTTTTAATGGAAAATTAGAAAACACATTTTTATTGTTTTCCACTTTTCATTTTCCATTTTCTAAATTTTCAAAACCTCAAATTGTTTTTCATTTTTTAGTTTTGAACGCGTTTTCAAAATTTTCATTTGTTTTTAGAGATGGAAAACTCCTTTCATTTTCTAGAAAATTAGAAATGGAAAACTAGAAAACATTTTCCACAACTAAACGCGCCCTAAGCATTTCATCATTTGATGGAATCTTCATTCCTTAGGGATGTAAGAAGGAGACTTGAGTTTTCATACTTTCAAAAACATTACATCAAATTTCTTTCATTCAAAATTCCAATTTTAATTACTTTGATAGATTTCAATCATTTCAAAAACATTTTGTAAACCAAAGGCGCCCTGACATCCTATATTTATTAGCATATTTTTAAGTTGTGATCCGGACTCCTTGACTATGGTTATGATTTTCCCCCCTTCCCTACGCAATTGTGATTTTGGTGATGTTGCAATCTTCCTGAATGCCTTTGTCCTATTAGAAATTTATCTCTGTACAATTGTTCAATATTAATCTTTTTTCATCAGGATTTGTTACATGTACATATGTAAAATGATAGCAACTATACTGCATTTGTAGTGTACATTCAAGGTGTTTTTTCCCCCTGAACAATTCATCAACCTTTGCTCTTCATCTTCTCATCGTATGGACTTCAAATTAATATATGATATACTTTATAACATAATCTATATATCTTCAGTGTAATAAAATCACGAATTGAAGTTATAATAAAGTTGCGAATTTTTTTTCTTTTTTTTTTTTTTTTTTTGTTGAAAACCATCATCTAATGATGCTTAATTACTTCATGATCTCAACTTCGCAATTAACTGTCTAACAACGACTTGAAGCTGTCTCTTAATTATCTCCAACTATGATTTTAGTAAATTTATCTTCATCATCTAATGTAATTGCAATATAATGTATCTAGCGGGATATTTTGCGCGTTTCCAATACACATATCTCCATACCTCCTACTTTTTCCATGGAAATCAACGTCTTCTGTGGAAATGAGGGAAATAGATCAAGATGACTTAAACTATGGAAAGTGGAAAATATTGTTAATGTGAGCTCAAAAATATTCTAATACAACGTCTTGACCTCACACATTTGATAAGATATCCCATGCAATTCGATGAAAATCTATAATTGCTAATTAATTTCCAACTAGCTATACTTCAACGTTTTTTTTATAAATTAGATTCATTGTTTTAAAATAAGTATAACAGTAACTAAATATGTGGACTAATATATGTAATCCAAGTTTTTTTTTTTTTATATGGAAATAAACGTAGCACAAAAATGTTCGTGAACAAAATAGCGTTGTAGACGAGACGAGCCGAATTTGAGTTCGAATTGTACACTGGTTCAATTCATTCGGTAGTTTGACAAATTTGATTTACCATACAAACCTATAAACTCAAAAATATTTGTAATTTTTTCGATAAATGAAGTCTAACTCGACTAATCAAGCTTATTAATTAACCAAAATCATGTGCTGTTTAACTCTACTTATGCTATAAAAAAATCTTTATATAATACGTCGAGTATATATAAGACCCTTTAAGCATGAACGTCACACGTTATATGTTTCAGGTTCTATTTAAATTAACTTTCGAACAAAAAAATATCATATATATTGCATATATATTTATGAACGACGTTATACTGTAGCAAACTACAAATATAAACGAAGTAGTAATAATTAAAAGAAGGAAAAGACAAGTTTGGAGGTGACAAAGAACAAAAAAGTCGGAGTCATAATTATAGATTTGTAACTTTTAGTGTTTGGAGTGTATGTTAGACATACAGGACTAGGACTCTCGTTTTCCGGTAGTATTTTTGTACTACATAAATAATCTAAATTAAAGTAATAATAATATGTATACTACTGCAATAAGTTAATTGGAGTAAATAAAATATGTGCGGCGAAAAGGTTAAAAGAAATCAGATTCAGAGGAGGGTGGTTTGTTTGATAGCAATTTGGAAGCGGAATCATGTTGACTCTTTTGCTGTCTTCTTTCCTCATTTCAATATATATCAATGGCTGCTACGTACATTTAATCACTCATATTATAACTATTCTTATTTGTTGATTATTATTATCAATATTATTATTATTATTAATTTTTGATTAATATTTAATTTGTTATTATTAGTATTACTTATTAGTTGTTTGTATTTTGTTATATATCTTTATGCAAATATTTATTGTTGTTATTCCCATTACTTGTAGTTTAAAATTTAAAATAAGGTTACGTAAACTATGAAAGAATAAAAAAACTATGAAATACTGTGTATAAGATGCCATAAGAATATAAAGATAATAGATAATGTAATGAAGTATTGTATTACGCATATAACTAAACAAAATTCAACAAGTCAACACTTTTAAAAGTCAAAAACTATGGTCCTCCAATCATTCTGAACCAAGTATTAGTAGTTCGTTATTAGTACATAAAAAGTTGTAGGTCCTTTTCTACCTTTGATAGAACTTGGAAGCAGCCTCTCTACCTTTGGTAGGGTAAGACTGTCTACATCTCAACCTCCCCATACACCGTCGAAGACGGTATTTGGGACCCAAAACCCGTGGAAGACGGCATTGGGAGTTACTTTACTTTACTTTTATTAGTACATTAAAAAAAAGCTTCGTGCTCTATTATCTGATAAATTACGAGTATATCCCAGTTGCATGTGGCTTAATTAATAGATGAGAATATAACATAATTTCTATTTTTGAAAAATAAGTATTAGCTTTATATTAATACAATATTACATATCTTATCTTAATTATTTTAATATATACTAAAATACAACTGACTTAACCTTAATTAACCAATTACAGTTCCCGATTTTTCTAAATTAAGTTATTAAACGTGTGATTAAATTTGTATTAATCTTGATCTCTAAATTCTAACTATATTTTGTTATTAGATAGATATTATATATGCAACAAAGCATTAACTATTTTTACATTGGGTTAAAGTGTAAATTAGTGATGAAAAACAAAAAAAAAATACAAATTAATTTAGACATATGTTGATTTAATTAGTTTTGAGGAATCCAAAACTGTGATTGATCAATTGAGGTTAGGTTAGTTATTAAGATTAAAATAAGATTGGAGATTGGTTATGGGCAATTATGAGTTAACATACTATGGCCAGTTTATAAACATGTTTATAATAAATGGCCCAAATCAGCTTAAAAAACTAAAAAAAAAGAGGCTAAAGTATGATATGGGCCAAGCTCAAATGATACACCATTTAGTCATTTACCAATTCCATTTCTGGGCCAGTGATTTTGTGTCCGCCCATTATTGAATTTTGCAATAAAGAGTTAAAGACTAAAGAGTACACACTAAAGAAATAAAAGTAGTTCGATATTTGTTTCTTATCATGGCATTAACAATTATAATCCGAAAGAGAACATAAATAACATAACATATACATAAAATACGTAAAAAGCAAAATTGGCGTGTTAAGAATTCATATTTCATTCTATAAAATCTTCACACTAATCATGCTAATTTCATAACATCATGATACATATGTCCCTCCCTAATTCTCTATAGTCTATAGTCATACTTTTTAGAATGTCCAAAAAGGAATATTAGGGGTATTCATGAGAAAGGGACGACCACTTTTTAAACTTTGCCACTCTTTTGTACGGTATACTACATCTTTTTTCCACGTATTCTGCTAAATCCTGCCATATTTTCCAAAAACAAAACCTGAAACAGCAGTCTTGTAGTTACAGTGCATGCATATAAATACATATATATCCACATCTATTCTTGAATCATTATGTATCGCATAACAATGAGTTGCAATGGATGTAGGGTTCTACGCAAAGGATGCGACCAGGATTGCATTCTTCGGCCATGTCTAGTTTGGATCACATCTCCTGAATCACAAGCCAATGCCACCCTCTTTCTTGCCAAGTTTTATGGCCGTGCCGGCCTACTTAATCTCATCAATGCCGGCCCTCATCACCTTCGTCCCGGTATCACCTTCCTTTTACATAATTCATCGTCGATATATAGTACTGTCTGGTTTATTGTGTTTTGAACTTTTAATACATGAAGAAACATTTTTATGATTATTAGTGTTCGATCCATCAACCAACCAAAATAAGATTGTGAGTAGTTATTTTTAGTTCATAAATTGTAAAATATATGTGAATAACTTTTTTTTAGCTAAATCATACTGTAGTAATTTAGGTACTCCGTAATATGCACCTTCTATAAGTAAATTTCAAACACCTTCTAATTGTGAAAAATTTCATTATATATTTTCGTATCTTTGTTAATGGTTTATTGTAAGATATATAGATCATTACTGCATATGTTCCTCGTGGTATACACATTAACCCGACATATGGTTTGCTTGGGTTGATATGGTTCACGAACTAGCTGAGAAAAATATGCCCATGGCCCCTAATGAACTGAAACACACTCCATGCATAAAAGTTTTTATAAATGACGATAACGTTATAAACAAAAAATTTTTTCTGGTGCCTAAAAAAAAGGGCATGGGATGGAGTCGGGTTTACCCCACCTTAGTAGAGCTGGCAATTTCTGACACGGACCTGTTAGCACGACACGACACGACCTGGTTTTTTCGTGTTTCGTGTTTGGCCTTAACGTGTTTCGTGTCTTAACAGGTCCGGACCTGTTAAGACACGAACTGTTAAAACACGATAAGACACGATAAGACAAGTAGTATATATATGGACATGTTAAGACATGTTAAAGACCCGTTAAAGACACGTTAAGGACACGATAAGACACGTTAAGACACGATAAGATACGTTATCAGGTCCCTTAACAGGTCTCTTATCGTGTACCTTTTAACAAGTCCCTTAACAGCTCTCTTAACAGGTCCCTTATCGTGTAACCTGTTAAAATTCGTGTCGTGTTCGTGGTTGGAAAAACTGACACGATTAGCTATCGTGTCGTGTTCGTATTTAACCTTATCGTGTCGTGTCGGACACGATATGCCAGCTCTACTCCTTAGACTAAGCGGGATGATGCGTTATTCCTCACTTTTTCGGCCAAGAACGCCCCGAAACTCCCAGCAAACCGCCCTTGGGGGCGTTTTGAGGTGAGAAAATGCGTATCGCGTTCCAAATCGATCGCCCGCTACATATAGCAAAAAGATTCCTTTTTAACAGCTTTTCCATTGAAACCCAGACCCCATATGCACTTTTTTTCTTTTTTAAGCAACTTTTTAATAAGCCACCTCATAAACAAGTTTTTTACTATTTTGCGAACGCAGTGTAAAACATAACCTCTTATTCCAACAAAAAGTAGAAAATACCCCTTGATGACTCCACATGCCAAATGTTCCGAGACACCCTTGGAGCGGGTTCCAATGGAAGCCTCACTCCGGATAACCTTAAGGACGCTCTGTGTATAAATTAATTTTTTCCTGTCTTTTTATGCTTTATTATTGTATAATTTCAGATATATTTAGATCATTATTGCACGAGGCTTGTGGTAGGGTCATTAACCCAACATATGGTTCGCTTGGGCTGATATGGTCCGGTAACTGGCAGCAATGTCAAGCCGCGGTTGAGTCAGTGCTCCAAGGCTCTACAATCATGCAACTCACTACTAATAACAACCATGATGTCGCATTTCAAAATTCCGTTATGCCTCTTGAGGGTTGTGATATACGCCATCTCTCGAAGGATCCTAGAAATGAGGACCACCGAGAGAAGATGCGTAAGAGGTTCAAAAGGCCACGTGGGGGTTCTAGTTCCACCTGTGGTGGTGGTGGTGAGACGGATGCGAACCGAGTTCATAGTTATGACTCCTTATCTGTTGAGACTGTGGAGGCTAGTTTGTTGGACCAGGTTGATCATGTGGCACATTGCAATGATGGTGAAAGTGATCGAAAGGTTAAGTTGGAGCTTACTCTCGGTTAAGGCTGAGTTTATTTATCCTGAGAAAATTGTTCTAAGAATTGCGGAGTTTTATGATTTTGCCATGAAAGTTGCTCATTTTATTGTTTTTTCCATATTCATATAGTACTTTTCTTATACTTTCCATATTAGAGTATTTTTTTCGGTATCTTCGACAATTATTAGAGTTTCTTGTAATAAATTTTGTGGCGAAAGATTGATATATAGCTAAGGGTTTTGCTAAACGCAGCTCTTAAGGCTGTAGTAAGGTGCATTAATTTGTTGTACACTTACCATAAAATTCAGGAGGTAAGCTTTTAAAATGAAATGTACAAATTTTTTATACACGTTAAGTGCGGCCCTTAATTTATTACAAGAAACTCTAATAATTTTCCTATAGCTTATGAAATTCAAACTGTTCCACAAACGGCTACCTATTTACTCGTAATATGTATGAGACATATTTATTTATTCAACAATTGTAGCTATTGGCCGGGTCTGCGGGCTAGAATCCGAAACTTTTAGCAAATTGTGGCAAAGACGTTCACACCCATTAGTAAACAATTGACGTTTCTTGTAATTATGTAATATGGGTTTTACAACTTATGTTGACGCATCTAAATATGCGATCGATCAATAAACTTGTAGTTTTTTTTTTTTACATTTCATACTCATTAATAGGATCTAAATTTAAATTTTCAGTATTATTCATTAATGCAATTTTTAGCGTTTTGAAAATATATTAAGAAGATAAGAAGATAAGTATGGTTGACAAAGGTAAAATGCCTCGTCAGAAAAGTAATTTGGTACCATGATGCAAAAATGTGGGATGAATTGGCAGGGGTTTCGTGGGCCGTATTTTTCTCGCTTTATATCAAGGAAAGTGATTTGTAGGGGGGAAAAATCTTAAACCGCACAACTAATATTATATTTTACTCGTAATATGTTTCTATAGGTGTATCTACTCTCTATTCTGTCTTTCTACTTTGGCTCCTCTATTTTCTCTCATGTTAATGCTTTTCTTAACGGTTATGGTTCCTACTCCTTTACAAAAAATAGGGTTTTGTTAATTTGGGGATTGTTCGTTGTGCTTTGTTTTTGATTGAAATAAGGTATGTTCTTTCTTTTATTTTTATTTATTTATATCTATAATATATCAATGTTTAGTAATCTAGATATATATATACACACACATATGTGTGTACTTCAGTATTTGTTTCTAGTATATATATTTGGGTGTGTTTTAAATGAACTTTTTGTTTATAACTATTGTATTGTATCAGTATTGTTTTTATGTTGTTTCTAATGGTTTTTAATTTGTGTTCGGGGTTTAGGCACTTCAAGAGTACATAGGGCTGGGATGAAGGACCATATTGTCGTTAAATGTATGAGGTAAACGTAGGTAGACTGTGATCTGCCATCATAATTATTTTTGCTTTGTAGTTATGTTTTCTTGACTTCAAAATTTATATGAAATCATGAATAGTGTCAAGTTGTTATGTATCTGCTACAGTTGCTACATTCACCCGATTCTAAGGTTAGAATAGTTTTAATTGGTTTAGCTTTATTCATGAATTTTCTCTTTTGCAAGGTGTATTTGGCTAATAGCAGGCGCAGGCTACCTTCATAGGCTGCACGACAACGGTACACTTGAACAGTAATAAGAGTTTGTGGTTCACAAAATAGACGGCCACTATGTTTTCTGCAACTTCATATATTCAGGTCAGCTACCTTGATGCCCTTAGCCTGCTATGCTCAAATCCAAGAGACTGGTACCTGTCTGCAAATTTCAACTTATACCAGTCGCATTTCTTTAGTATGATAAATGTATTTGGAGAAAAATAAATATTATTACTACACATTGTGGCATCATATTTAGTTTCAACTTGATTAAGATGGAAATAATTAGGAAGTTGAAGACTTGAAGCATATGGTGGAAAGAATTAGGACTGGGGTGAGAAAATAATTTAAGGAAGTAAAAAACACCACCAAATAACGGGAGGGAGGGGAGTAGGGAATTAAACCCATGTATTGATTTTTTCGTTAAGCTAAAGAAGTAAATGCTTTGTTTATATCATGATCAGGCAATAGCTAAACATGCTGTCAAGCGCATTACGAGACACTTTGATGAAGGTCATCGAAAGCAAAGGACGACAATGACCACAGGGATTCTATAATGTTTATCATTTGGCAAGTACATCAGATTCTTTTAAGTTTAACCAATATGCATTCGTAGGCCTGCGATTTAGACAAACATTAAATGTAATGCTGGTTATCAATGGTTCATGTACAACGATCCAATTTTGTGATCACCTGATTCATATATAGTCCATGAGACTTCTTTACATGAATGATCTCTATACCATTGATGGACATTTCGCTGAGATTATCACATTATTAGCTGGCTGCGATGCTTAAGGACGAAAACGTCCTGCGGTTAATTCCGTATGTGACAACATTGAAGTCGAGAGATTCATGTGATTTGTTAATTTCTTGCAGGTTTCTTATTGTAGCTGGTTTTTTTAACTGATCTCGCACCTACAAAGGGATTGAAGTGCATTTACCGACTATCAGTTACTAGATTTAGATGATATGTAAGTAGTAAAATTACGTAGCTGGTTTGGCGGCCTAAGGTGATGTATTGCAGTATTAGTTTAATAGCATTTAGTTGTTCCCGCGGTAACGCGCGGGGAAACCTACTAGTTAACGTTAAATATGGATGGAATATAGCCCACACTATATACAACAATACTGTTGCATTGAAAAGATAATAATACACTCACAGTCACTGAACTTTGCAACTCATAAACAAATAAATGCTATGAAAGTGATGATGTACCATCCTTAATCCTCCGGACTCTCCGGATTACATATACTAAGTATGGACTAAACCCCTCTAGGTTCGTTAATGAACAAAGGATCGGAGCTTAGTAATCCGTAAGATGGCCCAAAGCCTCTGAAGGGTACGCTACGAAGTACAGACAAATAGTACAAGGTAGAACTTGCACTAGCACGTACAACCCGTACTTGTACCTTCAAGCTAGAGTTTGTTACACAGCTGTCCAACGATAATGGCTACAAACTAACGTTACCGTTAACCCTTCAGCTTCTGGATCCTTCCTTGAGGGCCTATAAATACCCCTCAAAGGATCCACTTAAAACCCTAATGAAAAACACACACTTACTCTCATATTTTACACTTGGTGGCGTGAAGCTAAGCAACTCTTCACACCATTAGGGAACCACCAACAAGTACAAAATCATCTATTTATACCCTCTTAATCATTTATTATCGTTTTCTTATACAAGATTAAACCCCTTTAATTTAAGAGTAACTTTACCCTTAAACAAGTGGCGCCATCCACACTAAAAACACCCTAATCTTGTACGAAAATGGCAGAAGACGGTGACCCACGGTCACCTCCAGGTTTCGAAACCTCAAGAACAACACCAGTGGCTCCTCCGACTGCAAGGCAGTTAGAGGAGCTCACACCACTCTTAAGAGAATATCTCAGGCAAATCGATATGCAAAGCGTACGGAAAAGGCTCACATACTCAGACGAAACGGAGGCGACGGAGGAAGATTTTGAAGCAGAAACACCCGTTCACAGAGCCTCCGGAAATGGACCAAGAACAAGAGTCCATTTTGATGAAGCCCCAAGAAGAAATTTCAATTACCAAAGCGAAGAATATCAAAGAGGTCCGAACCTTCCGCCCATGGCAGAAGAATATGTTCGTACAACAGGTCAAACATACAACCATAATTATCATGCTTATAACAATCCACCCCCACAATATAATCACCACCCAAATACAAACTCTCAGCAATACTTTACACCGCAGCCTACCAGAGGGTCGCGGAACATGCACACGCATTTTTCCACCCCGCAGCCTGGTAGGAGACAAACACAAAATACTCCTCACCAAAACACAAATTACTATCAACCACATACCCCCAACAATACAAGGCAGGCTCCGACCCCTCCGGGGTGGTTCCCAAGCGAAGAAGACATGATTATTCGGACAGAGCCAGGACCCTTTGTGCAGTGGATCGAAGACTATCCACTGCCGGAGGGAGGCTTGCCAAAGGGGATAGAAATGTATGACGGAAAAGACGATCCGGACAATCATTTGAAGCATTTCAATGGGATGATTCGGATGCAGAGGTGGAACGTCCCAATTGCTTGTCACATGTTTGCTCTTACGCTTATGGTTAGACGCGCAGCTAGAAGGAAGTATAGCCAATTTTGAAGATTTAAAAGCAAAATTTCGCTCCCATTTCAGCCAGCAAAGAAAATACAAGAAAATGCATCTGGAAGCCCACAATATCAAAAGGAGAGAGAATGAGAGCGTCCGACAATTTATTACTCGCTACACAGACGAAACAGCGCTAATGAAGGGCCTCAGTGAGAATCAAAAGATCTCAGGATTTGTCCATGGGCTACGCTTCCAGCCCCTTGTGGAGTTTCTTTCTACAGATCTGCCACAAGAATACACGGTACTAATGGACAAGACTTATACATTTCTCGTGGGCAAAGAAACAGCGGGCGGAGTCACTAGCCCAGGCTACGGCAAAGATCTGGACAAAAATAGAAGAAACAGGAATTCTCGACACGAAAGGTTCCGAACTGCTCCATTCAACAGACCGCAAGGAGGAACCTCCGAAAGTCACTCTACTTTCCAGCATCCCCCAAAAAATGCTCGTGATATTTTAGCAACAGAGAAGGCTCCGATGAAGGGCAACCTCCGAAACAAAGACATGTCTAAGTTTTGTGAATTTCACAACCGTTATGGTCACGAGATAAATGAATGCAAAGTTTTCAAGAACAAGGTAGAAGAAGCAATGAAATCAGGAAAATACTCAATGTTACTGAAAGGCATCAAAGAGCCAGGGCCAAGACAAAACCATGGTAAAAATCCAATGATTGAGGCTCCGGAAGCAAAAGCAGAGCCACTGGAGGAGATAATTGCAGCTGTGTTTCCGGAACGTCCGACATCAGAAAGACCAGTGACCAGAGCTGAAGCCTGGAAGAAAGTGGCCATAAGCTTCCCCCCAGTAGAAGATGAAGAAGCATCTGAAGCACCAATCATAATCGGAGCCATTGTGGGAAATCACCCAGTGAAAAGAATCCATCTAGACACCGAAAGCGGGTGTGAGATAATGTACGGACATTGTTTTTTGAAGCTGAAAGCTACATTAAGAAAGAAAAGGAAAGATAACATAAGCCCTTTGGTAGGCTTTTCGAATGAAAGAACGTGGTCGCTGGGAGAAGTCACACTGAATGTTACCGTCGGAGAGTCTCAGCGGACAAGATCCGAAGCTTTAACTTTTGTAATAGTGCGGGCAGAATCACCATACAACATCATACTTGCCGACCAGCAATGAGAAAGCTGGGTATGGTACCATATCCAATCCATGCAATAGTAAAATTCCCAACCCCAAAGGGGATAGGTTTTGCCAAAACTGAGCCCCGGCCGGAGGTGCAATGTTCCCAGATAAGGGCTCCGGATACCGGAGAATGCTCGAAGAAGAACGAAAGTCTTGAAGTAGAAACAGAGAAGTTGTTCATCAACGACAAGTATCCAGACCAACACATAATGATTGGCAAACAATTACCAACTGAATACAAAAGGAAGTTAAAAGAAATGCTAGAAAAGAACAAAGATGTTTTTGCCTGGACATGACGAGTGTCCCTAGAGAATTGAAGATAAACGGTGAAGTTTTCGATACACAATACCGCCTGAATGCAAGGCCACATCTGGAGCCCATCAAGCAGAAGCGTCGGAGCCTAGCTCCAGACCGAAGTAAGGCTGCGAAGGAGCAAGTGGAAGATCTGGTAAAGGCTGGCATTCTTAGAGAAGTAAAGTACCAAAGCTGGGTAGCCAACCCAGTAATGGTAAAAAAGCATGACGGAGGGTGGAGAATGTGCGTCGACTTTATCGATATCAACAAAGTGTGCCCTAAAGACTGTTATCCCCTTCCGGAAATTGACTGGAAAGTCGAATCACTCGTAGGCTTCCGGATAAAATGTTTTCTAGATGCTTACAAAGGCTACCACCAGATACAGATGCATCCGGATGACGAAGACAAAACTGCCTTCTACACATCCGAAGGAATTTATTGCTACAAGAAAATGCCTTTTGGCTTAAAGAATGCTGGAGCAACATATCAAAGATTGGTGGATAAAGCCTTTGGAAGGCAGATTGGAAGAAATTTAGAGGCTTATGTGGATGACATGGTCATTAAGAGTCGAAGTGAAGAAGATATGCTCCTTGACATCGAAGAAACCTTCAAGACCCTCCGGACTATAAATATGAAGCTGAACCCGAAGAAGTGTTCTTTTGGGGTAGAGGAAGGACAATTTTTGGGGCACATCATTACAAAAGAAGGATTCAAAGCAGATCCAGAAAAAATCAAAGATATTCAAAACATGGAGGCTCCGCGGGCTCTCAAAGAAGTTCAAAGCCTCAATGGCAAGCTCGCAGCTCTTCATCGTTTTTTATCAAAATCAGCAGATAGATCCTTGCCCTTTTTTCAGACATTAAAGGGTTGTTGGAGAAACAACATTTTAGATGGACAGAAGAAGCTCAGAAAGCTTTTACCGAGCTAAAAAATTATTTATGCCAATTGCCGACGATGACGGCTCCGCACCAGGCGAGACCCTCCAGATGTATCTAGCAGCCTCCGGCGAGACCATAAGTGCAGTACTGATATCAAGTAGAAAAGGAGTCCAACAACCGATATACTATGTTAGCAGAATCCTACAGGCTCCGGAGACGAGGTATCCAGAAATTGAAAAACTAACCCTTGCTCTAGTCCATGCAGCTAGAAGGCTCCGACGATATTTCCAGGCACACCCTATCCAGGTCTTAACAGACAAGTCGATCAAGCAAGTCTTAACCAGGCCGGAGGTTTCTGGAAGATTAGCAAAATGGGCCATAGAGCTTGGGGAACATGAAATTGAGTTCAAGCCAAGAAATTCAATCAAGGGGCAGATTTTCTTGCGGAGGTTCCGACCATGGAGTCAAAAAACAAAAGAAAAGTGGAGAATATTGTAAACCTGGAAGAGTCAGAAGAAAAGGAAAATCCGGAGACGTGGAAATTTTTTACTGATGGAGCCTCCAGTGCAAATGGTTCCGGCGCAGGCCTCATCTTGACAAGCCCAAAAGGCCAAGAATTTACTTATGCTCTGCGGTTTGGCTTCAAGGCATCGAACAATGCCGCAGAGTATGAAGCATTACTAGCAGGCCTGCGAATTGCAAATCAAATGAAAGTAGACCATATCCATGTTTGTGTAGACTTTCAAATAGTAGCCTTTCAAGTAGATGGAACATATGAAGCAAAGGAGCCAGCAATGAAGAAATACTTAGAAAAAGTTAGGCAGATAAGGCAAAAATTTAAGAGCTACCGGATACAGAATGTTAGTCGGAGCCGTAACAAGATAGCAGATGCTCTGAGCAAGCTGGCCTCCACCTCTTTCGTCCCATCTCACTAAAGAAGTTCTCGTGGAAACATTGCAAAAAATCTCTATTGAAGAAGAAATCGTTGTGGCACCTGTAGAAGAAGAGGGACAAACTTGGATGACACCAATCATAGAATATCTGACAAGTGGACTGTTGCCCGCAAACAAAGAAGAAGCAAGAAAAATCAGAATCAAGGCTCCACAATATACCCTTCGGGATGAAGGCCTCTACAGAAAATCTTACTTGGTACCATTGTTAAGATGCGTTGGTCCAAATCAAGCAAAGGCGGTAATTCAAGAAATACATCAAGGATGCTGTGGAGCCCACGCCGGACCCAGAATGGTAGTAGCTAAAATGACCAAAATGGGGTACTACTGGCCATCCATGCATAATGATACTTTGAAAGAAATTCAAGCTTGCGACTCTTGCCAAATCCATGCAACAGTCCCGAAGGCTCCAAAAAGTGAACTCATCCCAGTCACAGCAGCTTGGCCTTTCTCAAAATGGGGCATCGACATCGTCGGACCTTTCCCACAGGCTCCAGGACGTGTCAAATTTTTGGTCGTAGCTGTTGACTATTTCACAAAGTGGGTCGAAGCCAAACCCTTGGTCACCATTTCGGGAAAACAGATGGAAAAATTCGTATGGGAGCAAGTGGTGACAAGGTTCGGAATCCCACAAATCATAGTCAGTGACAATGGAAAACAATTCAGTCAAGGAATTTTCCCTCAATTTTGCAACAATTTGGAGATACAACAGCGATTCACGTCCGTAGCCCATCCGCAGGCTAACGGACAAGTAGAGGCAATGAACAAACAAATTGTGCATGGAATTAAAACAAGGCTGGGAAGATGCCAGAGTGGATGGCTAGATGAACTTCACCAAGTACTATGGGCTGTACGAACAACTCCAAAAACAAGCAATGGGGAAACACCATTTAGCCTGATGTATGGCTCCGAAGCCATGATCCCAGCTGAAGCTTGTGTACCAACCATCCGCAGATTCAACGATGAAAGAGAAAATGAAGAACAGCTCCGGCAGAATTTAGAATAGCTCGAAGAAAGAAGAGAAGTAGCCTCCATCAGAGAGGCAGCTTACAAAGCACAAATCAAGAAGTACTACGACCAGAGGGTCAAGAAAGAAACCTTCATGCCTGGGGACTATGTCTTCAGGAACAATGACGCAAGCAAGGCTGAAAAGGCTGGAAAGCTGGGACCCCAATGGGAAGGTCCATACCAAGTGACAGAAGCTTGCGGCAACGGATCCTACAAACTGGCCACGCTTCAAGGAGAAGACCTTCCACGAACATGGAATGGCTCACAACTAAAAAAATGTTACTTGTAAATTTTTCTCTATCTTGTTAACAAGGCTACGGCCAACTAAAGTAATCAAATCACAGCTTACGGCCATACGGAGCCTAGGCAACGTGACGCTTTTGTAAAAATATCTCTAAGTACAAGTGACTATAGCTTACGGCCAACCGGAGCCTAAATAGCAAAACACTTATGAAAATTGTGCAAACAAACCTTAGAAAATTTTTCTAAGTAATGTAGACAAAATACGACACGGCTAACCGCAGCCTACGCAATGCAACACTTATAAAACGTTTTGCAAATAAACCTTAGAATACCTTTTCTAAGTAACATAAACAAAATACGCTACGGCTGGCCTTCGCCTCCGCAAGCAGACGTACAGGCTCGCAACCTTGCGTCGCAGGACCCCAATAGTCTTGCAAATAATAAAAGAAAGCATATTCTTTACAAAGCCCAAGACCCCTCGGCAATTATGTAAGCCCAAGGCTTGGCAAGCAAGAATTTCCTTCATGAAAATATACATGCATATTCAGCTTACCGAAGGCTATGCCCATAACTGTAAAGCTATGCCTAAATGATTAAACAAAGTACGCCCACAGATACAAGGCTACGATCATAATCATAAAATAGCCGCCGATGCGAAGCACATCACAAAAATTTGGAATATGCAGTAACAAAAACAGCCAAGTGTTTAGCAAACAAAGCTACAAATGTAAGGCTACGCCCACTATGTTGGATAGTTTTTTTTTTTAACATGGTACATTACCCAAAGGCGCACAAATATACATACACATGGTAGCAGAAACATGTAAAACATCAACAAATAACAATACAAACAAGTAAGTGTGCATAGAAAGATATTGTTTTGGCTACGGCCCATCACCATCAAACCCGTAGACCATAGAAAGATAAGAAAGAAAGAGGAGAAATATTGTATCTAGCCAACATAGGCTTTACAGACAAAATAAAAGTGAAATTGTTTGGGACGACCAACAAATCTTTAACAAACTTGTTCAAGAATTATGAACAACCGAACTTGATTGAGCAGTAGAAGAGGCGGTAGCTTGAGCAGAGGCAGGGACAACGGAGGCTCCAGCAGGTTTGATAGCAAGAATCTCCGACGCAAGCAAATCTGGGTCGGAAGCAACCTCTTTCAGATAAGCATATTCTTTCTCAGCAAACTTTTTTGCTGCTTCCTTCAGCGCTGCAACGGCACCAGTCTGATAGCCTGGAACCTGGGTGATATCCAGCTCCGACGCCTTCGCCTTAGCCTTCACCAAACCTTTATTGAAGCCTACGGCAAGTGCGCAGCCCTGAACGGTACCCATTTCCTTTACAAACTCTGCGCTGGAGCGGAGCCTGTCGAAGATAGAAGGAATACCTCTTACAAGCTCCGCCCTGTCCATAGCCAATTTATCTATGTCCTCGTCCATCTCCTGAAGTTTGTCACGCAAGTTTTTCTCAACAGCTTTGCACTCACCAATTTCCAATGATAACTGTTCAACTTTTGCCTTTTCCTCGGCCAACTCCTCATCTAACTTGTTTTTTGCTTGAATAAGCTCCTCATCTAACTTGTTTTTTGCTTGAATAAGCTCCTCAATTCTCTTCCGATGAGCGGACACTTCCTGTTCCGCCATCTCCGCCTGTCTTTTCAGAATCACATTTTGTGCCTCCATATCCGCCACCTTTTGTGTTTGGAGTTCAGGATCTTGAAGTTCAAACTTGCGGACCTTCCGACGCAGCTCCTTATTTTTACCCTTCAACTCCTCATTCTCCGCCTCCAGTAGGTCCCACCGACGCCAAAAATCATTCTAATAAACGAATTTAAGACAAAAATTATGCTAAGTATATAATAACAAACGATGTGTAAGTCAAAGCAAAGGAGTATGAAAGTATACCTGCTCCGACAATTGACGAATGGAGGTCTCATTCGTAGAGCTCCGAAACTCCTCAATGGAAAGTAAGGCGACTTCTTGGAGACGGGCCGGAGGAATTATGCGGGTGATGAAATCTTCCTTCTCCACATCCTTCTCCAAGTAACTATCAGCAGGAATCCTGGGAAATACAACCTTAAAAGGAGCCTTAGACTTCGGAATCTTCGGAATGCGTTGAGAAGGAGGACTTCCACCCTCGGAAGCCTCCGCCTCATGGTCTCCGGCATCGGAAGCTCCGTTGTCAGAATCACCAACCTCATGAATTTCTCTGGAAAGTTCTTTTCTCATCTTCCTTACAGCCATAGGGCTTTTTCCTGCCCCATGCTTCGGAGGCTCCGAAATGAACTCCTCCTCCTCCATAACCCTATCATTCTCTCCAACGAGCTCCTCTAATTGAACATCTCTGGATGGTTTAGACTTCTTGCGAGATTTGGGAACATGCTTCTTTCCGGATTTTCTTTTTTGACCACTTTTCCTTTCGGAAGCTACGCTGGTAGCAACCTCTTCCTTACCACTTTTCTTGTTTAATTGCACCTGCCTAGCAAAGTCTTCTTCAATCTCCTTCCGACGGGCAACAGTCTCCGGCGTATCTTTCAGTACCACAAAATCTTTCTCATGCGAAATACGTGGAATTTCTTTGGCAGTCTGTCCCTCCGGAATCTCCGGGACGGCATCAATATCTTCTAAGTCACTGCCCATGTAAGACATGAAATCCATAACTACAAGACGAGATGAAGTAAAGTTAATAAGGAATAAAAGGATACAAATACAAAAATAAAAGGCAACTTTTTGCAAAGTAATTATTTAAGGTACACTACTGCATAATAAATTCAAAGACTTAATAGGAAGGGTCGGAGGCTCCGTACCCCTCCCCTCTTTATTCACACGCCTAGGAGCGGCCGGATGGTATGACCAGACTTCACTTAGCTTTGCCAAGTATAAAACAGCCTCTGGAAGTGTTCAGCTCAATGTCGGAGGCCTACACAATTTCGTTACAAGCTCTTGGTCAAACTCAAATTCCGTCGAAGTATCCGCAAGGGTACCACGAGTATTGCCTTTCATATTCAGCAGAGACGAATATGAAGGGGTACAACGGAAGCGTCGGCATAAATAACCTTCTTTTCCAACCTTTAATAGATGCGGTTACGCCAAAAATACATTCCGGAAGTTTCAAACCAGGTCTCTTTTGGATGGTAAACCAATCCCCATCAGCTCCCAAACAATAGAATTTGCGAAAATTACCCATCGTGGGCTCCGCATTGTGGGCACGGCATACAGCTTCGAACATGGTTATCCTAAGGGCTCCGAAGGGGGTCAATTGAGAGATATGACACTTAAAATGCTTAAGAACCTCAAGAAAAAAGGTAGTAAATGGCAAGCGGACATTTGCTATCTCAAACATAGCCATATATAATACCACTTTCCCTGTCGGAGCCATCCTCGCATTATCGGAGGGGCGGGGAACAGTATAATGGTAACCTACGGGAAACCTATAGTCGGATAAAAACTGTACTAATTCGTCCCTCGAAACATTGCAAAAACTAACACACAGATCCTTCCTATTACCCATAATATAAGCACAAAAGCGGAAACTAAAATACCCACCTGCGGAGAATCACGACAAAAGAGAGAGATGAAAGCTACAGAGGCTACGGAAGCTACGGATTGGAGAGAAAAGTGGGCGTAATTTTGAGAGAAAAAAGAAAAACGTAACAAATGAATAAAGGAAGCCAAGTATTTATAGGGGAAAAGAAGGTAACTGTTCATCGATGGGATGTATCGAGCAGAAGGGCGTAAGGATCGAACACGTGGTTCCCACTAATGTTTCAGCTGCCAGCATTTATGACGACGGTTCCCGAAAACGAAACGTGTCCCCCACTAATAATGGTATAATGAAAGCAAGACAAAAATAAATTAACATAATCAAAAATTCCATTTTTCTTTTCCCATAAATTTTTTTCTTTTTTTTGGAGGGAAGGGAGTATATGATAATATACAAAAGGCTACGCGTCACACCTCTCGTAGCATTCGGAAAATAAATAAAAGCAGTTATAATTTTTCAAAATACTTACCCTACCATTATAAAAGAACATAATGCTAGGCTGGGGGGCTTGATGATGTACCATCCTTAATCCTCCGGACTCTCCGGATTACATATGCTAAGCATGGACTAAACCCCTCTAGGTTCGTTAATGAACAAAGGATCGGAGCTTAGTAATCCGTAAGATGGCCCAAAGCCTCCGAAGGGTACGCTACGAAGTACAGACAAATAGTACAAGGTAGAACGTGCACTAGCACGTACAACCCGTACTTGTACCTTCAAGCCAGAGTTTGTTACACAGCTGTCCAACGATAACGGCTACAAACTAACGTTACCGTTAACCCTTCAGCTTCTGGATCCTTCCTTGAGGGCCTATAAATACCCCTCAAAGGATCCACTTAAAACCCTAATGAAAAACACACACTTACTCTCATATTTTACACTTGGTGGCGTGAAGCTAAGCAGTTCTTCACACCATTAGGGAACCGCCAACAAGTACAAAATCATCTATTTATACCCTCTTAATCATTTATTATCGTTTTCTTATACAAGATTAAACCCCTTTAATTTAAGAGTAACTTTACCCTTAAACAAGTGGCGCCATCCACACTAAAAACACCCTAATCTTGTACGAAAATGGCAGAAGACGGTGACCTACGGTCACCTCCAGGTTTTGAAACCTCAAGAACAACACCAGTGGCTCCTCCGACTGCAAGGCAGTTAGAGGAGCTCACACCACTCTTAAGAGAATATCTCAGGCAAATCGATATGCAAAGCGTACGGACAAGGCTCACATACTCAGACGAAACGGAGGCGACGGAGGAAGATTTTGAAGCAGAAACACCCGTTCACAGAGCCTCCGGAAATGGACCAAGAACAAGAGTCCATTTTGATGAAGCCCCAAGAAGAAATTTCAATTACCAAAGGAAGAATATCAAAGAGGTCCGAACCTTCCGCCCATGGCAGAAGAATATGTTCGTACAACAGGTCAAACATACAACCATAATTATCATGCTTATAACAATCCACCCCCACAATATAATCACCACCCAAATACAAACTCTCAGCAATACTTTACACCGCAGCCTACCAGAGGGTCGCGGAACATGCACACGCATTTTTCCACCCCGCAGCCTGGTAGGAGACAAACACAAAATACTCCTCACCAAAACACAAATTACTATCAACCACATACCCCCAACAATACAAGGCAGGCTCCGACCCCTCCGGGGTGGTTCCCAAGCGAAGAAGACATGATTATTCGGACAGAGCCAGGACCCTTTGTGCAGTGGATCGAAGACTATCCACTGCCGGAGGGAGGCTTGCCAAAGGGGATAGAAATGTATGACGGAAAAGACGATCCGGACAACTCATTTGAAGCATTTCAATGGGATGATTCGGATGCAGAGGTGGAACGTCCCAATTGCTTGTCACATGTTTGCTCTTACGCTTATGGTTAGACGCGCAGCTAGAAGGAAGTATAGCCAATTTTGAAGATTTAAAAGCAAAATTTCGCTCCCATTTCAGCCAGCAAAGAAAATACAAGAAAATGCATCTGGAAGCCCACAATATCAAAAGGAGAGAGAATGAGAGCGTCCGACAATTTATTACTCGCTACACAGACGAAACAGCGCTAATGAAGGGCCTCAGTGAGAATCAAAAGATCTCAGGATTTGTCCATGGGCTACGCTTCCAGCCCCTTGTGGAGTTTCTTTCTACAGATCTGCCACAAGAATACACGGTTAATGGACAAGACTTATACATTTCTCGTGGTCAAAGAAACAGCAGGCGGAGTCACTAGCCCAGGCTACGGCAAAGATCTGGACAAAAATAGAAGAAACAGGAATTCTCGACACGAAAGGTTCCGAACTGCTCCATTCAACAGACCGCAAGGAGGAACCTCCGAAAGTCACTCTACTTTCCAGCATCCCCCAAAAAATGCTCGTGATATTTTAGCAGCAGAGAAGGCTCCGACTAGGGGTAGCCTTCGAAACAAAGATATGTCGAAGTTTTGTGAATTTCACAACCGTTATGGTCACGAGACAAATGAATGCAAAGTTTTCAAGAACAAGGTAGAAGAAGCAATGAAATCAGGAAAATACTCAATGTTACTGAAAGGCATCAAAGAGCCAGGGCCAAGACAAAACCATGGTAAAAATCCAATGATTGAGGCTCCGGAAGCAAAAGCAGAGCCACTGGAGGAGATAATTGCAGCTGTGTTTCCGGAACGTCCGACATCAGAAAGACCAGTGACCAGAGCTGAAGCCTGGAAGAAAGTGGCCATAAGCTTCCCCCCAGTAGAAGATGAAGAAGCATCTGAAGCACCAATCATAATCGGAGCCATTGTGGGAAATCACCCAGTGAAAAGAATCCATCTAGACACCGAAAGCGGGTGTGAGATAATGTACGGACATTGTTTTTTGAAGCTGAAAGCTACATTAAGAAAGAAAAGGAAAGATAACATAAGCCCTTTGGTAGGCTTTTCGAATGAAAGAACGTGGTCGCTGGGAGAAGTCACACTGAATGTTACCGTCGGAGAGTCTCAGCGGACAAGATCCGAAGCTTTAACTTTTGTAATAGTGCGGGCAGAATCACCATACAACATCATACTTGACCGACCAGCAATGAGAAAGCTGGGTATGGTACCATATCCAATCCATGCAATAGTAAAATTCCCAACCCCAAAGGGGATAGGTTTTGCCAAAACTGAGCCCCGGCCGGAGGTGCAATGTTCCCAGATAAGGGCTCCGGATACCGGAGAATGCTCGAAGAAGAACGAAAGTCTTGAAGTAGAAACAGAGAAGTTGTTCATCAACGACAAGTATCCAGACCAACACATAATGATTGGCAAACAATTACCAACTGAATACAAAAGGAAGTTAAAAGAAATGCTAGAAAAGAACAAAGATGTTTTTGCCTGGACATGACGAGTGTCCCTAGAGAATTGAAGATAAACGGTGAAGTTTTCGATACACAATACCGCCTGAATGCAAGGCCACATCTGGAGCCCATCAAGCAGAAGCGTCGGAGCCTAGCTCCAGACCGAAGTAAGGCTGCGAAGGAGCAAGTGGAAGATCTGGTAAAGGCTGGCATTCTTAGAGAAGTAAAGTACCAAAGCTGGGTAGCCAACCCAGTAATGGTAAAAAAGCATGACGGAGGGTGGAGAATGTGCGTCGACTTTATCGATATCAACAAAGTGTGCCCTAAAGACTGTTATCCCCTTCCGGAAATTGACTGGAAAGTCGAATCACTCGTAGGCTTCCGGATAAAATGTTTTCTAGATACTTACAAAGGCTACCACCAGATACAGATGCATCCGGAACGAAGACAAAACATCCTTCTACACATCCGAAGGAATTATTGTTACAAAAAGATGCCTTTTGGCCTAAAAAATGCTGGAGCAACATATCAAAGATTGGTGGATAAAGCCTTTGGAAGGCAGATTGGAAGAAATTTAGAGGCTTATGTGGATGACATGGTCATTAAGAGTCGAAGTGAAGAAGATATGCTCCTTGACATCGAAGAAACCTTCAAGACCCTCCGGACTATAAATATGAAGCTGAACCCGAAGAAGTGTTCTTTTGGGGTAGAGGAAGGACAATTTTTGGGGCACATCATTACAAAAGAAGGATTCAAAGCAGATCCAGAAAAAATCAAAGATATTCAAAACATGGAGGCTCCGCGGGCTCTCAAAGAAGTTCAAAGCCTCAATGGCAAGCTCACAGCTCTTCATCGTTTTTTATCAAAATCAGCAGATAGATCCTTGCCCTTTTTTCAGACATTAAAGGGTTGTTGGAAAACAACATTTTAGATGGACAGAAGAAGCTCAGAAAGCTTTTACCGAGCTAAAAAATTATTTATGCCAATTGCCGACGATGACGGCTCCGACACCAGGCGAGACCCTCCAGATGTATCTAGCAGCCTCCGGCGAAACTATAAGTGCAGTACTGATATCAAGTAGAAAAGGAGTCCAACAACCGATATACTATGTCAGCAGAATCCTACAGGCTCCGGAGACGAGGTATCCAGAAATTGAAAAACTAACCCTTGCTCTAGTCCATGCAGCTAGAAGGCTCCGACGATATTTCCAGGCACACCCTATCCAGGTCTTAACAGACAAGTCGATCAAGCAAGTCTTAACCAGGCCGGAGGTTTCTGGAAGATTAGCAAAATGGGCCATAGAGCTTGGGGAACATGAAATTGAGTTCAAGCCAAGAAATTCAATCAAGGGGCAGATTTTCTTGCGGAGGTTCCGACCATGGAGTCAAAAAACAAAAGAAAAGCGGAGAATATTGTAAACCTGGAAGAGTCAGAAGAAAAGGAAAATCCGGAGACGTGGAAATTTTTTACTGATGGAGCCTCCAGTGCAAATGGTTCCGGCGCAGGCCTCATCTTGACAAGCCCAAAAGGCCAAGAATTTACTTATGCTCTGCGGTTTGGCTTCAAGGCATCGAACAATGCCGCAGAGTATGAAGCATTACTAGCAGGCCTGCGAATTGCAAATCAAATGAAAGTAGACCATATCCATGTTTGTGTAGACTTCAAATAGTAGCCTTTCAAGTAGATGGAACATATGAAGCAAAGGAGCCAGCAATGAAGAAATACTTAGAAAAAGTTAGGCAGATAAGGCAAAAATTTAAGAGCTACCGGATACAGAATGTTAGTCGGAGCCGTAACAAGATAGCAGATGCTCTGAGCAAGCTGGCCTCCACCTCTTTCGTCCATCTCACTAAAGAAGTTCTCGTGGAAACATTGCAAAAAATCTCTATTGAAGAAGAAATCGTTGTGGCACCTGTAGAAGAAGAGGGACAAACTTGGATGACACCAATCATAGAATATCTGACAAGTGGACTGTTGCCCGCAAACAAAGAAGAAGCAAGAAAAATCAGAATCAAGGCTCCACAATATACCCTTCGGGATGAAGGCCTCTACAGAAAATCTTACTTGGTACCATTGTTAAGATGCGTTGGTCCAAATCAAGCAAAGGCGGTAATTCAAGAAATACATCAAGGATGTTGCGGAGCCCACGCCGGACCCAGAATGGTGGTAGCTAAAATCACCAAGATGGGGTACTACTGGCCGTCCATGCATAATGATACTTTGAAAGAAATTCAAGCTTGCGACTCTTGCCAAATCCATGCAACAGTCCCGAAGGCTCCAAAAAGTGAACTCATCCCAGTCACAGCAGCTTGGCCTTTATCAAAATGGGGCATAGACATCGTCGGACCTTTCCCACAGGCTCCAGGACGTGTCAAATTTTTGGTCGTAGCTGTTGACTATTTCACAAAGTGGGTCGAAGCCAAACCCTTGGTCACCATTTCGGGAAAACAGATGGAAAAATTCGTATGGGAGCAAGTGGTGACAAGGTTCGGAATCCCACAAATCATAGTCAGTGACAATGGAAAACAATTCAGTCAAGGAATTTTCCCTCAATTTTGCAACAATTTGGAGATACAACAGCGATTCACGTCCGTAGCCCATCCGCAGGCTAACGGACAAGTAGAGGCAATGAACAAACAAATTGTGCATGGAATTAAAACAAGGCTGGGAAGATGCCAGAGTGGATGGCTAGATGAACTTCACCAAGTACTATGGGCTGTACGAACAACTCCAAAAACAAGCAATGGGGAAACACCATTTAGCCTGATGTATGGCTCCGAAGCCATGATCCCAGCTGAAGCTTGTGTACCAACCATCCGCAGATTCAACGATGAAAGAGAAAATGAAGAACAGCTCCGGCAGAATTTAGAATAGCTCGAAGAAAGAAGAGAAGTAGCCTCCATCAGAGAGGCAGCTTACAAAGCAAAAATCAAGAAGTACTACGACCAGAGGGTCAAGAAAGAAACCTTCATGCCTGGGGACTATGTCTTCAGGAACAATGACGCAAGCAAGGCTGAAAAGGCTGGAAAGCTGGGACCCCAATGGGAAGGTCCATACCAAGTGACAGAAGCTTGCGGCAACGGATCCTACAAACTGGCCACGCTTCAAGGAGAAGACCTTCCACGAACATGGAATGGCTCACAACTAAAAAAATGTTACTTGTAAATTTTTCTCTATCTTGTTAACAAGGCTACGGCCAACTAAAGTAATCAAATCACAGCTTACGGCCATACGGAGCCTAGGCAACGTGACGCTTTTGTAAAAATATCTCTAAGTACAAGTGACTATAGCTTACGGCCAACCGGAGCCTAAGTAGCACATCACTTATGAAACCTGTACAAACAAACCTTAGAAAATTTTTTCTAAGTAATATAGGTAAAATACGACTACGGCTAACCGCAGCCTACGCAATGCAACACTTATAAAACGTTTTGCAAATAAACCTTAGAATACCTTTTCTAAGTAACATAAACAAAATACGCTACGGCTGGCCTTCGCCTCCGCAAGCAGACGTACAGGCTCGCAACCTTGCGTCGCAGGACCCCAATAGTCTTGCAAATAATAAAAGAAAGCATATTCTTTACAAAGCCCAAGACCCCTCGGCAATTATGTAAGCCCAAGGCTTGGCAAGCAAGAATTTCCTTCATGAAAATATACATGCATATTCAGCTTACCGAAGGCTATGCCCATAACTGTAAAGCTATGCCTAAATGATTAAACAAAGTACGCCCACAGATACAAGGCTACGATCATAATCATAAAATAGCCGCCGATGCGAAGCACATCACAAAAATTTGGAATATGCAGTAACAAAAACAGCTAAGTGTTTAACAAACAAAGCTACAAATGTAAGGCTACGCCCACTTGTTGGATAGTTTTTTTTTTTAACATGGTACATTACCCAAAGGCGCATAAATATACATACACATGGTAGCAGAAACATGTAAAACATCAACAAATAATAATACAAACAAGTAAGTGTGCATAGAAAGATATTGTTTTGGCTACGGCCCATCACCATCAAACCCGTAGACCATAGAAAGATAAGAAAGAAAGAGGAGAAATATTGTATCTAGCCAACATAGGCTTTACAGACAAAATAAAAGTGAAATTGTTTGGGACGACCAACAAATCTTTAACAAACTTGTTCAAGAATTATGAACAACCGAACTTGATTGAGCAGTAGAAGAGGCGGTAGCTTGAGCAGAGGCAGGGACAACGGAGGCTCCAGCAGGTTTGATAGCAAGAATCTCCGACGCAAGCAAATCTGGGTCGGAAGCAACCTCTTTCAGATAAGCATATTCTTTCTCAGCAAACTTTTTTGCTGCTTCCTTCAGCGCTGCAACGGCACCAGTCTGATAGCCTGGAACCTGGGTGATATCCAGCTCCGACGCCTTCGCCTTAGCCTTCACCAAACCTTTATTGAAGCCTACGGCAAGTGCGCAGCCCTGAACGGTACCCATTTCCTTTACAAACTCTGCGCTGGAGCGGAGCCTGTCGAAGATAGAAGGAATACCTCTTACAAGCTCCGCCCTGTCCATAGCCAATTTATCTATGTCCTCGTCCATCTCCTGAAGTTTGTCACGCAAGTTTTTCTCAACAGCTTTGCACTCACCAATTTCCAATGATAACTGTTCAACTTTTGCCTTTTCCTCGGCCAACTCCTCATCTAACTTGTTTTTTGCTTGAATAAGCTCCTCAATTCTCTTCCGATGAGCGGACACTTCCTGTTCCGCCATCTCCGCCTGTCTTTTCAGAATCACATTTTGTGCCTCCATATCCGCCACCTTTTGTGTTTGGAGTTCAGGATCTTGAAGTTCAAACTTGCGGACCTTCCGACGCAGCTCCCTATCTTTACCCTTCAACTCCTCATTCTCCGCCTCCAGTAGGTCCCACCGACGCCAAAAATCATTCTAATAAACGAATTTAAGACAAAAATTATGCTAAGTATATAACAACAAACAATGTGTAAGTCAAAGCAAAGGAGTATGAAAGTATACCTGCTCCGACAATTGACGAATGGAGGTTTCATTCGTAGAGCTCCGAAACTCCTCAATGGAAAGTAAGGCGACTTCTTGGAGACGGGTCGGTGGAATTATGCGGGTGATGAAATCTTCCTTCTCCACATCCTTCTCCAAGTAACTATCAGCAGGAATCCTGGGAAATACAACCTTAAAAGGAGCCTTAGACTTCGGAATCTTCGGAATGCGTTGAGAAGGAGGACTTCCACCCTCGGAAGCCTCCGCCTCATGGTCTCCGGCATCGGAAGCTCCGTTGTCAGAATCACCAACCTCATGAATTTCTCTGGAAAGTTCTTTTCTCATCTTCCTTACAGCCATAGGGCTTTTTCCTGCCCCATGCTTCGGAGGCTCCGAAATGAACTCCTCCTCCTCCATAACCCTATCATTCTCTCCAACGAGCTCCTCTAATTGAACATCTCTGGATGGTTTAGACTTCTTGCGAGATTTGGGAACATGCTTCTTTCCGGATTTTCTTTTTTGACCACTTTTCCTTTCGGAAGCTACGCTGGTAGCAACCTCTTCCTTACCACTTTTCTTGTTTAATTGCACCTGCCTAGCAAAGTCTTCTTCAATCTCCTTCCGACGGGCAACAGTCTCCGGCGTATCTTTCAGTACCACAACATCTTTCTCATGCGAAACACGTGGAATTTCTTTGGCAGTCTGTCCCTCCGGAATCTCCGGGACGGCATCAATATCTTCTAAGTCACTGCCCATGTAAGACATGAAATCCATAACTACAAGACGAGATGAAGTAAAGTTAATAAGGAATAAAAGGATACAAATACAAAAATAAAAGGCAACTTTTTGCAAAGTAATTATTTAAGGTACACTACTGCATAATAAATTCAAAGACTTAATAGGAAGGGTCGGAGGCTCCGTACCCCTCCCCTCTTTATTCACACGCCTAGGAGCCGCCGGATGGTATGACCAGACTTCACTTAGCTTTGCCAAGTATAAAACAGCCTCTGGAAGTGTTCAGCTCAATGTCGGAGGCCTACACAATTTCGTTACAAGCTCTTGGTCAAACTCAAATTCCGTCGAAGTATCCGCAAGGGTACCACGAGTATTGCCTTTCATATTCAGCAGAGACGAATATGCAAGGGGTACAACGGAAGCGTCGGCATAAATAACCTTCTTTTCCAACCTTTAATAGATGCGGTTACGCCAAAAATACATTCCGGAAGTTTCAAACCAGGTCTCTTTTGGATGGTAAACCAATCCCCATCAGCTCCCAAACAATAGAATTTGCGAAAATTACCCATCGTGGGCTCCGCATTGTGGGCACGGCATACAGCTTCGAACATGGTTATCCTAAGGGCTCCGAAGGGGGTCAATTGAGAGATATGACACTTAAAATGCTTAAGAACCTCAAGAAAAAAGGTAGTAAATGGCAAGCGGACATTTGCTATCTCAAACATAGCCATATATAATACCACTTTCCCTGTCGGAGCCATCCTCGCATTATCGGAGGGGCGGGGAACAGTATAATGGTAACCTACGGGAAACCTATAGTCGGATAAAAACTGTACTAATTCGTCCCTCGAAACATTGCAAAAACTAACACACAGATCCTTCCTATTACCCATATAAGCACAAAAGCGGAAACTAAAATACCCACCTGCGGAGAATCACGACAAAAGAGAGAGATGAAAGCTACAGAGGCTACGGAAGCTACGGATTGGAGAGAAAAGTGGGCGTAATTTTGAGAGAAAAAAGAAAAACGTAACAAATGAATAAAGGAAGCCAAGTATTTATAGGGGAAAAGAAGGTAACTGTTCATCGATGGGATGTATCGAGCAGAAGGGCGTAAGGATCGAACACGTGGTTCCCACTAATGTTTCAGCTGCCAGCATTTATGACGACGGTTCCCGAAAACGAAACGTGTCCCCCACTAATAATGGTATAATGAAAGCAAGACAAAAATAAATTAACAGACCAGGATGTGAAAGCAGAAGAGAAGCAGAGATAAGAAGAGAGGGTTGCGAAGTGAGAAAGGACCAAAGATAGAAGGAAGAAAAGAAGGGAAACGGGGGGAAGGGATGAGGACGACTAGAAGCGATGGGAGAGAGAGAGGAGGAGAAAAGAAAAGATAAAATGAGAGGAGGGGTAAAAAGGATCACAATGGGGATGAGGGGGAGGAAGCGGGGAGATAGTGGGAGCAGAGAAAGGGAAAGGAGCGAAAACGAAACGTGTCCCCCACTAATAATGGTATAATGAAAGCAAGACAAAAATAAATTAACATAATCAAAAATTCCATTTTTCTTTTCCCATAAATTTTTTTCTTTTTTTTGGAGGGAAGGGAGTATATGATAATATACAAAAGGCTACGCGTCACACCTCTCGTAGCATTCGGAAAATAAATAAAAGCAGTCATAATTTTTCAAAATACTTACCCTACCATTATAAAACAACATAATGCTAGGCTGGGGGGCTTGATGATGTACCATCCTTAATCCTCCGGACTCTCCAGATTACATATACTAAGCATGGACTAAACCCCTCTAGGTTCGTTAATGAACAAAGGATCGGAGCTTAGTAATCCGTAAGATGGCCCAAAGCCTCCGAAGGGTACGCTACGAAGTACAGACAAATAGTACAAGGTAGAACGTGCACTAGCACGTACAACCCGTACTTGTACCTTCAAGCCAGAGTTTGTTACACAGCTGTCCAATGATAACAGCTACAAACTAACGTTACCGTTAACCCTTCAGCTTCTGGATCCTTCCTTGAGGGCCTATAAATACCCCTCAAAGGATCCACTTAAAACCCTAATGAAAAACACACACTTACTCTCATATTTTACACTTGGTGGCGTGAAGCTAAGCAGTTCTTCACACCATTAGGGAACCGCCAACAAGTACAAAATCATCTATTTATACCCTCTTAATCATTTATTATCGTTTTCTTATACAAGATTAAACACCTTTAATTTAAGAGTAACTTTACCCTTAAATAGAAAGAAATAAGGCAGAAAGGGTTTTGGTATTTTCTCAAAGTGATGATGATGTTAAAAACTGCAAAATGGAACAACTTAAATAGGCAGTAAGCCAACGTACATAATCAGTCTACCACTACTTCCTAAAAATAAGCTAACTAACCATATTACTCGGTCAAATAAAATACCATGACTTATTCTTGAACCACAAGCTAAAAACAATAAATTAAACGTGCAGAAATTTAAATGACCATGCCATGTAACTGCCACTTGGATTATGATGTTTAATTTTAACACCCTCTCTAAACATCATAATTCACCATCCCCAAGCTCCTGCTGTGTTTTTCTAACTGCACTACAGTCATACATTTTGTAAGCATATCTGCTGCTTGTTCATCAGACTCGATGTGCTCCATATCAATTTCTTGCTTCAAGACTTTCTCCCTTATGAAGTGATAGTGAATTTCTATATGCTTTGAGCGAGCATGAAACATTGGATTATTTTCCAGCTTGATTGCCGACACATTATCACACCATAATTTAACAGCATAATCAACTCTTTGGTTTAAACATCTTAGTAACTCAACTAACCAAGTGGTTTCCTGGGCTGCCATTGCAGCTGCCCTATACTCAGCTTCGGTAGTAGACAACGACACCGTTGGCTGTCGTTTACTACACCAAGATACAGGAACTGACCCAAACATAAAGACATACCCGGTAGTGGATCTTCTAGTATCCAAGTCGCCTCCATAATCAGCATCACAGAAGCCAAATAATTTTTGCTCAACTTCTTTTGTATACATCAAACCCTATCCAGCAGTACCTTTTAGGTACCTAAGAACACCCTTCATTACTGTCAGACTTCTTTGGGTCCTGCATAAACCTACTGAGCACACCAACAACGAAGGCTATGTCAGGCCTCGTTAAGGTGAGTGTGATTCCAGCTTGTTCGTGAAGAAAATAGGTGAGAAGGTTGTATTTGTTTTGGTTTATGTTGACGACCTGATCATTTCAGGAGACATTATTGAAGAAATTGAACTGCTGAAAGAGAACTTACTCTGTACCTTGAAGGATCCTCTAAACTTGGACCATCAGCAGCATACACCTTATTTCTATCCATGGGTACTGTAGCAGGCTTACATAACGTGTGCCCATACTTGTGCAGCAAATCCATGGTATATTTCTGTTGATGTAGCACCATTCCATCCTTCACATACCTCAATTCCAAGCCCAGAAAATGTTTGAGAACACTTAGGTCCTTCATCATGAACATAGTCGATAAGTTCTCTTTCAGCAGTTCAATTTCTTCAATAATGTCTCCTGAAATGATCAGGTCGTCAACATAAACCAAAACAAATACAACCTTCTCACCTATTTTCTTCACGAACAAGCTGGAATCACAATCTTGGAGACTGTAACCACTATGCTCCAGAAACTCAGCTATCTTTCCGAACCACAATCTTGGAGACTGCTTCAAACCGGACAATGCCTTCTTTAACTTACACACGAAGTCAGGATGTTCCTTGCTTTCAAATCCCAAAGGTTGATCCATATATATTACATGGTCAAGCTCACCATATAAGAATGCATTGTGTACGTCAATCTGCCATAAAGTACAGCCCTTGCTAGCTGCCAATGCAATAAGCAACCTCACTGTAGTGATTTTAGCCACCGGGATAAAAGTATCATCATAGTCCAACCCCTCTTGCTGCGAGAAACCACGTGCCACCAAACGGGCTTTAAACCTCTCAACTGTTCCATCGGCTTTCTGCTTGATCTTATACACCCATTTACATGAAATGGGCTCGACATCATGCGGCTTTTGAACAAGTTCCCAGGTCTGATTTTTGATCAGGGCTGCCATCTCACACTTCATGGCCTCTATCCACTCTTCTTGTTCACTTGCCTCATAGTATGAATTAGGCTCACTAAACTCATCTTCAATAGTAGCCACCTGAGCATACCTCTGATTTGGCTTCCTTTCTCTTTCCGACCTTCTAAGTACTGGTTCACTTGCTGTATGTTGCTGCTGATCGGATTGCTCACCAAGCTGCTCATTTTGTTCTTGAACAGCCCTCTCATCTTCCATGTTTAGCCTTGCTAGTGAAGAGTCAACTCTTTCAGTAAGCTGAGTTGAATCTCTTAGCTCTTGGTTTTCAGGACCCCACCACGAACTCATCTCATCAAACACCACACTTCTGGAGATATGAATGCTTCCTGAATTTGGCTCAATACATCGCTAACCCTTTCTCTGTGAATCATACCCTACAAAAACACAACGAGTTGCCTTTTTCTCCAGTTTGCGTCGCAGTTGACTAGGCACAAACACATAACACACACAACCAAAAATGCGAAAATAATGAACATTTGGTTTAGTGTGATACAACATTTCAAATGGAGATTTATACTTCAGGCTTTGTGAAGGAGTTTGATTGATTACATAGCAAGCAGTTTTCATACCTTCTTCCCAAAACCGACTTGATAAATTCTTATCGTGTAACATGCTTCTCATAACTTCAGCCAGATGTCTGTTCTTACGCTCGGACACACCATTTTGTTGTGGTGTGTTCGGGCATGTGAGTTGCCACCTGATATGCTTCTGCTTCAAGTATAAATCAAACTCATTTGATAAATACTCACCTCCGTTGTCTGATCTCAAGAATTTGACTTTACAGCCGGTTTCCCTCTCCGCTTCGGCTTCAAATTCCTTGAACTTGGCAAGTACACTTCCTTTTTCATTCATGAAATAAATCCAAGTAAATCTCGAATAATCATCAATAAATGTAACTGCATACCTTGAACCATTTATTTATGGATGTCTGGCCGGTCCTCAAACATCTGAATGCACCAGTACAAGAGGCAACTCTGCTCGGTAGTTTGATGTACTAAAACTTTTCTCATGAGCCTTACCATATTAACAGCCCGCACATGTTATCTCCTTATTGACTTCAAGTCTTGGCAGCCCTGCTACTAGCTTCTTATCGATCATAAGCTTTAATTTATCGTACCCCACATGGCCTAATCGACAATGCCATAAATCAGCATTTTGTACCTCCTTTGTCTTTTCAACATATGCGTGTTCAGCAGATAACACATATATGGTTTCCTTCTTATGCCCTCTCAAAATAGGAATCGAATTGGTTACAAATTCTTTGAACACAAACACCTCCTCTGGCCCAAACAACACATACTTCCCTTCATCAGTTAGTTGAGGGACTGAGAGTAAATTCTTCTTCATTCTAGGCACATGATAAACATTTGTCAAATGTAGCCCACGTCTACTATCACCAGAGGGAAAAATAACCTTACCACTGTGAGCAATTTTGTGCCTCGAGTTGTCTGCGATAACCACCACTCTCCTGCCGTCGTACTTGATTAGATCAGACAGCTTCTTTTTGTCGCCGGTGAGGTGGTTTGAACAACCCGAATCTACTATCCACTCATCGAGCCTGTTGGGACGATCTTCCATGGGTGAATCGTCTTCTTCAATCCGAGCGGTTAGGGCTTGAACATCCCAATCGACCTCTTCTTCAACAGTTGAAGAATTTCCCTGATCTGATGGTTTTGACCGACAATTCTTCGCCATATGTCCACGTCGACCACAATTGCGGCAATTGTAGGGGAACTTGCGATTTCCATATTTCCCTCTTCTATAGCTATTTTCACTGTTGTAATAGCTACGATCTTTTTCTCCCCTATCATCGTTTTCTTTCTTGGCTTCGTTTCTGTTATAATTATTATAATTATTGCTGTTATGCTTACACGATTTGTTGGGCTCAAATCTGGACCTCCTTCTATCTTTTGACTTATTAGCATAAAGAGCCTCAACATCACTTTTGACCGGCGTACCAATATTGAGATTACCCAGCTGCTTAGCGAGTGCTTCTTGGCTCGCTAGCAGGTTTTCAAACTCAGCAAGGGTCGACTGTGTGGGCCACCCTTGAACCGCCGTTACATAACTATGATATTCTTGTTGCAAACCGTGTATTATTATTCTTTTCATCCTCGCCTCACTGATCTTTGATCGTTGTCGTTGAGCCGATCAAAAATATAAACTAATTATCAATAACTAGTACAGATAAGTAGAGTATCGTATCCACAAGGAATCATGGGAAAGTGTTGAACGAGTTACAAAATGGTTTAAACTAGACATAAACTTAAAATTGAGTTTTGGATTGATTTGATTAAACTAGAAATGATCATAAACTTAACACAAGAATTTAATAATAAAAGGGTAAGACCATTCTTATGATCCCAATTATGTTTTCAAAAGTATAACCTAACTTATATCCGTTGGAAATCACATAGACATGATTCGTTATGACATTTGGAATGAATGATCGTTAAAAACAAACTGATTAGGTTGTGATGATTCACGATATTGAACCGAGTGATTGACACAACTAAATTATCTATTCATTAACAAGATTACCATTTCATAAGAGATTCTTCCAATAATTAATGATTAACAATAAATTGAAACCAAAAGATAGATGGAAATCATTCAAGGTTATAAATAAATAATCATTCATTCAAATCCAAACAACATTAGATGCAAAACACAATTAAGAATTAAACATCTAATCCAACATAAATATAAGAAAGGTTGAATACAATTGTCTTACATAATTGTTCACATAAGAATGATCTAAAGAGGATTAGCCTTCCATGTTCATCAATGAATCTTCAATTTGGATTGTCATCTCCTTGGAATTGTGATTGAATGATGATTTGATGATGATTTTGGGGCTTGGGAATGGTGTATTGCTGCTCTAAAACTCAGAAGTTAGGGCTTGTGTGTGTGTTAATTCGTACCTAATTAATTCCCCTAAGTTACAATTAAAACCCTTAAAATTCAGGATTCTGATCAGTAGCTGGCGTAACCTACGCCCCATCTGGGCGTAAGGTACGCCCTTTGTATTTCTGTCCAGCGTAACCTACGCCTGGGTTGGGCGTAAGGTACGCTCCTTGTAATCTTCTGGACTTCACTAGCGTAAGCTACGCTTGATCTGGGCGTAAGCTACGCCTACTTCATTTTTGCCTGGCGTAAGGTACGGTCATGGTCAACGTAATTTACGCCAGTTATAACTTCAGTTTTCCAGAATTCCAGAATTTGACTTTCTTTGACTTTGACTTTCATTCGACTTCCTTTTCGACCCAATTAGTCCAACTAAATACTTAGAACCTGAAACACTTAAACAACCATAAAAACGCCCTAATCGTCTATTAACATGCACAAGACAATCCGATTTTATCCATTAACATCACGTCTTTTAGGCGTTTATCAATCTTCGATTCGGGATCCAACTCTCCTATTTCACGGCATAAGGTTTTAATCTTATGAAAGTATTGGGAAATGGTTAACTCCTTTTGAGATATCGACAACAACTCATTTTCTAAGAGTTGCAACTTTGAGTCGTTCTTCTTAGAAAACAAGGCATCCAAAGTGTCCCACGCTTCCTTGGGCGTTCCTGAGTCTCGAATATGTTCGAGCACTTCGTCGTCAACAGTGGTCTTCAAGATGAACAGGGCTTTCCCAGATTTCACCTTCCATCTCTTGAGGGTGCCATTCTGATCTTCGCGAGCAGGTGATGTACTATCCGAACCATTCACGACCTCCCACAAATCTTGACCTTGAAGGTAAGACATCAAACACGTAGACCACGTGTTATAGTTCGTGTTGTTCAACTTCTTTACACCGCCAACCAATTGCATTTCCGCCATTAAGATCGTTTGGCTCTGATACCAAATGTTGAATTGAAAAGATAATAATACACTCACACTCACTGAACTTTGCAACTCAGAAACAAATAAATGCTATGAAAGAAATAAGGCAGAAAGGGTTTTGGTATTTTCTCAAAGTGATGATGATGTTAAAAACTGCAAAATGGAACAACTTAAATAGGCAGTAAGCCAACGTACATAATCAGTCTACCACTACTTCCTAAAAATAAGCTAACTAACCATATTACTCGGTCAAATAGAATACCATGACTTATTCTTGAACTACAAGCTAAAAACAACAAATTAAACGTGCAGAAATTTAAATGACCATGCCATGTAACTGCCACTTGGATTATGATGTTTAATTTTAACAAATACAGCATCGAGTTAAGAAACATTATTCACTGTTTTATTTCAACTCATAATTGAAAATTTATAGATCGGGATTGGTAATGAAATTCTGAATAAGAATGACCTAATACTATACGGCAAAACTTGTCCTCTTAACAAATCTTCCTTTCATTCTCGGCCTCTTTTCTGCATTCACTTTTCTTACTTGATACCTTATTTTCTTTGAGAACAACCTTGTTCTTCTTTTCTCACGGTATCTTGATACCCTCGCCTCTCGTCCTCCATCTACCCTACTCGGGTTCCCCATCATCATCATCCCCGTATCTCCACAACGATAATGTTGCATTTTTCCACATTCTCCCTGTTGAAAAAAAACTGCCCAATATATTAATCTACATTCAACAATAAATAATGAAACGAGTATCGATTTGAAATGTATTAATAGATTTTTAAAAGACTAGCTAGATCGACAACCTACCATGCAGTCGAGACTACAATCATCGGGTTCCAACTCTGGCCTGTCACCTGTAGTCCACGGAGATCTATCATCGTCCCAAGAAGCGATAACCCTTTCATAATCTAGCTTTAACATTTTCAAATTTTTCTTGCTTAAAGTATTATGAATATTCACATGTTCATTACAAAATACTTCACATTTTTCATTCTCATTTTTCACCACCACCCCAATATTGTGACTGTCCATTCCATCCACCTTCTCGTCTTCATCCACACAAGCAACCGGTAAATCATAATCCAAACTCAATTGGACATCTTTTTCCACCTTCAATGAATCGTTCAATCTACAATTCAACATTCCTAGTGCTTCTAATTGAAAAGACTCTTCATCAAGATTATTCTTTCCTAATAAGCTTTCGACATCAGCAGCAAATTCAGCTAGCTCCAAGTCCGACGGAAGTATTAACCCGTTTAAACTATTCAAATGATATGGATCTTCAGATTCATCATACTTTGTTTCTGCTGGACTGGTCACTACAAGATATATATAAGTTGAAGCACATTTAGTAAGTTTGCATAATTTCCAAGTGAATAAAATTGTTTACTAGCTTATATAATCACAAAACACTATAGATGTAAAAAAATGTGTGCAATTATAGGCCAGTGTTCGTTAGACGATTACTACATAATAATTTACTAACTTGATCACTCTACTAGTCACTACAAGATATATATAAGTTGGGCACATTTAGTAATTTTGCATTTCCAAGTGAATAAAATTGTTTACTAGCTTATATAATCACAAAACACTATAGATGTAAAAAAATGTGTGCAATTATAGGCCAGTGTTCGTTAGACGATTACTACATAATAATTTACTAACTTGATCACTCTAACTAGTCACTACAAGATATATATAAGTTGAAGCACATTTAGTAAGTTTGCATAATTTCCAAGTGAATAAAACTGTTTAACTAGCTTTTATAATTAAACACATATAACTATAGATGTAATAAATGTGTGCAATTATATATAGGCCAGTGTTCCTTGGACTACGATTACTACATAATTTACTAACTTGTTCACTCTAACTAGTCACTACAAGATATATATAAGTTGGGCACATTTAGTAATTTTGCATTTCCAAGTGAATAAAATTGTTTACTAGCTTATATAATCACAAAACACTATAGATGTAAAAAAATGTGTGCAATTATAGGCCAGTGTTCGTTAGACGATTACTACATAATAATTTACTAACTTGATCACTCTTCTAACAAATAAAAATTTAGTGGCTTAATTTGTAATTCTCAATTTCTCACATATATTCTTAGTTCTACATGTTAATTATATATATGTTTAAATATTATAGAAAAATGCGTACAATTGGTTAATTTGTTGTAGTGAGTCCCAGTGGAAACCGCTGCCATGTCGTGAAATTCCATTGAAAAAGAAAGCTCATCGCCTGAAAAAGGATCATACTCTGGTACCCGATCATAAGAAAGTCTCTCGTCCGAATCTAGAGTCGCCAAATCATCACTTTCGCTCTCTGGGACTATGTGAAGTGTATTCAACTTTATACAACTTTTTTGTGATTTTGGCGTGCTATGAGATGCATGTTTGTTATTATTTTTTCCACGAGGGTTCGAGATTTCTTAGTGATACCTTGTTGCCATGTTGGTGTTTGCATCTCTAACGAAGAAACGTTTAGAGAAGATATATTTAGGCGAACCCTTTCGTGACCACGAGCTAAAGGGTTCGCCGAGTGAACCAATGTGTCACAAAATTGGCATAAGAAAGCGTCATCAGCAGCACAATACCACCGAGCACGCTTTCTTATGCAACTATCGCAAGCCCTCGCTGTCTTGCCACCGATAACATTTGCTAGCTTCTTCTCTGAAGACACCATCTGATGATACAAAATTAAAACCAAGATAACGGAAGTGATAATGAAAATAATAATCTTAATAATAATGGAGTGATTTATTATTTTGGTTCAAATGTGGGACAACTAAATTTGGAATGATTTATTTTTGGTTTTAGACTTTTTGGGTATGACCCACTGCACTTTTTGCAGCATACTATGTTCACTTGTTCAATTTTTTATAATGAATTTTGGGTTTGGGGGTTTACTATGTCCCACAACCATGCCTTATCTTCAAGCTCATTGGTTCGACGTATAAAGTCCATCCTTAAGTTATATTCCTATTGGTTGGCTCGGCAAATGATGGATTCTTGTGGACTCATGTGATGACTAGGATATGAACTTCATCCAAATCATCAACAAATATCTTCTGTAAATGTTACAAAATTTAGAGCATACTTGATACTGTATTTGTTATGCATCAATATGAGTTTAAAGTTATGTTTAGTTAGAAGATTAAAACGGATATAAGAATTAGTTAATTAACGTGATGAATTATCTGTTAATAAATAGCTGTGGATTATAACTTTTTATAAATGCTTAAAGTAACTAATATATGGCTATGTTGTTTAAAAAAAACTATATATGGCTATATATTTTAGAAATCAGGGGCCCTTTCAAAATCGAAGGCCATATACGGTCACTTCTACCACATTTAATACGTCTAAATTTTACAATTTCAAATGCTTTTAGGATTTTTAGTTTTCCATTTACATTTATTTTTTTTTAACGGGAAATTTGAGCTCAGCGACGTGTCTTTACATATACCCAACTCTAATTTCAGAAGAAACTCGAGAAAACCTATGTTTTCCATATACATTTCTATCCACTTTTTATCTTTCCTTTTTTCGTTTTGTTTTATCAAGTGGACTCACCCATAGGTCCCAGCCCAAAATTATGTAATTGGTTAACTATTATATATTTTATTTGCATTTTGAGAAACTGAAATATCTACATGTGCATGCTCGAAAAAGTGCAAATATCCGGACGTTAGCTAGTAAAACAAAGAAAAAGATTTTTATAGCGATACTATCTTGAATATAAATGACTAAAAAAATAAGGGGTAATCTTATAATATATAACCATTTGTGCAGCTGTTGGGAAAATCTTTATATACTGTAACTTATATGGAAATTAATTAATCCACCTAATATATCGTTATATAATTCTCTTAATACAGTATATCATTATCCAGTTTATACTTTTTGCTTACCCAATTTATGCTTCGTATGTACAGAAACTCCCCCTCAATTTTACCTTAATTGCATCTTGTATCCCTACAGTAAATCACACGGTTTATTTACCCAAAAAATACTAATAAATCTAACGAGGAATTTTTGCTTAGCATTCAAAATGTATAATGATATCTAATAAGCGAGACAACATAAAAATTATTGCGAACTAAAAGCCTAATGGTTTAATAAGAACGAAGCAGTATTATCTCTAAGCAAATACTAATCGAAATAATTGTAAATCCGCGCAACAATAATGAAAACTAGGAAGTGTATACCCCGCGTTGTGGGACTTCAGTTATTGTGTTTGCGTTTGTTATTGATGCGCTTTCATATTCGGTAAAAAAAACTTTAAGAAAAAAGTCAACAATAAAAAAATCATAGGCAACGCCAAAAGCACTATATCATATATATATATTTATTACGATGTTTGTCATATCAAATTTATATGTATTTAAGAACAATACCACTGTTATGCCGAAAAATATTAGATATGAAACATATAGGTTTGTTTGTACAATAAAGTCCAAAATAAAAAACAAAAAAATATAAAGAGAAAACAAACTAAGGGAAAACAAACTCAAAATGAATGTAAGAGTAATGCCCAAAGGTTTGTGAAGTGAAAAATATATAAAAGTTTCCAATACATTATTGAGAACATAAAAGCAGGAAAAAAAACTATGGAAAAAATGAAGAAAAACCGATAGAAGAAAACTCAAACAGTATCTGATATGACAAAATCTGAATAGTGGTGCGAGGTTAGAATGAGAATGCAGTGCCGTCTCCGAAAACATGAAAAAAATTCAGGGCCCGGCTCGATAATTAAAGATGAGTCCTTAAAATAGTATGTAAATAAAACACTATATATATATATAATAATATATATATATATATATCAATAATAATAATAATAATAATAATAAAATAAATAATAAAATAATATAAAAAATAATAATAATAATAATAATAATGAAAAATTAGAAACCTAAAATAAAACACTAAATTATTGTGCCAAACATTACTGCTAAGAAGATATATACCACGTCAACAAATACCCATCCTATTTCTATTTCTATTTAGTTAACTTATATATGTACTGTACTACACAACTTTTTTACCCCACAAGTCAACACCACTGCACACAAACACATACATGTACCTACTACTTCATCTTCTTCAACCCCTTTTCTTTTAACCATTTCATCGGAAAATAAAAACACTACACACAGTGTATATATATATATCACGTCATAGAAAGATAGTGGGCCCTTAAAGAGGAGTGGGCCCGGCTCGGTAGCACCCCTTTCACCCCTCAGAGCCGGCCCTGGACGAATGGAATAGTGTCAGCGCCCAATATATTAGTTAAAAACACAAAACAAAAAAACTGTGCTAAAACCAAGAAAAATCTGATTCGATATGGAAAAATCCGAATAGTGGTTCGAGGTTTAAGATGGACAACTAGAAAAATGTCAGCGCCCAATATATTAGTTGAGAACACAAAGCAAAAGAACTGTGAAAAAAACTATTAAAACCCGGGAAAAAACACCCGAATGGGATCCGATATGACAAAATCCGAATTGTGGTTCGGGATGCAATATCAACCAACGGAACAGTGCCACGTATAGTGGTGCGAGGCGTAAGATGGACGAATGGAATAGTGTCAGCGCCCAATATTTAAGAACACAAAACAAAAAAACTGTGCTAAAACAAAGAAAAATCTGATTCGATATGGCAAAATCCGAATAGTTGTTCGAGGTTTAAGATGGACAAATAGAACAATGTCAGCGCCTAATATATTAGTTGAGAACATGAATCAAAAGAACTGTGAAAAAAACTGTTAAATTATACAACTTGATTACTTGAGATATCTTATGGGTATTGGTTGAGTTATAGGTGAAAGCTGGAGGACTGATTATGACAAAGGGGGATTCTGGAAGCTAAAGGACTGAAGATGGAAAGAAGGAAAGAAGACGGGCTAGAGTGGAAGATTGTTTGGCTATATATTCTGTACCTTTCACCCATTTTAGGGTTACAACACATTCATCCCTTTTTGCCCTCTGTGGCCGTTATACCATAACCCCAAAACCCTTATTATCATCAACAATTTAATCATGTAATTCTGGTTATGTATTTGGTGTGTTTGTCCCTTATTCCATCATATATTTGGATGGTTTATTGTATCTCTATCTGTTTCTTATTGTATTGTTTAAAACCTTGTTTTCTATTTAATCCAGTTGAAGTTCATTCGACAAATATATGTTTATATCTAGTTATTTCTTCATGGTATCAGAGCCAGGTTCATCTTCTTGCGAAAAACTTCTTTGATGTTTTTTGAAAACCCCATATCTGAAAACCCTAATTTGAAAACCCTAAATCTTTTTCAATATTCTATATATTTTATTTCTTTAGATCTGTTCAATTATCTATTATTGTTCTCTCTTTATTATTAAAAAAAAAACAAAAATATTTTTTTCTTAAAACTTTTTTCTCTTTATTTCAGCTTATCTCCTTCTTCTTTTGAGTCCAATCTTGCTTATAAGATTGTGATTCTTTGGAAGTATTGAGTACACTTGTTGAATCCTTGGCTGTTCCAGGATTCTTTAAAGTTGTGTTGCCATTTTTCGATTAAAAGGAATTACTGTTGGCGACCCCTCTGTAAGCTTCTTATCCTACCCTTCTAGTAGCAAATTGTTTTTCACTTGGAGTGCTCTAAGTGAGAAAAGTTTGGCCTATCAGTTGGGATCTTTGTTCTTTCTGCTTATCTTGGTGATTATTGCTGCTTCTGCTGTTTGTTTATTTGCTTATTTGTGCTATTTGCTTTAAATATGAGTATCTCTGTCTATTGTGAGTTGGTCATTGAATCTTCTCGTATTGTGGTTAAGTTCTATATGAAAATTGATTGATATTTATGTTTATCTAACTCTTTCTTTGGTAGAAGAGAGGAACCTTGAGTATACTTGTCAAGGCACATCAGTGTCCTTGAATCTGGCCTCTGCTCTTGCTTCCTTTAGGTTCTTGTTATTATCTGTGTTGATTTATCTGCTGCTCTTGTTCTGTTTGTTCTTTCAATATGGCTGATAATCCTATTGATAATCCTGTTGGTGATGTGAATGAGGGATTTGTTGATGATGTGAATGTTTTTGGTACTCTAATCAGTAAACTTGACTTTGGTGACCCCTTATACTTGCATGCTAGTGATACCACTGGAACACCATTAATTAATATGAAACTTAAAGGAACTGAAAATTACAGAGTTTGGGCTTGTGCCATGGAACTTGCACTGGAAACTAAAAATAAAATTGGCTTTATTAATGGAACCTGTATTAGACCTGTTGACAATGATGTGCTAGCTAAACAATGGGATAGATGCAATTTTGTTGTGTTATCTTGGATCCTTGGTTCTGTGTCTGAAGAAGTGTATTTAGGACAAATTTTTTCAAAAGAGGTTGTTTCTGTTTGGCAAGAATTAAAAGAAACCTATGACAAAGTTGATGGTTCAATCATTTTTAATCTGCATCATAAAATTAACTCTTTGAGTCAAAATGGAACTCCTATTTCTGATTATTATCATAAGCTTAACTCTCTATGGAGACAGTATGATGCCTTGACTAAACTTCCTACTTTTGTGTGCAATGCCTCTGCTGATTTTAAAACCTATAATCAAAATGTAACACCCCAAGCCGAGGCTCGAAATATCACGGAAATCATATAGCACAAGGTGGAATTACAATAGGACATGAACTAAATGCAATTAAGGATTCAGTGAATCCCTTACAATACGAAACAAGTACCAAAATACATAAGGAGCAAATAGCCATCAAAGTTTACAAAAGAATATCCCAAAGATGGCAAATCGATCCTAAGTATAATGCAAAAGAAAAGGTCGATGAATCCTTGATCCATAAAGTCCAAAGCCCGGGTTTAACAGCAAGCAAGCGACTAAACTCCACGTCCGGGGATAACCTGATTACCTGAAAAGTGTACTAAGCATAGTCAACACAAGGTTGGTGAGTTCGTAGTAATGGTCCACAAGAACCAGCGTCAATAATCACAATGTACGAGTAAAGGCTAGACATGACTTACAGCGAGCCTCTCAGTAACACATTAACGTCCCACAGCAAGATTATACAAGACAAGTAAGTGTATACTATGAATGCACGAATGATATGCGTATCAATGTAAGTGCCGAATGCATAAATAAGCCAACATGCCTATCCTATACGTGAACTCAGGTCACCCATGCAACGATACCCGTCTGTCATCACAATGAACACGGCTGTATCTCAAAATCATCGAGATATATATGTCTATATACTCGGGGTCAAGATCTACATCCATCAGATGGGCGTATACATCTATACACCAGGATGTCGGCAATCCCCTGCCGAGGGATTATGTACAACGTATGCATGCTTACAATCATTCGTATATGCATCAATCACAATCGTCTGTCATGAACCAACAACCAATATTCGTCAATCATAAACCATTAATCACAATACGATGAACATGATCCAACCATCGATATTCGACACACATGAGCCAACAATCAATATTCACACCAAATCTATACGTACATACACTTAAGAGGATTGTACTTTCTTCAAGTCCCAGATGCTTATATATAGGGTCACCCGCAGCCTTCCCACCACATCTAAAACCCAATGAAAGCATAACCGACTTCCATGTATGTACGTCTATCCTAATATTAATGAAATACTTAACAAACGTAAACCAAGTAAATCAAACGTGACAACCGTCTCAACAATCCAACATTTAAACCAAATCAATCAATCAATCAACAACGTAAGTAAACACACAAGTTTACACTTTTCAGCCCGAATCTCAAGCGAGTAGGGAGATACGAAACTCACCTCGATTGGTTATGAGAAGTTAAGTTATGAGAAGTTAAGTTGATAAAAGTCGAGTTATTGTCGTACAATGTTCACTTCACGTCCAACACCTAAATATCGATCATATACATTCACATCAACATACATAACACATAAACGTAATTATCAAATACTCGGCAAAACCCTAATTAGGGTTCCAAGGTGCATCTCGACGTTAAATGACTTTTAAGACTCTTAATCATTGTTAAATAAGTTAAGAAGTGATTTAGAACGATGCTCGAAGCGTTATTAGGGTTCTGGAAGGCAACTAGGTCAAACAAGAAAATTCAGCAACAAAGGGGGGCGTAACCTACGCCCTAAACTGGCGTAGGTTACGGTGGTTCAAAACCACCAGGCGTAAGCTACGGTCAAAAGGGGCGTAAGGTACGGTGCCCTACAAATGAAGGTTTTGGCGTCTGGAGTGGCGTAAACAGGGGAATTTTGGCGTAAGGTCCAATTTGAAGATAGGGGTAAGCGTAAGCTACGGTCAAAAGGGGCGTAAGGTACGGTGCCCTACAAATGAAGGTTTTGGCGTCTGGAGTGGCGTAAACAGGGGAATTTTGGTGTAAGGTCCAATTTGAAGATAGGGGTAAGCGTAAGCTACGGTCAAAAGGGGCGTAAGGTACGGTGCCCTACAAATGAAGGTTTTGGCGTCTGGAGTGGCGTAAACAGGGGAATTTTGGTGTAAGGTCCAATTTGAAGATAGGGGTAAGCGTAAGCTACGGTCAAAAGGGGCGTAAGGTACGGTGCCCTACAAATGAAGGTTTTGGCGTCTGGAGTGGCGTAAACAGGGGAATTTTGGCGTAAGGTCCAATTTGAAGATAGGGGTAAGCGTAAGCTACGGCCAAAGGGGCGTAAGGTACGGTGCCCTACAAATGAAGGTTTTGGCGTCTGGAGTGGCGTAAACAGGGGAATTTTGGCGTAAGGTCCAATTTGAAGATAGGGGTAAGCGTAAGCTACGGTCAAAAGGGGCGTAAGGTACGGTGCCCTACAAATGAAGGTTTTGGCGTCTGGAGTGGCGTAAACAGGGGATTTTGGCGTAAGGTCCAATTTGAAGATAGGGGTAAGCATAAGCTACGGTCAAAAGGGGCGTAAGGTACGGTGCCCTACAAATGAAGGTTTTGGCGTCTGGAGTGGCGTAAACAGGGGAATTTTGGCGTAAGGTCCAATTTGAAGATAGGGGTAAGCGTAAGCTACGGTCAAAAGGGGCGTAAGGTACGGTGCCCTACAAATGAAGGTTTTGGCGTCTGGAGTGGCGTAAACAGGGGAATTTTGGCGTAAGGTCCAATTTGAAGATAGGGGTAAGCGTAAGCTACGGTCAAAAGGGGCGTAAGGTACGGTGCCCTACAAATGAAGGTTTTGGCGTCTGGAGTGGCGTAAACAGGGGAATTTTGGCGTAAGGTCCAATTTGAAGATAGGGGTAAGCGTAAGCTACGGTCAAAAGGGGCGTAAGGTACGGTGCCCTACAAATGAAGGTTTTGGCGTCTGGAGTGGCGTAAACAGGGGAATTTTGGCGTAAGGTCCAATTTGAAGATAGGGGTAAGCGTAAGCTACGGTCAAAAGGGGCGTAAGGTACGGTGCCCTACAAATGAAGGTTTTGGCGTCTGGAGTGGCGTAAACAGGGGAATTTTGGCGTAAGGTCCAATTTGAAGATAGGGGTAAGCGTAAGTTATGTTGCCTATGATCTCGCAAGCCATAGTTATACTTAAAGCTAGTAGATAATGCCCTAAATTAGCAATCTAAAGCTATTGTTCAATTCTAAATAGGAATCATAAAGTACCATTTAACAAAAATTTATTTATGATCGATCAGATTATCTAAACAATAATGTAAGTCTCACAAGTTGAGATAACCATCAAAAATCCTTACGAAGGTCCAACAATTTGATCATTTAGCTAATCTAAGTAAAATTTGGTCACGAAAATAAAATTTCTAATTCAAAACATGTTATAAGTTCTTTTGCGCATAAAAGCGTTTAAATCATAATAAGTATATATATATACATACATATATGCTTAAAATAAATACAAGTTTATAATCAAAGGCCTATGTAACATATTAGAAACACAAAAATGTATACATACAAGCATATATACATGACATATATACATATGCACATATTAGAACAAACACTAACTTATAACTACAAACTAACACATTTAACCTTACAAAATATATACACACTTACACCTAACATACATACACATTACATACAACATTTTATAAAAAAAAAAATATATATACAAAAACCCTTCCCATGCCCTAATGAGGCCGCCCCCCCCCCCTTCACACTACACACACCCAAATTCAAAATACATACACTTCATTTCACCCTTGGAACTCACACACACACTTACACTCTTCACACTCTTCTTACACTTTTATTTTCTCTCAAGAAAAACTTCTTCTCTTCTCTCTTTTTCTTATTGATTTCGGCCAAGAACAACAACAAACAAACACCAACAAAAATCAAGTTAAACACTTAATAATAATAAGGATTAAGTTAGATTACTAAAGGGTTATATCAAGCAAGGTTCAAGGGTTATTTTAGGCTTAGATTAAGGGTTATTTGAGGGTTCAAGGGCCACGAAAATCTGCATCTTGTTCATCTCCAAAACCAAGTTCAAGAGGGTATAATCTTCATCCTTTTTACTAGATCTAATCTTGTTTTTGTTTATATTCAAAGGTTTTATCAAAAACTCATACTTTCTTCTTGTTTTCTTTGTAATATACACTTAATGAGGGCAAAGTTGATAGGATCTTTCTTTCCATGCTCATGCATGTCGAATCTAATAAGAAAGATCCAAGGATTCAACAAGTTTAAGACCCAAAAGTGTGGTTATAGATTAGTAGCTTTTAAAGTGACTTTCTTGTTGATAGATCTATATGTTTTTGTATATTTTTGAAGAGTATATTCTGAGATTTTTCATATAAAAGATGTTTTTATATTGTTGAAAGTTAGATCTATAAAAGTTGATAGTAAAAAGTGTTGATTTGAATGCATATATGCTAGATTTAAGAAAGTTGGATCTTTTGTTGGATTATGAGATGGATATGGACTTGTTATAAGTGAAAAATATGTTAATATTAGTGTTAATATTCTGGAAAAATTGATAAAATATCAAGGATATAAAGCTTGAATCAAAACATGTTGAAATAAGCTAGAAATCACAAACCGAAAACACGCAAAAATGCATTTTGAGCACACACATGCACCATAATCTTATGACCAAGAAAATATGATAAACCTACTAGAAAAATGTTGAAATAAAAGCATAAAACTTAGATCTATTGGTTCATGACAACAACAAGCTCAAAAAACCACCTTTTCGGGTCAAATAATCACTAACCGAAAGCACTAAATTGCACATATCACACCACCACCACTCTCACGATTTTGGACACCAAAATATGATGAACTTTCTGGAAATAATGAAACAAGAATGAAAATCCATTTTGAAGCACTTTAATTGCTCAAGAAATGAGGCTAAAATCACTATTTCGGTAAACGATTTTTAATCATAAAACCCTCAAAATAAGCAAGACACAAGAGAGGTTGAATGGATATGATTTTGTATGAATAAAAGTTGCCTAAAAGGCCTGAGATTTTAGACCAAAATGTTTAGTGATGATTTCTAAGAATTTCCATGAATTATTGAATTTAAATAGTAATTAAAAGACATAAAAATCCATAAATAAATTATGTAAATCAAGAATGAAGTTAAATCATCTTAACCATTGATAAAAGTAACTAAAACCTACTGGAGAAAAATAGCTAAAAGGCAAGAGACATGTGTTACATAATTTAAAGATAAATAATTAAGTAAAAACAATTAATTAAATACTATTATTAAAATAAATGGAAAATACACAAATAAAAGTATAAATCATGAAATTATAAATTAAGGAGCATATATATCAGAAGATAATTCAAATGAAATTATCCATAATTTACAAAGACAATTATGACACTTAAAAGTATTTTTAAGGGATTATTTAATTAATAAATCAATAAAATGAATAAATAATTAATTAAATAATATTAAATTAAACATATAATTACAAATCAGAAAAATATACATAAATATTAATATTATAAGACCACTAATGTCAAATATTATTACTAAGCAAAGTATACAATGGGAATCATATAAATCAAAGCCAAACTACCGAAATTCCAATAAACGTACAAAAACGTATAATGAGAAAACGACTTCTACCACCAAATATCTTATACCCATATAATGAGAGCATCATAATATACTTAAACTCCATAATCTAATAACAACCAAAGATGGGCAAGTCTACTAGTATACATCTCATGATCTAGCTCACTAGTTCATGTCACGCGAACTTACGTCTTGAATATATACGTTATGGTTTAGGCTTGCTTGAGGCGCAACAAATCTAAGCGAAGGAATCGCGTTTGATCAGCCCCTTTCACTCTCTAATCAAGTGAGTCATAGCCCCCTTTCAAACTCTTTTATATGTTTTACTTGCGGGGTGAAAAGCATGATTAATTAAAATGACTTTATCTTATGAAATGATTCTTTGAAATAATGATAATGATATGGGAATTGTATTGTATGTTCAACGTGTTATATGTTATATGATGAGCTTGAGTACTGTCAAACGGTGGTCCCCTGTACACTACTATTAACTCATTTGAGGCCTGTAGTTAGAGGGTTGCGCAACTAGGACTTGTCCCCTCATCCACTATTATAGGTAACGGTGGGATGTTTGGTCTGCCTTGGTGGCCACCTTCATCGCCAGTCTGGCCTCGCGGTGCTCTAACTACTATATATTTATGGGCGTCTCCATGGCACGACCCTTGGTTATCTTTATGCACGTGATTGACAGCATGTGCTTATCATTATCTTATCATTTGGGACATTATATCTGATTATTGGGACATAACCGGTCTTAGTAGTGGCTCAAGAACAATCTCATCAAATTATGTCATGGTAGTCTTACCATTGACCCAGAGGTATTGATATTATATTATGGATGACAATTATTGATTGAACATACGGTTTGGGTATGGACAGTATGATGGAATTCTTGGAGATTTTATGACATATTCTTTCTCGAATTGGATTAAATATATGTGTGTTGTTAGCAAAATCCTATGAACTCACTCAACTCTCGTAGTTGACACTTTTTCTTCATGCTTTTCAGGTCTAGGGCAGTAAGTTAGCTTTTGGACCGCTCCTTGGACGATGTGTTTATTTGTTGCATGTTGGACTAGTAACGCATACATTTGATCTTTTGATTATGAATTTGGTTATGTAATGTTTATTAAACGTCCACTTGAACTTGTTACCTTTTGAATCCGAATGGCTTTTGAAACTTTATGTTGATGTTTGTTACTTAAATCTTTTGTACCATGTCGTTCTGTGGCATCTCGTGTTTCCGCTATAGTCGGGGTGTTACACATAGGGCCGTAGGTTACGCCCCTTACTGGGCAGCAACACGACCAGCAGCAGCAAGTGCAGAAACTTGAAACCCAAAACCCCAAATCACATGAACCAAAACCCTAAATCGACATCTAAGGTTACAAGACTCGTTTTGATGATACATTTGACATTCTAATGTATAAATACACTTACCCAAACCCATATTTCCATCCTTAACATCACCAAATTCTCCAAATCGATCAACCCTAATAAAACCCTAATTCGACCCAAACTCATTTTAAGGCGATTTAGAATTTGTAAAAGTACGAGGTGACTAGAAACGAGTAAACTAACATAAATAGAAGTAAATGGGATGAATTTGACTTACCACAACTTCCTTCTTGAGCTCAAACCCGAAATTAGGTCAAATGGGTTAAGCTTGAACTAGAAACTTCAAGTATGATTTAATGAAGATTATGAGGCAACAATGATGATGATTCTTGTACTATGGTAGCTCCAAAACACTAATTTGATGCAATGAGGGTGAAGAACAAGAGATGGCTCCTTTTACTTGAGAGAATAGAAGTATAGATAGATAGATAATGAATGAAAGGGTGAAGTAAAAGATAAGGGAGGGGAGAAATGGTCATGGGTGGCTGGTGGGTCGTGGACTACCCACGGGCCGACCCGATTCTCTTCACAAGCCAAAATACAATCGATTACACAATTAAATGCCAAACAAACATATTAACGACCCGACTAACATACCACATAGTCATATAATCACAAATGGGCCCAATTATTTCATTCAACAAGTTTGTTAGTCAAATTACACAAAAAGTCAATGGGTCAAAATTCACGGATGTTACATTATCCCCCCGTTGAAAGAATTTCGTCCCGAAATTCGACAAAACACTAATTTGATGCAATGAGGGTGAAGAACAAGAGATGGCTCCTTTTACTTGAGAGAATAGAAGTATAGATAGATAGATAATGAATGAAAGGGTGAAGTAAAAGATAAGGGAGGGGAGAAATGGTCATGGGTGGCTGGTGGGTCGTGGACTACCCACGGGCCGACCCGATTCTCTTCACAAGCCAAAATACAATCGATTACACAATTAAATGCCAAACAAACATATTAACGACCCGACTAACATACCACATAGTCATATAATCACAAATGGGCCCAATTATTTCATTCAACAAGTTTGTTAGTCAAATTACACAAAAAGTCAATGGGTCAAAATTCACGGATGTTACATTATCCCCCCGTTGAAAGAATTTCGTCCCGAAATTCGACAAAACACTAATTATTAAATAAATGCGGGTACTTAGACTTCATATGGTCTTCTCTCTCCCAAGTGAACTCGGCTCCACGTCTAGCGTTCCATCTTACCTTCACAATGGTGTAGCGCTTCTTCTTGAGTTTCTTTTCTTGACGGTCCAAGATCTCTACCGGCTCTTCAACAAAGTTCAAATTCGGATCAACCCTAATTTCGTCCATAGGCACATGATGTGTAGGATCCGCCAAACACTTGCGCAAGTTACAAATATGAAACACATCATGCACACTGTTAAGCTCTTGAGGCAATTCTAGCCGATAAGCAACTTTCCCAACCCGTTCAAGAATCTTGAAAGGACCAATATACCTTGGTGCAAGTTTTCCCCGCTTCACAAAATGTACGACGCCTTTCCAAGGTGACACTTTCAAAAGTACAAAATCACCAATTTCAAACTCCAACGGTCTCCGCCTCACATCGGCATACTTCTTTTGACGTTCACGGGCCAATTGTAACTTCTCCTTAATTTGAGATATTACCTTAGTCGTTTCAACCACAATTTCTGGCCCGATAAGTTGACTCTCCCCAATTTCCGCCCAAGCTAGAGGAGAGCGACATATCCTACCATACAATGCTCTAAAGGGCGCCATTTCAATGGTAGCATGATAACTATTGTTGTATGAAAACTCAACTAGCGGCAAATGGTCTTCCCAACTTCCACCAAAATCAATCGCATATGCCCTCAACATGTCTTCAAGTGTTTGAATGGTTCTCTCGGTTTGTCCATCCGTTTGAGGGTGAAACGCCGTGCTCATGTCTAGTCGAGTACCCATTGCTTTTTGGAAAGCTTTCCAAAATTTTGATTTGAAACGGGCATCTCTATCAGAAATGATAGAAATCGGCACTCCATGCTTAGATATTACTTCCTTGATGTACAAACGAGCCAATGTGTCAAATTTATCGGTCTCACGAATGGCTAGAAAGTGAGCCGACTTCGTTAACCGATCTACTATCACCCAAATCGTATCACGGCCGCTTCTCGTCTTCGGTAGCTTAGTAATGAAGTCCATTGAAATATGCTCCCACTTCCATTCGGGCATTACCGGTTGTACCAACAATCCGGGTGGCTTCTTGTGTTCGGCTTTGACTTGTAAGCAAGTAAGACACTCGCTCACATACCTAGCCACATCACGCTTCATGCCCGGCCACCAATACAAGTTTTTCAAATCAAAGTACATCTTATCCGACCCGGGATGGACCGAATAAGGTGATTGATGAGCTTCATTCATAATAAGCGTTCTTAAGTTACCGAAAATAGGAACCCAAAGTCTTTCAACCAAGTATAGCCCATTATCATTCTTTCGGTCAAATTGCTGTTCCATGCCATCTAGGTTCTCGTTTCCAAAGTTTTCCGGTAGGGTGTCTTGAATTTGGGCTTCAATGATCCGATCACGAATATTTGGCCCTACCGTGAGGCTCATAGCTCTAGCCCGTCTTGGTTTCACTCTCTCCTTTCGGCTCAAGGCATCGGCTACTACATTTGCCTTGCCCGAGTGATAACGGATGTCACAATCATAATCACTAAATAGTTCTAACCAACGCCTTTGCCTCATATTCAATTCACTTTGGTTGAAGATGTGTTGGAGACTTTTGTGATCGGTATAAATCACACATTTGGTGCCATAGAGATAATGCCTCCAACACTTCAAAGCAAACACAACCGCTCCCAATTCCAAATCATGTGTCGGGTAGTTCTTCTCATGCACCTTCAATTGACGAGAGGCATAAGCAATGACTTTACCCCTTTGCATAAGAACACAACCCAACCCTTGTCCCGAGGCATCACAATAAACAACAAAATCTTCAATTCCATCCGGTAGCGTCAAAATAGGAGCATCACATAGCATATCTTTAAGAGTTTGGAAGGCGTTTTCTTGTCTTTCGCCCCATTCAAAATTTCTCTCCTTTTGAGTCAAGAGAGTGAGTGGTTGTGCAATACGGGAGAAATTTTCAATAAATCTTCTATAATAACCCGCCAATCCAAGGAATTGACGGATCTCGGATGGCGTTTCGGGTCTTCTCCAATTCTTGACCGCTTCAATTTTGCTTGGGTCCACGTGAATACCATCCTCGCTCACCACGTGACCAAGAAAGTGGACTTCTTCCAACCAAAACTCACACTTGGAGAATTTTGCATACAATTTCTCCTTCCTTAGTAATTCAAGCACCTCTCGTAAGTGCTCAACATGCTCCTCCTTCGTCTTCGAGTATACAAGTATGTCATCAATGAACACAATGACAGACTTGTCCAAGTATGGTTGACACACCCGGTTCATCAAGTCCATGAACACCGCCGGTGCATTAGTCAATCCAAAGGGCATTACGGTGAATTCAAAGTGACCATATCTTGTACGAAAAGCCGTCTTGGGGATGTCATCTTCATGTACTCGGAGTTGATGATAACCCGAGCGAAGATCGATTTTTGAGAAGTGCTTAGCACCTTGAAGTTGATCAAATAAGTCATCGATTCTAGGGAGAGGATACCGGTTCTTTACAGTAAGCTTGTTTAATTCCCGGTAATCAATACACATTCTGAAGGACCCATCTTTCTTTTTGACGAAGAGAACAGGAGCACCCCAAGGAGATTGACTAGGGCGAATGAAACCCTTCTCTTGGAGCTCCTTGAGTTGAGTTTGTAATTCTTGCATTTCGGTTAAGGCTAGTCTATACGGAGCTTTTGCTACGGGCGCGGCTTCGGGGATAAGATTAATACGAAAGTCTAGTTCACGAGTTGGAGGTAATCCCGACAAGTCATCCGGAAAAACATCGGGAAATTCACAAACAATAGGAACGGTCTTCAATTCTACCTTTGTGACGGTAGCACTAAAGACTTTAGAATTAGAGGAATCGGAGATTTCACCTTGAACCCTAAGAATTCTACCGTTAGTCAAAGGTATCTTAACAACTCTCTCGCCACAATCAATGGTTGCATTTACCGCCATCAACCAATCCATACCCACAATAACATCAAAACTCCCAATATCCAAAGGCATAAGGTCTATGAAGAAATCGACACCTTCCAAAGTCAAGACACAATCGCGAAGTATTTGACTAATTTTAGTTAGTGACCCGTTTACCATTTCAATGTCAAGCACATAGTTTAAAGCACAAGGATTCACATCAATCAAAGGAACAAAGTTAGAGGACACGAGGCTATAATCGGCCCCGGAATCAAATAAGACGGTTGCATAGTGACCATTAAGGAGAAAAGTACCTGCTACTACGTTAGGATCATTGCGGGCTTCATTTGCATTGGCCGCAAAGGCTCGGCCGCGTGGTTGCACTTGGTGGCCTTGTTGTCCCCGGTTTTGGTTAGGCCCGACCATTTGGAGTTGATTGGGGTGGACGGCTACTTGAACTTGTTGTCCCACCCATCGAGGACAATTATTACGGTAGTGGTCACGACTACCACATTCAAAACATTCTCCTCTTCGTTGGTTGCCTTGAGGAGGAACGGCCCGAATAGGAGCCACATTCACTGGGCCCGCTCTTGGAACCCTACAATCCCTGGCGAAGTGCCCCGCTTGGTTACAATTAAAGCATGCTCTGCATTGGGCATTGGCGGGGTGATGTTGGTTGCATCTCCCACAGAAAGGATGGGGTCCAGTATAAGCTTTCCTGGCCGGTTCCACCGCCGCCATCACCCTACCCCTATTTGCATTCTTGGGGTCAAACCTCCCCACTTTCTTTACCCCGCTCGACTCTCCCACTTCTTTCCTCTTGTTTGATGAGGATTTGCTCAAAACACCACTTCTCAATAAATCTTCAGTCACACTCCCGGCTTGGTTAACCGCATTAGCCAAAGAAGTAGGCATGTTGGAGTTTACATAAGATCGGACTTGAGGATTCAAGCCCAATACGAACTTCTGGATGGCCTGAGGCTCGGTACCCACCAAGTGAGGAATGAGGGTAGACAACTCTTGAAATCGTCTAACATAGCCCTTGTAATCGGCTCCCTCCATGTTGAGATTTGCAAACTCAATGGTTAAATTTTGTAGTTCATACGGAGGACAAAACTTTGCTTTCACTTTGTTCTTGAAGTCAATCCACTCCAAATTATAAGTCCGCCCCAACGTTATTTCTTGGTTCCACCAACTCAAGGCGTCATGTCTAAACATGCCGGATGCATAGGAAATCCGGTCATCATAGGTGCAATGACTCCTTTCAATCACCGCCTCTATCGCCTCAAACCACCTTATACATTCCGTGGGACCACCTTTCCCATCGAACTCCGTGCCCCACAACTTTTAAAGTCTTTAAATATACACCCTTGACGGTATCCTCCATGTTGATTATACATGGGCATACCGTTACCAACTCCCACTGGTCCCTCTTCTTCATTTTCTTCGGCATGAGGTTGAGCATTTTCATTATTCACATTTTCTGGGGCTTCATTGTTTTGAGGCCCATTGTTTTGCCCAAGATTTGCCGTGACTTGAGCAATAATGGTTGGCATGATATTGGCGATCGTTTGAGCGATCACCTCAGCCATATTTGGTTCAGGAACTTCACCACGACCCCTTCCTTGGCCTCTACCACGACCTCTACCACGGCCCCTACCACGACCTCTACCTCCTTGTACCTCCGGTTGGGCTTCCGGTTGAGGTTCTTCCTCTTCAGCCCTATAGTTCGTTCTGGCTCTCCTTGGTCTTACCATTTCTATAAAACAAGTGACACGTTGACCCGAGAGTTAGTCTCAAATGCTCACATGTTAGTCACACAAGTAGTCAATGTTCTCATACCGATACCACATACTCATTTCATATCATTAAGCTAAGGCAAGAGTGCTAGAATCCTATGAAATTGTTACTTAGCATGTCATCATGTCAATTTCATTACAATCGTTCATTATTTATTCAAGTAATCATGCTCAAAACATCACGCAATCAATTAACTAACACGAATGATTCCAAGTATAATCCGAATTCGATATGCTCTTTAGTTATTGACCGGGTATGTATACAGGGTGTACCAATGGCTAACCCTCCACCTAATCAGCTTCCATTAAGCATATCGGTTTCTTATTATACTTTAAGCCACACGTGCGCAATCCACGATGTCATGAACTTGCTATAATGTTGGGTAACCATAAAAGAGTTGATCGGGTTCTTTTAGGGTTGCCACAATATTATACTAAGTTAATGGCATCACTTCATTTTGCCCTAAATCATCAAATTAGCTTCAACCAATAACAACAACAAATCATATTAACCACATTCATCACATTGAATTCAATCCATCACACAAGTGGTCTTAACTACGAACTCACACGGGGATTCACATAATTCACATTGCACACGAATTTCCTAACCATGCATGCTATATGAAGAGTTTCAACTTAAGCCGTAGTCTAGGTCAAACCGCCTAATTCTCTACGACCACGCATGGGCCACCATTCTGTAACACCCCAAGCCGAGGCTCGAAATATCACGGAAATCATATAGCACAAGGTGGAATTACAATAGGACATGAACTAAATGCAATTAAGGATTCAGTGAATCCCTTACAATACGAAACAAGTACCAAAATACATAAGGAGCAAATAGCCATCAAAGTTTACAAAAGAATATCCCAAAGATGGCAAATCGATCCTAAGTATAATGCAAAAGAAAAGGTCGATGAATCCTTGATCCATAAAGTCCAAAGCCCGGGTTTAACAGCAAGCAAGCGACTAAACTCCACGTCCGGGGATAACCTGATTACCTGAAAAGTGTACTAAGCATAGTCAACACAAGGTTGGTGAGTTCGTAGTAATGGTCCACAAGAACCAGCGTCAATAATCACAATGTACGAGTAAAGGCTAGACATGACTTACAGCGAGCCTCTCAGTAACACATTAACGTCCCACAGCAAGATTATACAAGACAAGTAAGTGTATACTATGAATGCACGAATGATATGCGTATCAATGTAAGTGTCGAATGCATAAATAAGCCAACATGCCTATCCTATGCGTGAACTCAGGTCACCCATGCAACGATACCCGTCTGTCATCACAATGAACACGGCTGTATCTCAAAATCATCGAGATATATATGTCTATATACTCGGGGTCAAGATCTACATCCATCAGATGGGCGTATACATCTATACACCAGGATGTCGGCAATCCCCTGCCGAGGGATTATGTACAACGTATGCATGCTTACAATCATTCGTATATGCATCAATCACAATCGTCTGTCATGAACCAACAACCAATATTCGTCAATCATAAACCATTAATCACAATACGATGAACATGATCCAACCATCGATATTCGACACACATGAGCCAACAATCAATATTCACACCAAATCTATACGTACATACACTTAAGAGGATTGTACTTTCTTCAAGTCCCAGATGCTTATATATAGGGTCACCCGCAGCCTTCCCACCACATCTAAAACCCAATGAAAGCATAACCGACTTCCATGTATGTACGTCTATCCTAATATTAATGAAATACTTAATGGGCTTGGATGAAGCTTATATACCCATTAGAAGTCAATTATTGATCAGAGACCCTCTTCCTAATGTCAAAACTGCTTTTGCTATTATTTCCAAGGAAGAGTCACATAGAGGTGTTCACTCTGGTGACTCTAACCAAAAGTCTCAAAACAGTGCTTTTGTTGCCAGAACCTTTAACAACAGAAAAGGAATAGGGAGGGGGCAGGGTAATCAAAACTGGAATCAAATTTCTCAAAACTCTTTTAATCCTCAATCCAGAGGTCCAAACCTTTCTCTAAAATGTGATAATTGTCATAAATTTGGTCATACTAAAGAAAGATGCTATGGCTTGGATCAACCCTAATAAAACCCTAATTCGACCCAAACTCATTTTAAGGCGATTTAGAATTTGTAAAAGTACGAGGTGACTAGAAACGAGTAAACTAACATAAATAGAAGTAAATGGGATGAATTTGACTTACCACAACTTCCTTCTTGAGCTCAAACCCGAAATTAGGTCAAATGGGTTAAGCTTGAACTAGAAACTTCAAGTATGATTTAATGAAGATTATGAGGCAACAATGATGATGATTCTTGTACTATGGTAGCTCCAAAACACTAATTTGATGCAATGAGGGTGAAGAACAAGAGATGGCTCCTTTTACTTGAGAGAATAGAAGTATAGATAGATAGATAATGAATGAAAGGGTGAAGTAAAAGATAAGGGAGGGGAGAAATGGTCATGGGTGGCTGGTGGGTCGTGGACTACCCACGGGCCGACCCGATTCTCTTCACAAGCCAAAATACAATCGATTACACAATTAAACGCCAAACAAACATATTAACGACCCGACTAACATACCACATAGTCATATAATCACAAATGGGCCCAATTATTTCATTCAACAAGTTTGTTAGTCAAATTACACAAAAAGTCAACGGGTCAAAATTCACGGATGTTACACAAAATCTGAAACTAATGCAATTCTTAATGGGCTTGGATGAAGCTTATATACCCATTAGAAGTCAATTATTGATCAGAGACCCTCTTCCTAATGTCAAAACTGCTTTTGCTATTATTTCCAAGGAAGAGTCACATAAGGTGTTCACTCTGGTGACTCTAACCAAAAGTCTCAAAACAGTGCTTTTGTTGCCAGAACCTTTAACAACAGAAAAGGAATAGGGAGGGGGCAGGGTAATCAAAACTGGAATCAAATTTCTCAAAACTCTTTTAATCCTCAATCCAGAGGTCCAAACCTTTCTCTAAAATGTGATAATTGTCATAAATTTGGTCATACTAAAGAAAGATGCTATGGCTTGGTTGGAAACCCTAATAAAACCCTAATTCGACCCAAACTCATTTTAAGGCGATTTAGAATTTGTAAAAGTACGAGGTGACTAGAAACGAGTAAACTAACATAAATAGAAGTAAATGGGATGAATTTGACTTACCACAACTTCCTTCTTGAGCTCAAACCCGAAATTAGGTCAAATGGGTTAAGCTTGAACTAGAAACTTCAAGTATGATTTAATGAAGATTATGAGGCAACAATGATGATGATTCTTGTACTATGGTAGCTCCAAAACACTAATTTGATGCAATGAGGGTGAAGAACAAGAGATGGCTCCTTTTACTTGAGAGAATAGAAGTATAGATAGATAGATAATGAATGAAAGGGTGAAGTAAAAGATAAGGGAGGGGAGAAATGGTCATGGGTGGCTGGTGGGTCGTGGACTACCCACGGGCCGACCCGATTCTCTTCACAAGCCAAAATACAATCGATTACACAATTAAACGCCAAACAAACATATTAACGACCCGACTAACATACCACATAGTCATATAATCACAAATGGGCCCAATTATTTCATTCAACAAGTTTGTTAGTCAAATTACACAAAAAGTCAACGGGTCAAAATTCACGGATGTTACACAAAATCTGAAACTAATGCAATTCTTAATGGGCTTGGATGAAGCTTATATACCCATTAGAAGTCAATTATTGATCAGAGACCCTCTTCCTAATGTCAAAACTGCTTTTGCTATTATTTCCAAGGAAGAGTCACATAGAGGTGTTCACTCTGGTGACTCTAACCAAAAGTCTCAAAACAGTGCTTTTGTTGCCAGAACCTTTAACAACAGAAAAGGAATAGGGAGGGGGCAGGGTAATCAAAACTGGAATCAAATTTCTCAAAACTCTTTTAATCCTCAATCCAGAGGTCCAAACCTTTCTCTAAAATGTGATAATTGTCATAAATTTGGTCATACTAAAGAAAGATGCTATGGCTTGGTTGGAAACCCTAATAACCATACCAAAAGACCTGTTTATCAAAACTTTGTCAGGAATTCTTCTAATCATTCTGGTGTTGTTGAAAATCAAAGCTCTAAACCTTCTTCATCTACTAGCACTGATGCTGGTTCTTCTAGTTCACCTTTCAGTAGTGAACAACTCTCCTATCTCATGAATTTGCTTGGTCAAAAGTCTTCAAAACTTGCCCATTCCAACATGGCAGGTACATTTTTTAACTCAAACAGTTTTTTCAATGCCAACTTTAGCAGATTTTTCTGTTTTAACTCTTCTAAATTCAAACCTTCAACCAAATCTAAATGGATTACTGATTCTGGTGCCACACAACATATGACTTGTTGTGAGCACTTACTGTTTAATATTGTGGATGTTTCTAAACTTGGAATGACAGTAGGTCATCCCAATGGTACTCAAGCCAAAGTTCTCAAAATTGGGAACTTAAGATTATCTGAAAACATTACTCTCTTCAATGTTCTTTATGTTCCAGAATACTGTGTTAATCTTCTCCTTGTGTACAACTTGGCTAGAGATAGCAGACTATTAGTCACTTTTGATGAACATATGTGCTATATTCGAGATTTGAAGACAAAATCCCTCCAGGGGACTGGTAAAGAGGCTGGTGGCCTCTACATCTTTGATGGGAACATCAAAGGTGAGACTGCCAAGTCCCATAATTGTGTGGTCTCTACTTGTTACATTTCTGTTAGTACTTGGCACCATAGACTTGGTCACCCTGCTGATCAAGTCCTGCACATTTTGCAGAATCAACTTGATATCAATAAGAACCCTAATACTTCTCCTTGTGAAATTTGTCATAAGGCAAAGCAAGTCAGGGAACCTTTTCCCTTGAGTGATCACCACAGTAAGGCTTTGGGTGATCTTATTCATCTGGACCTATGGGGACCTTACAAGGTTCAAAGTAAGGAAGGTTTTAAATACTTCCTTACCATTGTTGATGACTTTTCTAGAGCTATGTGGGCATCTTTGCTAAAAGCAAAGGATGAAACCTTTGAAACCATTGTAAACTTTTATAATCTGATCAAAAATCAGTTTCAAACTTGTATTAAAGTTATGAGGACTGATAATGGAACTGAATTTGTTAACCAAAGAATGAATAATTTCATGACTCAAAATGGTATTTTACACCAAACTTCTTGTTCTTATACCCCTCAGCATAATGGAATAGCTGAAAGGAAACATAGGCATCTGCTTAATGTTTCTAGATCCCTTATGTTTCAGGGGGGATCCCTCTTAATATGTGGCCTGAGTGTTGTAACAACTCGCAAAAATCTGAGTAAATATAAAAATCATAAGGTATTATGTCTAAAGCCTTAATAAGATCAAATTTAAAGTTTGACAAAATAACGTCAACTATTTAGATTAAATCACGGATTAAACATTTAGCAAAACAATGATTACCACTCGAATAAGAAATTATGTCGGCATAAAAAGTTAAGATGGACAATCTGTCCGTAATATGCTTTCGTGATGCACTAGAATAAACAAATAAATCCCCACCCCACTACATTATTATTATTCTCCATCTCAATAATTTGTGCATATACATATATGTATAGATATAGAAGTGATGACCATTCATCACCACCTTCTCAAACAAATTGTCGGCCATCACTCTAAACTTCACCACCCTCTCCCTTCATCATTCTCTTCTCACCACTACAACCGATCACCTTCAAGACCATAAAAGGGTTCTATCTCTCTCGGCATTCACGCATACAAATATATATATATATACATATACATATATGTATAGATATAGAAGTGATGACCATTCATCACCACCTTCTCAAACAAATTGTCGGCCATCACTCTAAACTTCACCACCCTCTCCCTTCATCATTCTCTTCTCACCACTACAACCGATCACCTTCAAGACCATAAAAGGGTTCTATCTCTCTCGGCATTCACGCATACAAATATATATATATATTCTATATATATAATAATTTGTGCATATACATATATGTATAGATATAGAAGTGATGACCATTCATCACCACCTTCTCAAACAAATTGTCGGCCATCACTCTAAACTTCACCACCCTCTCCCTTCATCATTCTCTTCTCACCACTACAACCGATCACCTTCAAGACCATAAAAGGGTTCTATCTCTCTCGGCATTCACGCATACAAATATATAGATATATATACGTATAGATATAGATATTGCTATATTATTATTATTCTCCATCTCAATAATTTGTGCATATACATATATGTATAGATATAGAAGTGATGACCATTCATCACCACCTTCTCAAACAAATTGTCGGCCATCACTCTAAACTTCACCACCCTCTCCCTTCATCATTCTCTTCTCACCACTACAACCGATCACCTTCAAGACCATAAAAGGGTTCTATCTCTCTCGGCATTCACGCATACAAATATATATACATATATGTATAGATATAGAAGTGATGACCATTCATCACCACCTTCTCAAACAAATTGTCGGCCATCACTCTAAACTTCACCACCCTCTCCCTTCATCATTCTCTTCTCACCACTACAACCGATCACCTTCAAGACCATAAAAGGGTTCTATCTCTCTCGGCATTCACGCATACAAATATACATATATGTATAGATATAGAAGTGATGACCATTCATCACCACCTTCTCAAACAAATTGTCGGCCATCACTCTAAACTTCACCACCCTCTCCCTTCATCATTCTCTTCTCACCACTACAACCGATCACCTTCAAGACCATAAAAGGGTTCTATCTCTCTCGGCATTCACGCATACAAATATATATATATATATATATAATAACATATACATATATGTATAGATATAGAAGTGATGACCATTCATCACCACCTTCTCAAACAAATTGTCGGCCATCACTCTAAACTTCACCACCCTCTCCCTTCATCATTCTCTTCTCACCACTACAACCGATCACCTTCAAGACCATAAAAGGGTTCTATCTCTCTCGGCATTCACGCATACAAATATATATATATATATATATAGATATAGATATTGCTATATCATCAATAATTCACGCATACAAACATATAAATATATATATATATACGTATAGATATAGATATTGCTATATCATCAAGAACTTCACCATCACCATCGTGAGCTACTGCTGCCGCTGCACTTCTCCACTGCAGCCATCTTCATGCCATAAGTTGCTGCTTCTACTACTTGAATGTTGGTACTGCCGCTGCAAACTCTCCATCATCATAACTGCTGCTCTGTTTTGCAACACCACCGTGAAATACTACTGCCATTGCTGCTGGTTACACCCATGGCTGTAAACACCTCACGACCACCATGACAACTTGCTGCTACTATCTTGCTGTTACTACTCGATCATGGCTGCTGTTTTTGTTGCCACCTTCGCTGCCCATCACCACCGAAATACCACTATTCATCATCTTCTCCACTCAGCTGCTTGTTGTTTTGATTTGCAAATATCATCACGACCACCACCAGCAGCCGAACTATTGCAACCATTGTTGCTCCTGCATGCCACTACTGTTCTCAAACGAGCACTCCTGCTACTCGACTACTACTGTTACGGCTGCTGCTGCTTTTCTGAAGTTGATGTTGCCGGTTGTTGATGCCGAGAAACAACCACCATAAAATGCAACAACTATTGCTGTTCTTTATTGTTGCTGCTGCCTTGTTTTGCTTGTAGTCTTCATCACCGAACCAAATCACCCTACTGCTGCTGCTGTTGTTCGGTTGCTCGTTGCAACCCTTCATCATCACCATCACGGCCAAACACCACCACCGTAAGTATATGTACGTAAGTATGTACATATATATATACGACGAGTATGTGTATGTGTGTGTAATATATATATATATATATATATATATGTGTGTGTGTGTATATATATATATATATAAAAGATTTATACAAACCAAGTATATACTTAACTGCCATTAACGACCGTCATAAAATCCATTACAAAACAGGTCCATTTTCTGACGACCGTTAAATACTATTAGATTTCTGACAGTTTCAGTCCTAAACCGTTAGATTTCTGACAGTTTCAGTCCTAAACCGTTAGATTTCTGACAGTTTCAGTCCTAAACCGTTAAACTGTTTGCAGTTTTAGTCCTTCATCCGTCAGTTTCTTACTAAACTGATAATTCTATTAAAATGGGTTATTCTATACAGTTTCCTTTACAGAAGGCTAATACGTTTGAGCTATACGAATACATTTCAGACTGTTACATACCTCCTACTGTCTGACAGGCATTTCAGGTGAGTTTCGTAAACCCTCCCTACTCAATTGAGATTCGGGCTGAAAAGTGTACATGTTTGTTTAACTGTTGATTGTTGATTTGATTGATTGTATGATTGAATTGTTGATGTGGACATGTTAGCGCATTGTTTACGATGTAAGTCGCACCGTTAGCGCATTGTTTACGATGTAAGTCGCACCGTTAGCGCATTGTTTACGATGTAAGTCGCACCGTTAGCGCATTGTTTACGATGTAAGTCGCACCGTTAGCGCATTGTTTACGATGTAAGTCGCACCGTTAGCGCATTATTTATTATATAAGTCGCACCGTTAGCGCATTGTTACGATGTAAGTCGCACCGTTAGCGCATTGTTTACGATGTAAGTCGCACCGTTAGCGCATTGTTTACGATGTAAGTCGCACCGTTAGCGCATTATTTATTATATAAGTCGCACCGTTAGCGCATTGTTTACGATGTAAGTCGCACCGTTAGCGCATTGTTTACGATGTAAGTCGCACCGTTAGCGCATTATTTATTATATAAGTCGCACCGTTAGCGCATTGTTAATTATTAACTATGTAAGCCGCATCGTTGTTGATCGTTATTGATTGTTATGGAACGTTGTTGAACGTTATATGGAATCGTTATTATTGAATGTTGACTTGTATTGAATTGTGATAATGTGAAACCTTATAGGTTATCCTTGGATGTGATTAGTTCTCCTAATCCTCACTTATTGTTAACGGTTGTTATCCGACACGGTTATTCCTTATTACTTATCCCTACGAACTCACCAACTTTATGTTGACGCTCTTTAGTACACTTTTCAGGTAATCAAGTTAATCAGAGACAAAATGGATGATTGCATGCTTACTTGCTAGGATTGGACTAGCTTTGGACTTTCTGGATCCATGATCCTTACTTCCCTTTTATGGGTTACTTTTAGGATCAATTACTATCGATTGAATTGCCTTTTATTATTAATTGAACATGTATTTCGATGAATGTTGATGATTGTATACGTTTGTACAAGTTTAAGAATTGTTTCAATCCTATGTTTTCATATAGTTTGACTCTACATAACTTCAATGTCGTGCTGTGCTTTTCTAAGTGATACCCCATGATTCCGCCATGTTGGGGTGTTACAGAATGGTATCAGAGCCGTGGTTGTAGAGAATTAGGTGGATTGACCTAGTCTATAGCCATTGCACCCACATTTCATATTAGAATGCATGATAGGAAATTTTGTGTGCAACGTGAACTGTATGATGCATAAAAAATGGTTTAAACGGAGTTCGTAGGTTACTTATGATTTGATGACTTGATTGTTATATGACAACTTGATGGACGTATATGATAGTGTCGGGATACACCGTGAATTGTGGAATTATTGTGATAAACGTTGATGTGTGTGGAATCTTGGATGCATTTATTATTTGTCCCCCAGCAAAATGAAATGATGGCATTAATGGAGTATAACATTCGATAACCCTAGAGGCGCCTGATCAACAAATCTATGGTTATCCTATGTCATATAAAGTTAATGATCTCATGGATTGCGCCTCGTGGATAAAGTATAGTAGCTAACCCGGTATGTTTAATGAGTGTTGGTTAGGTGGAGGGTTAGCCGCTGGTACACCCTGTATACATACCCGGTCAACACTTAGAGAACATATCGGAACCGAGTTTTAGACATCCATTCTATATATTAACGGTGTGGAGGGTTAGCCGCTGGTACACCCTGTATACATACCCGGTCAACACTTAGAGAACATATCGGAACCGAGTTTTAGACATCCATTCTATATATTAACGGTGTGGAGGGTTAGCCGCTGGTACACCCTGTATACATACCCGGTCAACACTTAGAGAACATATCGGAACCGAGTTTTAGACATCCATTCTATATATTAACGGTGTGGAGGGTTAGCCGCTGGTACACCCTGTATACATACCCGGTCAACACTTAGAGAACATATCGGAACCGAGTTTTAGACATCCATTCTATATATTAACGGTGTGGAGGGTTAGCCGATGGTACACCCTGTATACATACCTGGTCAACACTTAGAGAACATATCGGAACCGAGTTTTAGACATCCATTCTATATATTAACGGTGTGGAGGGTTAGCCGCTGGTACACCCTGTATACATACCCGGTCAACACTTAGAGAACATATCGGAACCGAGTTTTAGACATCCATTCTATATATTAACGGTGTGGAGGGTTAGCCGCTGGTACACCCTGTATACATACCCGGTCAACACTTAGAGAACATATCGGAACCGAGTTTTAGACATCCATTCTATATATTAACGGTGTGGAGGGTTAGCCGCTGGTACACCCTGTATACATACCCGGTCAACACTTAGAGAACATATCGGAACCGAGTTTTAGACATCCATTCTATATATTAACGGTGTGGAGGGTTAGCCGCTGGTACACCCTGTATACATACCCGGTCAACACTTAGAGAACATATCGGAACCGAGTTTTAGACATCCATTCTATATATTAACGGTGTGGAGGGTTAGCCGCTGGTACACCCTGTATACATACCCGGTCAACACTTAGAGAACATATCGGAACCGAGTTTTAGACATCCATTCTATATATTAACGGTGTGGAGGGTTAGCCGCTGGTACACCCTGTATACATACCCGGTCAACACTTAGAGAACATATCGGAACCGAGTTTTAGACATCCATTCTATATATTAACGGTGTGGAGGGTTAGCCGCTGGTACACCCTGTATACATACCCGGTCAACACTTAGAGAACATATCGGAACCGAGTTTTAGACATCCATTCTATATATTAACGGTGTGGAGGGTTAGCCGCTGGTACACCCTGTATACATACCCGGTCAACACTTAGAGAACATATCGGAACCGAGTTTTAGACATCCATTCTATATATTAACGGTGTGGAGGGTTAGCCGCTGGTACACCCTGTATACATACCCGGTCAACACTTAGAGAACATATCGGAACCGAGTTTTAGACATCCATTCTATATATTAACGGTGTGGAGGGTTAGCCGCTGGTACACCCTGTATACATACCCGGTCAACACTTAGAGAACATATCGGAACCGAGTTTTAGACATCCATTCTATATATTAACGGTGTGGAGGGTTAGCCGCTGGTACACCCTGTATACATACCCGGTCAACACTTAGAGAACATATCGGAACCGAGTTTTAGACATCCATTCTATATATTAACGGTGTGGAGGGTTAGCCGCTGGTACACCCTGTATACATACCCGGTCAACACTTAGAGAACATATCGGAACCGAGTTTTAGACATCCATTCTATATATTAACGGTGTGGAGGGTTAGCCGCTGGTACACCCTGTATACATACCCGGTCAACACTTAGAGAACATATCGGAACCGAGTTTTAGACATCCATTCTATATATTAACGGTGTGGAGGGTTAGCCGCTGGTACACCCTGTATACATACCCGGTCAACACTTAGAGAACATATCGGAACCGAGTTTTAGACATCCATTCTATATATTAACGGTGTGGAGGGTTAGCCGCTGGTACACCCTGTATACATACCCGGTCAACACTTAGAGAACATATCGGAACCGAGTTTTAGACATCCATTCTATATATTAACGGTGTGGAGGGTTAGCCGCTGGTACACCCTGTATACATACCCGGTCAACACTTAGAGAACATATCGGAACCGAGTTTTAGACATCCATTCTATATATTAACGGTGTGGAGGGTTAGCCGCTGGTACACCCTGTATACATACCCGGTCAACACTTAGAGAACATATCGGAACCGAGTTTTAGACATCCATTCTATATATTAACGGTGTGGAGGGTTAGCCGCTGGTACACCCTGTATACATACCCGGTCAACACTTAGAGAACATATCGGAACCGAGTTTTAGACATCCATTCTATATATTAACGGTGTGGAGGGTTAGCCGCTGGTACACCCTGTATACATACCCGGTCAACACTTAGAGAACATATCGGAACCGAGTTTTAGACATCCATTCTATATATTAACGGTGTGGAGGGTTAGCCGCTGGTACACCCTGTATACATACCCGGTCAACACTTAGAGAACATATCGGAACCGAGTTTTAGACATCCATTCTATATATTAACGGTGTGGAGGGTTAGCCGCTGGTACACCCTGTATACATACCCGGTCAACACTTAGAGAACATATCGGAACCGAGTTTTAGACATCCATTCTATATATTAACGGTGTGGAGGGTTAGCCGCTGGTACACCCTGTATACATACCCGGTCAACACTTAGAGAACATATCGGAACCGAGTTTCACCTTATATTGGCCTTGTACCTAGAATAAGAATACATGATTTTACTGAGAGGTACTATTCGCTCATATAACGTAAGCAATGACGTCAAATGAAAATAATTTTTCAAAATGGCCGACAACAAATAAGATATCTGGATCTTGATGAAACAAGATAAAGTAGGATGGCTTTATCAGACTATTTTGATATAAGCAATAATAAAAGTGTTAACTACAAACAAATTATATATAAATTTCGCAATAAAGAAAAGAGGGAAATAGACATACGAAAAGCACTAACTGTTTATGTAATCCTACTTTATAGTTTAAGTAGCCAAATTCCTGAATCTAAGAAGATCACACGATTATCTATTCAATGCATACTTGTTAGTCCCATGATTAACCCAATGATCTTTCAAGTCAATTGGACAATCGAGATCGTACCCTTCTAACAATAATTTCTCTATGACCTTTGAGAATGTACTACAACCCATTCTTCTCCCCGGCAACCTTACAATACGACTTGGCCCGACATATGTTGGCAACGGATACATGGAAAGAGAAGCTGTACAACAAATGGAGGTCCATCCCTCTGTAGTCCAACCGCGACATGCCCTAGGTATCCCTGTGCATGAGCATATAGGTGTTGGCATCTCTGATATGTTCATTTCTTCTCCAAATACTACCAAAGTAGTATTAGGTTTCACAAACTGGTAAGACCTTTTCGACCTTACATTTCTTTGGGCTTTCGAGGATGATACTTTTGCGGACTTTTTCTTACGACTATAAAGCTTGCAAATATAAGCCCATGAGTCTTCTACGTGCTTCTCAAACTCGGGTCCATGATTCATTATCGTATCAACCGGTTCCACCCTGTTCGAGGTTGAGACCCCATAATATGTGTCACTAATTGGATTGGGGTATAGTGTGGGCGAGTCTGACATTAGACGTTTGCCTGGTGCCCTGTTACCCTCCTCGGAAGATTCTGGTTGGAATGATGGTTCCGGTTGGAATGTTGATTTCAATTGGAATGTTGCTTCTGGTGTATCGAGAGAGAAGTTTTGATATAAAGGGTTCATTGGGATTGGAGATGAAACTCCATGATGTACTGCATCAACAAAAGTTGGGAACGATGCACTGACATTTTCTGTTGGGAGTTCTAGCTGTGATGTTGGTACTGTATTTTGGAGAAGCCAGTCTTGGCAAAAATCATCGATTGATGTTCCCCATTCACTAGTACCAATCATCTGGTTTTGCCATGCGTCCATGATTATATTGAGTTCTTCTTATCTACAATAAGTTTTGGTCAGACAATTGACATAACAAATACATAAGAAACATTATCAACAATATTATTCTGATTTAAAAACACATTCTGGACAACTTAAGATCTGATTTATAAAAACTTATAACAGATTCCAAATATTTCTATAAAATCCCTCTTGATTTCAAGAATTAGGAGTTCTGTCAGAGCTCGACCCTGACATGTTGCTTCCCCCATCAGCATTTCTTTTTCTTCTCTTAAGAGGTGGAATATTGGGATTTTCTTCTTCTTCTTCAGATGACATGGCGAAAATGGACTTCTCTCTTTGAGAAAGATTATCTTCTTCTTGCTGAGCTAGGGCTCTTGCAAAATTTTGATCTTCTTTTATTTGACGCTTCACAAGGATAGATTCCTCCTCTTCTAAAAATTTAGATAAAATTCTTGCTAGTTTTTCATCTTCAGAAGTTTGTTTCTCAAAAAGGTGGACATCTTCGTCTACCATCGCCTTGTAATCTTCAAAGGAAATACCTAACATCACGGCCTCCTTCTTAATCCTTTTGACCCTATTTGTTTCAAGATCTTCAAGATCCTCTTGAGCCATTGGCCTTTTGCCTTTTGGATCGCTCGAAGAGGCACCGAAATTTTTCATTATCTTATGATAAATCGGTGGAACAATATTGTTAATTAAGCGAACATGAATTAAAAGATAAAATTCTTGCTAGTTTTTCATCTTCAGAAGTTTGTTTCTCAAAAAGGTGGACATCTTCGTCTACCATCGCCTTGTAATCTTCAAAGGAAATACCTAACATCACGGCCTCCTTCTTAATCCTTTTGACCCTATTTGTTTCAAGATCTTCAAGATCCTCTTGAGCCATTGGCCTTTTGCCTTTTGGATCGCTCGAAGAGGCACCGAAATTTTTCATTATCTTATGATAATCGGTGGAACAATATTGTTAATTAAGCGAACATGAATTAAAAGATAAAAGTTTTATATAAACATATAAATAGATAGTATATTATCCAAGATGAGAAAGAAAGAGCACAAAAATGTAGCTTACCAAAGAGAAAGTCGGAGATCTGTTAGAAAACAAGCTGGTTGTGAACGGAATAGCTAAAAACAAATTGGCAGATGAAGAACTAAGTAAATAAAAGAGATAGAGAAAGAAGATTTAGTGTGCATTCTTCCTTAAGAAAACGCGTTTCTATTATAGAGGATGAAAAGGGAAATGTGACCTGGAAGAACGGACAGGTGTGCATAAACTACAGTAATTTTAATCATTGTTACAGTAATTAGTAATTACTGAATTATTTTTTTTACTAAAGATAAAATTTCTAAACTTTATCATCCCTTTAACCAAGGTTGAAAAGAGCTGAACAGTTTACTCAAAGAGCGTATACTATGTCGAGAAAATCCTCAACTAAATTAATAGCTTAATGAATAGATCGTCTTCCACGCATCACTATTTTTCTTCACTGCTTCTTTTTCAAGAACCATATCAATTGCTAATTCATCTTTTTGAACCCTAGATGAATTTTTGATCCAAACTATTGTTTCAGGAGTGATCTAGGTAATATTTGGTTCTTTGACCCATGGATCGCCTTTAATGATTGAATTTAAGAAAATGAGACAAATGTTATCAACAAAAATATGTTGACTTTTCCAACTGGATAACAGTAGTGTCTTGGTAAAAGAACTTCAAATTTGAAAATAAGAATTATTTGAAAGGCTAAAATTATGATGGGCGATCAACGATTAAAATAGACAAATGAACTTGGTATAAAAAATCTATCAAGACAAATATGGGAAATTCTTTTAACTGGGGAATTTCCCTAATCGACAACAATCCCCCAAAAGAGATCGAAGAAAGTTGTATTTCATTATTCGTACAATACAAGTGAAACTTGTTACATTATTTAAGCGGAAATACAACAATTAGGGATACAACATATTTAAAAACCATACAAAGAAACCCAGGTGGTGACAAACAGTAAGGGAACCACGCCAAGAACGAACGCGACTAACCACTGAATAGCCTCATCCAATGGAAGTTGAGCCACAGTAATTAACCACACTATGATAATAATGTAGATTATGATTAGGAAAGGACTCAACATTTTCGATATTAGGTTTCGGGTTTTGGTTAGATTCCGAAGAAAGGAAAATGTTAAGTTGATATGGCATGGAGAAAAAAGTATGCTAAGGTATTATTATATAGTCTAAAAAGGAGCCGTTTCTAACGGTCAAATATGGAAGATAAAGTGAATTTGAATTTTGTATAGTGTTTTAATCAGACTTACCTGTGTATGGACAGATCATCTATACCATAGATGTGTAAGTAGTCTATACTATATGTGTATAAATTATTGATTTCTTCATGAGTTCAAGTAGGATGTTATACATGCTAATTATAAATGCTAATCGTGTTGAGGATTGTGTGCAAGTTCATTCTACTCTGTTGAGAGTAGAAGGCATCAAATAGGGATGCACCTTGTATCTTTCTGTTAATTATGTGTGATTGTCTAATGTAGAATAGATACTTAGATGCCATGTCCTCTAATATCGATTTATTGTCATTGAGATAAAACGTAAATCAAGTTAAGTATAATTTTATTCGATACAATCTAGATTTCGAGGGCGAAATCCTTTTAACTGGGGAATAATGTAACAACTCGCAAAAATCTGAGTAAATATAAAAATCATAAGGTATTATGTCTAAAGCCTTAATAAGATCAAATTTAAAGTTTGACAAAATAACGTCAATGATGATAGGAGAGGTGCATCAAACAGTGATGGCAATGGATCTAGTGGTCCTGGTAGCACTTCAAGAGCTGCCAGTGAATCTGGTAGCACAATTAGAGCTGCCAATGACCAAGATCCTCCTGCAACACTCATTGATGATAATGACAATTCTGAGGGCAATGTTATACCAACTCAACCATCTCTTGTGACTGACCATTCTGAACCAAATTATGTCACTCACCCTAGAAGGTCCAATAGAGTCACTAGGACTCCAAAAAACCTTGATGACTTTATCTTAAACACCAAGACCTCTAAAAACAAACATGGTATTGCCAATTATGTGAATTATGCTAAATTAAACTCTGAGAACTTGTGTTTTGTTTCAAACTTGAACAAACTGGTTGAACCCAGTAGCTTTGATGAAGCCTGCAAAGACCCACTTTGGGTTGATGCAATGAATTCTGAAATGGAAGGCCTTTATAAGAATAATACTTGGAACCTGACACATCTTCCTGACCATAGGCAGCCAATTGGATGCAAATGGGTTTACAAAATTAAATACAAATCTAATGGTGAAGTTGATAGGTATAAGGCTAGGTTAGTTGCCAAAGGCTATGACCAAAGGGCTGGAATTGACTTTGATGAGACATTTTCTCCTGTTGTTAAAATGGTAACAATTAGATGCTTGATTTCTATTTCTGTTCAGTATGATTGGCCTATATTTCAACTTGACATTAATAATGCATTTTTGTATGGTGACCTTGTGGAGGATGTCTACATGACACCATCACCTGGCTACCATTCCAATTCTGATCCTAGGGTGTGTAAGCTTGTTAAATCTTTGTATGGGCTCAAACAAGCCCCTAGAAAATGGAATGAAAAACTTACATGTTCATTGCTTGAGATTGGCTTTGTTCAAAGCAAAAGTGATTGCTCATTGTTTACCAAAAAATCTGGTAATACCTTTGTGGCTTTACTTGTCTATGTTGATGATATTGTGATAACTAGCAATTCAATTCATGAGATAGAAAATGCAAACAGTTTCTCAAATCAAAGTTTTCTATAAAGGATTTAGGCAAATTGAGATATTTCCTTGGCATTGAAGTTTTAGATTGTAATCAAGGTATATGTATGTCACAAAGGAAATACTACTTAGACTTGTTGTCTGAATTTGGTATGCTTGCTTGTAAACCTACTCAAACTCCTATTGAGTCTAATCTGGTGTTCAATAATGATGATGAAAATGATAAGCCTTTGGAAAACATCACTGAATACCAGAAATTGATAGGTAAACTCATTTACTTGGCACTAACTAGACCAGATATATCTTATGTTGTTCACATACTCAGTCAGTACATGCATAATCCTCATATGTCACACCTCAGATTTGCATTGCGGGTGATCAGGTACTTGAAAAACTCCCCAGGTAAGGGGATTCTCTTTAAGAAAAATTCTCCTCTCACTCTATCTGCCTATGTTGACTCTGACTGGGCCAAGAAGGCAACTGCCAGAAAGAGCATAACTGGCTTCATTCTTTTCTTAGGCAGTTGCCCCATTGCTTGGAAGAGTAAGAAACAGTAAACAATCTCTAGATCTTCTGCTGAAGCAGAATTTAGGGCTCTAGGAGCTGTCACATGTGAAGTTATGTGGGTATTAAAGATTTTGGAAGAACTGGGTATACATAAGAATGAACATGTAAAGGTATTTTGTGATAGTAAAGTTTCAATTCAAATTGCAGCCAACCCTGTCTTTCATGAAAAGACAAAACATTTTGAAATAGATCTCTTTTTTACTAGGGAAAAAATTCTTCAAGGTGTAATTCAAACTGTTAAATTTTCCTCTGAAAACAATCTTTCTGATATCTTCACTAAGGGCTTACCTTTAGATCAACATAAATACTGTATAAGATACTTAAAGACAAATGTACTGGTAAGTGGTAATATTCTGTTTGGAATTTTTCACATGTAGCTAATAACTAAGACAAATCGTACTTTGGTTAGTAAAGGTTGAGTTTAATTTTTTTGTTCGAAGATAATTGAGTTGATAAATAGCAAACCTCTATCGGTTAGAAGAAGTGCCAAACCAGAATTCCCGAGCATTGACTCTCAATTTTTTCAAAAACATAAGTCTCTCAGTTTATAAATATTACAGTGAATTAATATTCAATCGCTCTATTCCTATCCTCTTATTCAACTTACATGAAACACATTTAATTGACCTTGTTTGGAGTACGTCATATCATATCGATGGATTAGAATTCTCTCAATCAAGTTTAAATAATCAAATAGGATTAATTACAAATTTGGTACCTGAACTATATCCCATTCTGCACGTTTCGTACCCCACATTTATTATTTACACTGATCATACCTAAACTATCAACTTCTCTACTCGGACCATACCCATGGGTATGACTGGTGAAATTTTTAAAAGTTGGAAACTTTTAAAATAAATTACACGGATGATACCTGTAGGTATGGTCCGAGTAGAAGTTGATAGTTGTTTCAATTCAAATTGCAGCCAACCCTGTCTTTCATGAAAAGACAAAACATTTTGAAATAGATCTCTTTTTTACTAGGGAAAAAAAAAAACCTGAACGGGATCCGATATGAGAAAATCCGAATAGTGATTTGGGATGCAATATCAACCAACGGAACAGTAGTGCCACGTGGCGGTGTCACTGTTCATAACAATGAGACTTAATGATATTGTAATGTAATGTAATGTAACATCAGAATATTGTGTGCTCTTCGCAGAATTATTGTTGTTGAGCGTGAAAATAGTAAAAACAAATGGTTACGGAGTATATATTCAATTTGTGTATATAAAAAAAGTTAAGATAAATCGGAAAGCTTGTTGATGAGAATGGGAGCAACTTAACGAATGCTCTGCATACAGTACCATGACGCAATTAGAATTACTCCAACAAATCAATATACTGCTTAAATTTTTCACATGTATGTAATAAATACTGTATAAGATACTTAAAGACAAATGTACTGGTAAGTGGTAATATTCTGTTTGGAATTTTTCACATGTAGCTAATAACTAAGACAAATCGTACTTTGGTTAGTAAAGGTTGAGTTTAATTTTTTTGTTCGAAGATAATTGAGTTGATAAATAGCAAACCTCTATCGGTTAGAAGAAGTGCCAAACCAGAATTCCCGAGCATTGACTCTCAATTTTTTCAAAAACATAAGTCTCTCAGTTTATAAATATTACAGTGAATTAATATTCAATCGCTCTATTCCTATCCTCTTATTCAACTTACATGAAACACATTTAATTGACCTTGTTTGGAGTACGTCATATCATATCGATGGATTAGAATTCTCTCAATCAAGTTTAAATAATCAAATAGGATTAATTACAAATTTGGTACCTGAACTATATCCCATTCTGCACGTTTCGTACCCCACATTTATTATTTACACTGATCATACCTAAACTATCAACTTCTCTACTCGGACCATACCCATGGGTATGACCGGTGAAATTTTTAAAAGTTGGAAACTTTTAAAATAAATTACACGGATGATACCTGTAGGTATGGTCCGAGTAGAGAAGTTGATAGTTTAGGTATGATCAGTGTAAATAATAAATGCGGGGTATGAAACGTGCAAAATGAGGTAAGGTTCAGGTACCAAATTTGTAATTAACCCTAATCAAATATATAGATAATGCAATTAAATAGTTTAAATAAAAGAAAGATAAATATTCGATCACTTAATCTTATTCGCGGGTCGGGTCACCTGCATCATTAAAGATGAAGCTCTCGACAACAAGACAGAGAAAAAAGAAGATCCAAACAATTATAAGTTTTCCATTTTCAAAAATAAAAAATTCAGGTTTCACCTTGCTGTGTTTGTTATTGTTACATTCGTACAATACGCAGAAGGTAAAAAAGGTGAATTTTAGGGTGGTTAAGGGATGTTATCAAGTGGCTAAATCGACGGCTAAGAGTATGAAATTTTATTATAATGAGACACATATGGTGAATGAGATGATATGCCAATCTTTTGCTACTTTAAAAATTCAAGATATTTTTATTAATAAGCTTGGCCATGATGTAAATAAACATATTGAAAAGATAAAATCTTTTCCAATTATAGGGTACAAACAAAAGGCTATATTAGGCATGGGGTTGAAGTTTTCATCTGATCGTCATGATTTATACAGATAACCAGTCCAGTTTTATGTTGATTTTGAATACTGATAGTATACAGATAACCAGTCCTTTTTTCTTGGAGCAAATAGATACGATGAGTTGAATAACTAACTAATCCTTTTAGCCTCGTACTCACTGATGTTACATAAATGCAATGAATTACAATGATATGAGCAGATAATTCACTCATTTAATCTTCCCATATGCCTCGGCCACTCCTTCAGTCCTTCCTCTACTTACACATGCCTTTCGGTCCGTCCGTCTTTAAATCTTCACCTTCCGATTTCCCTTCATATATACCCCTTAAAACCGGACTAGTGTTATACACACATACTTACACGATCTCCTTTTCTTCGAACATCCAACATGTTTAAGTTTTTAAAAGAAACACATATGTATCTCATCCTATCCCTAGTAACCATCTCTTTTTTTCTACATGATCTCTTAATGTCTATCTTACTCAGCAACTACAATATCTCTATATTTATATTAACTATCACTATCTTCGCCTTCTACTTCATGTCCAAGCCTCGAACCGTCTACCTACTTGATTTTGCTTGTTTTAAGCCTCCTCCTATGTATAGGATACCCTATGCCACTGCATACGAACATGGACACATCTTATTAGCCAAATTGCAACCCGAAAGCTATGCATTCCAAGCTAAGATCTTTGAGCGGGCCGGGTTGGGTGAAGAAACAAGTTGTCCTGGGGCATTACATTACTTACCACCAAATCCAAGTTTGACGGATGCTAGAGAAGAGACCGAATTAGTCATTTTCTCGGTGTTGGATTCTTTGTTTAAGCAAACGAAGATTAGTCCTGAAGATATCGATATTTTAATCTTTAACTGCAGCCTTTTTATTACTACCCCATCTCTTTCAGCTATGGTGATTCATAAGTACAAAATGACAAGTAATGTGAAGAGCTATAACTTGTCAGGGATGGGGTGTAGTGCAGGCCTAATTTCCATTGACTTAGCTAAACACCTTCTTCAAGTCCATCCTGAATCTAATGCACTAGTTATAAGCACTGAAATTATTACCCCTAATTCTTATATGGGTAAAGAAAGATCGATGCTCCTCCCAAACTGTCTGTTCAGAATGGGAGGTGCAACGGTCCTCCTGACAAACAAAAGGTCCGTACGTAAACACGCAAAGTACAGCCTTTTGCATGTGGTACGGACACATAAAGGTGCTGATGATAAATCTTATGGTTGTGTTACACAAGAAGAAGATCAAGAAGGCCATGTAGGAATATCCCTCAATATGGATCTCATGGTAATAGCAGCTAAGACCTTGAAATTAAACATTAGCATACTCGGGTCATTAGTTCTTCCATTATCCGAAAAACTTCACTTTCTTTTGAACCTAGTTGAGAGAAAAATCTTTAAGCTTAAAAAGAAACCTTACATTCCTGATTTCAAAAAGGCGTTCGACCATTATTGTATCCACGCAGGAGGACGGGCAGTAATTGATGAGATTCAAAAGAGTTTGAAGTTGACCGCTGAGCATGTGGAGGCATCCAAGATGACACTGTATCGGTGGGGGAACACATCTTCGTCGTCGTTATGGTATGAGCTCGGATACATAGAAGCAAAAGGAAGGATGAAGAAAGGTGACAAGGTTTGGCAAATAGGTTTTGGAAGTGGGTTTAAGTGTAACAGTGTTGTTTGGAAATGTAATAGAGACATTGATGAAATACCGAAAACTGGAGCATGGGCCGATTGCATTCATAAGTACCCTGTTTGTGTCCCAGAAGTGGTAAAGATTTAAGATAATTGGTTGTGGAATATATTATAATTGTAGAAAAAATATATAAAAGTGTGTGCGTGGATGTGTGTATGATTGCCTTTCTAAACCAAAAATAAAAAGCTTTGTGTTCGTTTGCATGATCAAGTGTGGTCTCTCCGTAGCAAGGAAAAAAGACAGTAAAAATGTAACAAGTCATTGATGTAACTTAATTTTGATCGTCTGATCGAAATCGATTGGATATATTATATTGTTTTAATCGATTCTTTAATATCTTATCCAACAAGTTCAACAAAGTACGATAAGCATTCATTCACTTCATGAGATATATATATATATGTTTGTCTATCATTTTGTAAGTTTGACCAACTTAAACGGAGGACACACACACCGGGCCTAGGGGCAAAATGAATGACTCTACAAGACCCATTTTTTTAGGGCTATATTTAACTTTGATATTGTGATCGGGTGGTTAATTAACACATTATATACGCACATATTTTGCTCTTGGTTTAACGACTTTCTTTCCCAGCTGGCCTTAGGCCAAAAATTTCTAAGGGACCTTATTATTTAGTATCTTTACGTGCCTTCAATAATTAACTTTGGTTATATTATTTACATTAAAATAAATCAACTATTAGCTATTTTACACATATAACAACATAGATGACGTGACCGTTTCTATTATACACATAGAACAACATATATAGATGACGTGACCGTTTCTATTATACACATAGAACAACATGACGTGACCGTTTCTATTATTAATAATGTGACCAAAGTGTATGTTTGTATGCATTGTTATATTCAGTTTTTACATAACTATCAGGGGTTTGCTAACGAATGTTCCCAAAGCATTGTTTTGTACGCATTACATGGATTCCTAAAAAATCAATGAATGTAATTAAATCTTATTATATAAATCTAATAATGCATTTAATATTCATTAAATCAAATTAATTGTTATTACCATCATCATAAAATAAGTCTAAATCTTATTGTTCTATGTTAAAAATACAGAGTTCACACTACAACAAATTTGTCGTTTGTACGCACTTTTTCTACGCACTCTTTCAAAATGCATAAAATTTTGTTAATTTGTTCGCACTTAAAAATGTGTACAAATAGTCTACATTAAAAAGTGCGAAAAAAGTTACAAGTTTCACAATTAAAAGTGTGAAGAAAAATGTTTACACGCTAATAAGTGTGTACAATATTAGATTTGTACACACTTTTAAATGTATAAATCATTTTCTTCGCGGGTGATTTCTACGCACTGAAAAATCATTTCTTCGCGGGTTATCTTTTCGCAAGTGCGTAGAAATCACTTGCGAAGAAATGATCTTCACACTTATAAGTGCATAAAGTATAAAATTTGTACACACTTATTAGTGTGAACATTTTTTCTTCACACTTTTAAATGTGAAGCTTGTAGCTTTCTTCGCACTTTTTAATGTAGACTATTTGTACACATTTTTAAGTGCGAACAATTCAATAAAATTTTACGCACTTTTTGAAATTGTGGTAATAAAGTGTGTAGAATTGACTAATTTGTTGTAGTGTCATTTAATGAAGCTAACCAATGCCTAGGGGGCATTGGTTAGAAAATCACATTTTGGCCTGTGACTTTAACATTGTATTTGATGCACATAATTTTTACATTTTAGATTTCAAAAGAATATTAATAATAATGTACTCTCCAAAATTTAATCTGCCTTGCACTTGCCATATGCAGAATTCAGTGTTGATCGATGAGTCTCTTGCTATAATTGACTGTTCGATTACACGAATTAATTTTATCTGGAAGAACTCACATGACCACGTACTATATTATCTCACTAGTAATTAATGGACATTTCCCACTCTAGCTAGGTACTTTAGGCTACACGATATGGGTGTGGGGCGAGTGGTGTCATGATTTGGAGCCAACGGCAACAACGGCCCTCAAGGTTAGAGGCCAAAAAAATTAACCTTTTGAGTTTCATTCCATTCGTGTAATTTAAAGACAAGAGTATGTCATTAAAAAAAACTGATCAAAGTGGAGGGGTATACTTGTAATCTGAGGCGGGTAAAAGATTACATGAGGCCATGAGGGGAATACATGTTGTAACTTCGTTTTAAAATAATACTAACGCTTTTCCAATCTTTCTGGAATCAAATATACCGTAAAATAGATTTTCGACGGAATGAAAAAGACACATATGGTAGATAAGCTAGCGGCTATCTTCTAGTGCTCGGGCCCAAAGCAAATGGGTTTGGCTTTTGGGTTAAATAAGATCCAGCCCGATAAAGTAATAGTAGTTAATTGGTTATACGTATTTTGTGCCTGATTTCATTAATTCTTTTCCTTCTTAAGCAGCTCGAATAGTTAAAACATTAAACATAATTTTTCTCTTCGACACATGGGTATTGTATTTAACTTTTATTTATAGAAGGCATTTATAAACACTTGTATGCAACAACAACAAAAAATTACAAGAAGTTTTTAATCAAATGCTTGTAAACAAACCATATCATGTATTCAGCTATTGACATCATTTTTTCATATAGCAACATATAATAAGATTGCAAACATTTTATATTAAACAAATAAATAAATAGCAACAAAATCTTTAGATAAACAGTTGATCATTAATTCATTTCTTCATTACTAAAGAAAAATTTCCCATTAAAAATGTCCAACATTCTTAAATGTTGATTAAGAATGATGTTAGATGCATGAATATAGAGTTTTTAGTTGTTTGAGCATAGAAGGATGTTGATTAAGCATGGCCGTACGGGGTATGGGTTGTGAAAGGCTAGCTAAGCCGAAGGGGGTTAAGGGATCCATAGAGAGCCTTGACCCATATGATCCAATGGTCTAATCCGTTTTCTTCACACACTTCGGCTTCACCTGTCGGACCCGGTTAATCGGCTTGGACCCTAAGACTTTATATTGTTTATTATATTTATGTGTTTGCTCACCGGTCATCCGGTTTGTTTTTTTTTCTTTTAACGACATTAAAATTTTATATATATACAAAAGAGAAAAATTGCTAGAAAGAAACTAGCGATATAAGAAAAAAAAATTGCTAGTAAAATACAGTAATTGCTCACTAATCTGGTTTCTTATTTTGCACGCCAGACCCATTGTCCTTGTATAGTGACCTGCCGGATCCGAAAGAAGATTCGCTTGATTTGCATGACCCGCTGGATTTGAATACATTAGCCTAACCGGCCCAAGAATGAATAACTGGCTTAGCCCATTGGGTGAGATAATTCCCCACAAGATCATTAGTATTGACGTAAAAGAAATATATATTATTGTAGAGTTCATTTATGAAACTCAAGTTCCAAAATCCAAATTATTATTGTACTCTGATTAAACAAAAAAATATGGTTCACGTTATTCTCTATCTCTACTACTTGTGACACCACCGTATTCTTTCGTTCGGTAATGTAGGTCGTTAAGCAAAAACTAACAAAAATTGATCCATTTAAAGTGACAAGAAATTAATGACTTCCATCGCATCACAAATTACCATACTAGTATGTTGCATTGTTTTAATATAAATCAAACGAAAAGAGTTGTAGTTCAAGATGGTCGGTTAATTAAAAATGAATAAGTTTGTTTAATGCAACTCGTGTATACTATACATAATGAAAATTATATACATAATCAATCAAAGAGCATATACTATCGTTATTTTACTAAGAAATAGATCCCCTAAAAATTTAATACATGGATTTGTTAATCATGCTTTACTAGGTCAATGACACACAATTAATGTTGTTGACCATCAAGGTTTGATTTGTGTGCAAGGAGACAAGATGGTGTGATGCTTGCTTTGTTTAATTGATTTTAGTTGATTTTAATAATCGGGAACTCACGTTCAAGTACATATTCAACCAATCTAAGCAAATCTAGTCACCCTTCTTCCATATCTCACCCACCCTCTACTTATTTTTTTGTCGAGCAAAATATTATTTTTCAAGAAGTATGACTTCTCCATTTTAATATTAGCTAGTTCCTATCCACACGATACGATAACAATATAGACAACTTCTAATAATTTATCAAATAATTTTTAAAACAACATCTTTTTATTAATATTAATATTAAGGTTAAGAAAGAAGATTTTTAGTTTGAGATATAGAATACTAATTTTGGTAAAAGTTTGATACACTTTAAGCATAATTTAATCTTAACATAAAGAAACTTGTCTCTTTATCTTACAAGAAATAAAACTATCACGCCGAAAGGTTATTAGAATATCATTATGCGGTAATAATTTTACAACTTGAACTTACAACACATAAATACATCAAAAAGATAAGTAGTTAAAGGGACAACATATATTTATGTTTGATAATGATCATCATTATATGTGTTTTGCAGTCGTCCAACTTACAAGTATTGATTGTATAAAGCAAAAAAAATAAGTATAGGATGACAACTCTAAAGTTGCTCTTATCAATCCCATTCATATTGTGAATCAAGTAAGCATAATAGGTTGTGACCCAATTGAATTGGCCATTAATAATAACCTATCAATTTCTCTAACATTTATTTACATAATTACTAAACTAAATGGTGGTCAGTCATAATTGTTGCTTAGTGGTACACTGGTACATTGGTGACATACACATTTGTTTTTTTAACGTAATCAAGTGCGAGTAACTTTTTGCAACATTTATATACGAATAAAAGATTTACAGTTGTGATGGTTGTATCCATCAGTCTTTTTTTTCTCTTCTTCTTTTGTTAAACGGCAATTGTTAGAAGTTAATTATTTGAACGTCAGCAATGACATCCAAGTTGGGTAATATAATGGAAGTTGGACTCGCGCACCCTTACATAACAGGAGTGATAACACGTATGGTCATATTCATTTTTATTGTAAACGGGTTTGTTTTGAATTTAAACTTGCTTATGAACATTTAGAGCTCAAATATGTGAAAATGTGAAGTTTGTGTTAATGGTAGTAACTAGTAAGAGCCGGTCTTAATTTAACTACCCATGACTAGAGACGTATCAGAAAAAAATATAAGACAAGATAAAATTAAAAAGTCAATGAAAATGTTTTTTCCAAAGAGGACAAAATCTAAAAATCCATTTTAAAAATCTAAAAATTCATCATAAAATTTAAGTTTTCAGGGGGGCAATGCTCCCCTTTGATACCGCTCATGCCCATAAGAATTCAAAAATACAAACAGTATCTATTATAAATTACTAATCGAGTTATAAGTTTTTGAAGAATTTACGCCCTTTTAAAAGTGGGTCAAAATGGATCGGGTATTGTTACTACTCAGGACCTCATCTTTTTTTTTTCCTTTTAAAGTGAGAATCATTCATATATACAGTGCCGACTTAAGCTTTTTGGGGGCCTTAAGCAAGATTAATATTGGGGGCCGACTTGATTAACATACAAATTAAAGTAAACACAAAAAACAAAAAAAAAAGTAATTCATCTTATTAGGTTGCTATGTGAAAAGAACGCAAAGAAGCAAAATTCTGCACCATTTTTAGGAGAACGTCTTTCATATAATCAAGATTTAATTACTAACTCGTTGGAAATCAGAGTGAAAATCGGCTATTGGATTTTTCGATTTCTTAATAGTTAGGTTTTTTTTTTCCTTTTTTCCCTTGATGGTTGTCATTTCAGTCATGAGGCCATAAAGTTTATTTGCCTATTTGTTTCTTGCGCATTCTTGTTACCGTTGTATAATATTACACAAAAAGTCTAAAGTCTAAAACATTAAGCCCAAAATATAAAAAATTGAGGCCTTTGTATTTTGGGGGGCTTAGGCCCATGCCTAACCTATATATATAGTAAAGCCGCCTCTGCATATATATCACACTACTTTGCAATCACGGAATAGCGTACAAGATTACAACATAATCAACTTACATTAAAATTATTCCAATCCTCCCATGTAATACTATCATTTTTCAATCTACTCTTATACCATAAAAATCCTATGGCCTTAACCTCAATATAAACTTTATCAATACTGATAGGAGTTTGTTCAAATATCTACTCGTTTCTTAGTTTTTCACAAACACCACCATATACCAACATGAGACAAATATAATGCATTTATAAACCTTTCTCGTGTTTTTGTCAAGATCGACCTTATCATATAATTCAGTAAGTTCCTTAACTCAGGACCTCACCTAATTACAGTATTATACATATAGCTTTAAACTTCAAAAAAAATCTAACTAACTAATGGACACTTTTTACCATATAACTAAAGTATATCTTCCGCCACGTTGTTTGGCTCTCACATGTTGACACATAAGCTGTCACCTTCATACATAATGTATTAATAATATCATCTCAATAAATTAAAAAACTAAACACTCAATGGGACTCGAACCTTTGTCTCTTACGTTATAGAAACGAGTAACTCTAGCCAATTGTTCTAAAATTGCTTTTGTCCAATTTTACAAATCCCAAACTTAAAGAACAGATTTCGTCCCTACCGATAACCTTACATGTCGGTTCATTTGGAGATTGGAATTATAGATTAGTTCAATCAATTGCAATAAAAACTAAAATTTGTAGACATGGTAATCATTTATCTTGGTGAATATAACTTCCATTTTAATTTTAATATCAAAATTTAGTTAATGTGAATATACAGTATTTCTTTTCACCTTATTAATTCGGAAACCTCCATGTTAGCATGTTCATCTAGATTTTCACATGGTTTGACACTTCTAGACTAATTAACTCAATTTAGTTATACTTGTGATTTATAGATAATTGATAACCATAACAGTGGATGGTGGAAAGTTTTTCTCCTTTATAATTAATAATCGATTCTATGTTTTGTTTTCATCATAGATGGATTTTAATATGGCTGTACATTTCCTTAATTGTTTGTTTATGATGGTTTAAATCACCCATGCATATTTATAGATTTGTGGTTTTGGATGATGCATGAGTGGGTTGTGCATGAGTACTTCATTGCTATTCCAAATATCCCTATTGTACGGTGATTTTGCATAATGTATACGTTTATCCTGGAACTAGCCACAAGACTTTGTTTATTAGATTAATTGATATATAATTAAGAGAAAATTAAATTTTTGGTCCCTCAAGTTGGCAGGATTTTTAGTTATTGCCCTTAAATAAATTAGTTACAGAAAAAACCCTAAAGTTGGTCAATTTTTTCACTTTTCACTCCGTGACTAACAGCCGTCTATTAGGTCCGTTAAGTAATTAAGAGGCAGATTCGTCATTTCATCATGATCCCTTCTTTCCACACTCAAACACAAACCCATATTTATCAAGTTTTTCGTAACTTCTTTCATAGATCTCGTCGTCGTTTTTCGTCAAATCAATTTGAAATTTATCAAGTTTTAATCACGGTCGAATTCTGCTCATGATGATGGTTTTAGTTTTTCGATCGGTTGATTTTGTTGACGGTTACACTTTTCCGGCGAAGTCAAGTTTTTTCCGGCGAACTGTAATTCGGATTTCTTTTGGCTAGGGTTTCTGCGCGATTGAATTCTGAGTTGATTGCAACTTGTTTTGGGTCCTGATTCGAAAAAACGTGCGAGTAATCGCCATTTTTTGTTTTTCGGCGATCGTTAAATCAGAAATATGTTGGTTAGGGTTTGTTCGGACTACTATTGTGACCTTTTTCGTACCGTACCGGTTTTGTGTTTCGAATCGAATAAAAGAAAGAGATATTGCGAATTTAACTTTTTCGGCGTACCGGTTTCATTTACCGTAGTGAAACTTAAAAAATATGGGTTTGTGTTTGAGTGTGGAAGAAGAAGAAGGGATCATGGTGAAATGACGAATCTGCCCTCAATTAGCGGACCTAATAGACGGCTGTTAGTCGCGAAGTGAAAAGTGAAAAAATTGACCAACTTTAAGGTTATTTCTGTAATTAATTCACTTAAGACAAAAACTGAAAATTCTGCCAACTTGAAGGCCAAAAATGTAATTTTCTCTATAATTAATAATGATATGAATTGGTTGTGATGTTGTCTATGATGAATAAATATATCAATTTGATTATAGCAACTATGATTCTTATTAGGTTTAGTTGATGACAAGAGTAGTGGTAATAAAAAGAAGTCTATAAACAATTATGTATACAAAGTAATATATATTGTACCCCATTATCTAAAAAAGTTGTATTTGTTATATAACGAGTCATCGCGAAAAATGTTGTCTTAATTTAAGTTGAATTTATGTTTCTATATACTTTATGTTTAGTTCTTTGAGGGTGGACGGAGTATGGGAGAGCAAGGTGGTGATCGACCGGACCGGGTGGAACACCGCCCCGCAACCTATGGGGTGGGTAGCAAAGTGGTAATAGTGGTGCCCCGTTTCTTCTCCATCCTCTCACCTTATTTGTTTTATCTTTTTCTTTGTCTTCTTTTAAGTGGGAAGATATGGGAAGAGAATGGTGAAACAATCCTTGCTTGTGATGAGTGATGAAGCATTCCGTCCACCCTGATACTTACAATTTTTTTCTTGTAATAACGTTTATTACTTTGTGCTTTGTTGACGATTTACTTGAATTTCACAAAAAATTATGTTTGTTTTTCAATGAAAATTGTTTTTCTATATTAAAAATTTGTTGAGGTATTCGTTAGAAATTTATGTTAGCTCGTGCAATGCACGGGCCAAAAACCTAGTATTATATATAACTCTTTTTGTTTTCATGAAAACAAATTTTGTCTTTCGAATAAATAAAAATGCAAAGTTAAATATTAAAAGTTCTAAAACTTAAGTTAGCGAAATACTCTAAATCATATTAATCATATTATTATCATTTTTATATCGAATTAATAATCGATATATAGTAATGATTGAAATATTAAAATTCTGAAACTGTTATGTCAGTATTAAATTTACCTTATCCATATTAAATTTAATTGCAAAATATATTTTATAGTTTTTTTAAAGGCAGCAACGGATGAATGACTAACACTCCCATGCGATGCGCCCACGCAGGTTCGATTCCTGACAATGCCCTAAATGGTTTGCTCCTCATGTATTAAATGAGTATAGCATTGCTAATTAAGGCCCCTCACCACATTTTTATGTGGTAGAATTCGAACCTGAAACCCCAGGAATAAACCACATTGATGTAACATGTAATAAACTCAATTAATCTATACATGAATTTCGTTACTAAATTAACAATTTTTGGAATCTTTTTACATTTAAAATTTTACTTATCTATAATATAACTAAAAGAGGGGGTTAGAGGTACACTTGGCACCCCTAATCTCCCTCTTTGAGCCTAATCCTCTCTCCTTATTAATCTTCTACTTTTTTAATATTTACTTAATAAAAATAAATAAATAGCCGTCCTTTATTATAGAAAAATTATGATGATAGTTTATAAATAATTATTATTTACGACAGATCATGTATGTTTCAACTATATCCATATCCATCTTTGTAAAACACATATGCGATGTATTAAATACTCATTAATGTGTTTATGTATACAAACACATAAACGATACTATCACCATATAATCAAGTTTTAATTATTTATTCAATAGATATATATCGTTTGTGTATTAAATATACTCATTCATATTATTATCTGTGTTGTGCATGTATGGACTGTTTCAGAGTGAAACAACCCGAAGAAAAACAAACATTCGAGATGGTCTTTGTTGATGAATTGATATGTATTTTTCGAATTATATACTATACACTTTTTGTTTCTCTTTTTGTTGAGCTTAACTCTAAATTGTTTAGTATAAAATTGTTGTTTGTGTTTGTAGTAAGTTTAAATATAAAAAAACTGTAAATTTTTTATTTAACTAAAGTTGGAAAAAAAAGGGTAATCTGGAATCAATATTTATATGGAGTTAATTTTCATATGTTTCTTCTTTAGCTTTCGTATTGATTAAGTTAAATTGTTTAGTATAAAATTGTTGTTTGTGTTTGTAGTAAGTTTAGATATAAAAAGACTGCAAATTTTCTATTTAACTAAAGTTGGAAAAAAAAAGTAAACTGGAATCAATATTTATATGGAGTTAATTTTCATATGTTTCTTCTTTAGCTTTCGTATTGATTAAGTTAAATTGTTTAGTATAAAATTGTTGTTTGTGTTTGTAGTAAGTTTAGATATAAAAAGACTGCAAATTTTCTATTTAACTAAAGTTGGAAAAAAAAAAGTAAACTGGAATCAATATTTATATGGAGTTAATTTTCATATGTTTCTTCTTTAACTTTCGTATTTATTAAGTTATGATATTGGTCATATTCATTGTTTCTCGAATAATACTGCTAATGATTAACAAACACTTATCTGTCCTTTTTTTAGAATTTTTGCCTTCGATATGCATCTTACGTTAAAAAACTATAGTAATCTAAATTTTCCCAAGTTGGTCAACAAGGTTGTAGGCTTTCGTACATTAATAAGCATAAAAGGTTAAAAGTTGAGAAGAATTACCAGCAAGGATTTTGCATGTACACCATTGTCATGTATGGTCACGTGGATTAGTAACTTTCGAAGAAATATGAGTCTGATTAGATTTTAGGACTTTAAGTAACCCCACAACAGCTGGATTCCGTTAATCATTATAAACAACACCATTTCTTTTTGTTTATCAATAATCAATTTTATGGTTTGTCTGTGTGTTTTTACTTCTTTGGGTATGTGATAACTAAATTGTAGTATCACATAGAAACTTTATAAGAGAACTTACCAGATTTTTCTATGTTTTTTATACTATTTGCAGGGCACGACCATACATGGCTCGGTCAATGATGAATGGGCAGAAAATTTTAGGAGTATTTTGACAGATGAAGTAGCTATTGAGCTAGCAAATTTCCAAGTTGATAGAAAGGTGAGTGGAACTATTCAGATGAATCATAAGACGATCCTACGTTTGATATCGATTATTCTGATAATGAGTATGATTCCGATATGTGTGATAGGTCTTTCCAAAAGATTAGTTTATTACGCATTACTTCTTCAACTTTTTGCCTTATTTGGATCGTTTTATGTTTTTTATACTATTTGCAGGGCACGACCATACATGGCTCGGTCAATGATGAATGGGCAGAAAATTTTAGGAGTATTTTGACAGATGAAGTGGCTATTGAGCTAGCAAATTTCCAAGTTGATAGAAAGGTGAGTGGAACTATTCAGATGAATCATAAGACGATCCTACGTTTGATATCGATTATTCTGATAATGAGTATGATTCCGATATGTGTGATAGGTCTTTCCAAAAGATTAGTTTATTACGCATTACTTCTTCAACTTTTTGCCTTATTTGGATCGTTTTATGTTTTATTTTTAGGTATTTTAATTTTACTCGGTATCTATTTAATAGACTTGAAATCCAATTTGTTAGCTTTGATTAATATATTTTGAGACTACCCGTCCATTGGACGGGCCTGAGCTATATATGAACCAACAATGTTTGAAAATCTTGTACGTTATGTATTTTTGTGGTTATTTGCGTATGCACGAGCCTGAAATACTAAAATCTAGCTTTAACTTGTCTTTTAAAGAGATTACTCATCCAAAATTTTTTAACTATGTAGACAAGTCAAGTTGCGACACTCATCATTCTCATGATGAAAGAGTCCTGAAGACTATTCTTTCCATTCGGCAGCTTTATAATTACAGATTTACATCCAAGGTTCTCAAAGTACAATTGCAACAAGACTAAAAAAAGAAGAAAAAGGATTGAGGAATCCAATAGTAATTCCTAAAACATTTCAAATCCAATTCCTTTTGGTACTTTTACTGTTTTTTTCAACATTATTCCTTAACAATGTGCCCTTGACTTTAATAAAAATATAAATTAAAAGGATAAAAATAAAAATCCCAAATGACACTTGAGATGTAAATTTACATTAATTGTGAGATGTAATCAAAGAACTTGCACCATGGATGTGGCCTGGTCTAGATTCAAGTGTCCATACTCTAGATACCATTCTTGTGCTAAAGAATAAAGATACGATCTTTAACAATCAATAATGATCAACAGACATGCCTTCATGAACAAATGAGTCAATGACTTCATTTCGTCCAATAACCTTATTTGGGACCATACTAAAACTATATATTTGGGATTTAATTGGTAACAATATTCACATAAATAAAGTATAAAATGTGTTTATAATCTGGTTGCTTGATGACACCAAATTTATACCTTAAACCGCAAACTACTATAATTGTTATAAGATTCGAACTCAAAACAAAGAAGTTGTGGAAAACTATTGATACTGCTAGACAAAAAAACATGTTAATAAACGATAAGAAAATGATAACCTACATTTTTTGCTCGTCGATCCGCCACGAGTGACAACTATGGTGATTTACACATTTAAGAGCCACCAAACACATTTACCCTCCCACCAAACTCACTCAAAATTCTAGTCCCTCATCACCCGTTTGATGCTTAAATTGGCTGGCGAAATAAAGAACATGTGAGGTACAATTGTTGGTAATGCATTAAAGCCACCTTAAATCTTGTAGTGAAGGTGCTGATTTTTGGCTTAAAAGATATAACCAACAAATTAAAATTGATCATAAATGAGATAACATGTGCTTATATATTTTAGGTTTTAATGGATTGGTACTTGAGAGAACTTGAAATTTAGAGATCTTTTGTATAAATTCCGATGTTGCTCACACGACATAAGACATGAGTTTTTTCACAATGGGAATTAGAGTTGAATATATAAAAAGATAATACCGTCAAACCCAAATTTAACGTTCAAAATATATATATAAAGAAAAAACTCTTTTATTATCGAGACAAGCATGGCACTTATCTTCACTAAGGTAAATGATCAGTAATAGTAATTGGGCGCTCACGCCCTTGATAGGTTCAAGCAGCAACACTATTAACAGGTAGATTAGAGTTATTTGTCTTCACTATAGAAAGATATCTAAATCATTTATTTAGATCATAATAACAATGTTATGGCGCCCACGCTGTCGACGAGTTCCATCCATTGTCGACCATATAGGAGGTTCGCCTTGAAGGCTCCTTACATTGACCTCTGGACAGTTCTTTCATGCCGAAGACCTCATCAACTTTATACAACATCAAATAAAAAAACTTTTCTTCGTTGATGAGAACCGAAGACCTCGTCGTTCATTGCCTTCTAAAAAGTCCAGAATCAACACCGAATTATATCTCTAAAATCGTCCTTTTATTTATACTATATTATAAAAAGAATAGCCTCCATGTTGAAAGTTACACGGGGGAAAATGTCTAAAATACTCTTAATAATTATATTACACTATCAGTCATCTATCTTTTAAAATATCTCCATTAACATTTTACATTAATAACTTATACATCAATTATCTATATCACTCGACGCCGCCTCTACCACCAACAGTCGTCCCCCACCTCACACCGTCGTCGACACAAACACCGCTGCACTGCGCTGGTACCGTGCTAATTTTGATTAATTAGTATTCCTTCGATCCTCCCTACCATATCCCACGGAGTAAGTGTTGGAATATATAACTAAATATCATTATTCACGAGTACGCAACGGAAGCAAATCAAACCATGTAATCAAATAATTAACCTTGAAATAGGATTAAGGAATACCTCTTAATGTAGATTATAAAGTAAAGAAACTTTAAAAGGATTTTGTAACACCCCAAGATTTTAAAATAAATAAATTAACCCCTTTTTGTAGTTTTAACATTAAAATAATTTCCTAGTATTTAATTTTGAGTTATGGGGTCAATTTAGTTGGAACTTTAACGGATAGCGGGTATTTTCTCACTAAAAGTAGACAGGGGTCGTGGCACCCCCATAATGTGTCAGCCACCTCCCTAAGTCCTTACTCACCATTCCATTATCAAGAGTTCTCTTTTCTTGAATCTTCTGGTAAATACCATCCCACTCACATTCATTTCCTTAATCTATCAAGAGTTCTCCATAGCAAACTAAAAATAATAATCCATATTAGTGAAGAATTGAATTTGGAGAAATTGAGAGTAAAGTGGTGGTGGTGGTCGAAATTAGCAAGAAGAAAAGGGGGAAGTAATTGTGAATTGGAAACCCTAATCTTTTATAATCCTTTTCTTCAAGGTAATGATTTCCCTATAACTTAATTTTGATTTCTTTATGTGTGTAATTGTATATGAATGTATTCACTAAGCGTTAGCTTACCTTTTTAGTTGTTTCCCTTTTTATAGGTGGATTCGAAAGAAGAAATTAGGTCCTCGTTGATTTGAAGTGTTGATTTGGATAGCTAGTTGATTTTGAAGGTATTTTGGCCATTCGCGGAAGAATGGTATTCTTTTGGTAGAGACTTAGATGTCCCTCTTCATCTTGGCTCTTGGTACATTTTGATGTCTTTTGTATGAAAATATGGCAATGCCATCTTTTGAGTCATGATTTTCCTGAAATTTGTAAGTTTATGAATAGCATGGTGTACGAAAACGTTTTTTGACATCTTGGGTAATATGGGTAGATGACCCATATTGTTGTGTTTATGATGGTTGGTTAAATTGGCACTTGATTAGGTGGTAAAGATGTTTTAAAACTTGTTGGTAACTAGAATGAAGTATTTTGGAGGTTGAGTTCAGGATTGTATGGTGTATGTGTTTTGGATGTCAAAGAAATGAAGTTGGCAAAACTGGTTCAGCCACTTCCCACTGCGGCGCAGTGGAAGTGGGCTGCCCTACTGCGGCGCAGTGGGGAATCTCTGGTCCAGGGTGCACTTTGCTCCCACTGCGGCGCAGTGGATGGGCTAGCCCACTGCGGCGCAGTGATGGGTAGCCCTACTGCGGCGCAGTGGCATGGGCTAGCCCACTGCGGCGCAGTGAGTGGGTGTACTGCGGCGCAGTGGCATGGGCTAGCCCACTGCGGCGCAGTGAGTGGGTGCCCTACTGCGGCGCAGTGGTGGGCTAGCCCACTGCGGCGCAGTGGCATGGGTAGCCCTACTGCGGCGCAGTGATGGGTAGCCCTACTGCGGCGCAGTGGCATGGGCTAGCCCACTGCGGCGCAGTGATGGTAGCCCTACTGCGGCGCAGTGGCATGGGTAGCCCACTGCGGCGCAGTGAGTGGGTAGCCCTACTGCGGCGCAGTGGCATGGGCTAGCCCACTGCGGCGCAGTGAGTGGGTGCCCTACTGCGGCGCAGTGGCATGGGCTAGCCCACTGCGGCGCAGTGAGTGGGTAGCCTACTGCGGCGCAGTGGCATGGGCTAGCCCACTGCGGCGCAGTGAGTGGTAGCCCTACTGCGGCGCAGTGGCATGGGTAGCCCACTGCGGCGCAGTGAGTGGGTAGCCCTACTGCGGCGCAGTGGCATGGGCTAGCCCACTGCGGCGCAGTGAGTGGGTGCCCTACTGCGGCGCAGTGGCATGGGCTAGCCCACTGCGGCGCAGTGAGTGGGTAGCCTACTGCGGCGCAGTGGCATGGGCTAGCCCACTGCGGCGCAGTGAGTGGTAGCCCTACTGCGGCGCAGTGGCATGGGTAGCCCACTGCGGCGCAGTGAGTGGGTAGCCCTACTGCGGCGCAGTGGCATGGGCTAGCCCACTGCGGCGCAGTGAGTGGGTGCCCTACTGCGGCGCAGTGGCATGGGCTAGCCCACTGCGGCGCAGTGAGTGGGTAGCTACTGCGGCGCAGTGGCATGGGCTAGCCCACTGCGGCGCAGTGATTGGGCCACTGCGGCGCAGTGGCATGGGCTAGCCCCACTGCGGCGCAGTGGCTAGGGCCTGTTTGGTCGTGGTTAGCTCACTGCGGCGCAGTTTGGCATGATGGGAAAGACCATATGGGGAGTATGGCATGTGATGGAAAGACCATATGGGGAGTATGGCATGTAATGTAAGACCATATGGGGAGTATGGCATGTAATGTAAGACCATACGGGGAGTATGGCATGCGTTGTAAGACCACACGGGGAGTATGGCATGTAATGTAAGACCATATGGGGAGTATGGCATGTAATGTAAGACCATACGGGGAGTATGGCATGCGTTGTAAGACCACACGGGGAGTATGGCATGTAATGTAAGACCATATGGGGAGTATGGCATGTAATGTAAGACCATATGGGGAGTATGGCATGTAATGTAAGACCATACGGGGAGTATGGCATGTAATGTAAGACCACATGGGGAGTATGGCATGTAATGTAAGACCATACGGGGAGTATGGCATGCGTTGTAAGACCACACGGGGAGTATGGCATGTAATGTAAGACCATATGGGGAGTATGGCATGTAATGTAAGACCATACGGGGAGTATGGCATGTAATGTAAGACCATACGGGGAGTATGGCATGCGTTGTAAGACCACACGGGGAGTATGGCATGTAATGTAAGACCATATGGGGAGTATGGCATGTAATGTAAGACCATATGGGGAGTATGGCATGTAATGTAAGACCATATGGGGAGTATGGCATGTAATGTAAGACCATACGGGGAGTATGGCATGCGTTGTAAGACCACACGGGGAGTATGGCATGTAATGTAAGACCATATGGGGAGTATGGCATGCGTTGTAAGACCACACGGGGAGTATGGCATGTAATGTAAGACCATATGGGGAGTATGGCATGTAATGTAAGACCATACGGGGAGTATGGCATGTGTTGTAAGACCACATGGGGAGTATGGCATGTAATGTAAGACCATATGGGGAGTATGGCATGTAATGTAAGACCATACGGGGAGTATGGCATGTATTGTAAGACCACATGGGGAGTATGGCATGTAATGTAAGACCATACGGGGAGTATGGCATGTAATGTAAGACCATATGGGGAGTATGGCATGTAATGTAAGACCATACGGGGAGTATGGCATGCGATGTAAGACCACACGGGGAGTATGGCATGTAATGTAAGACCATACGGGGAGTATGGCATGCGTTGTAAGACCATATGGGGAGTATGGCATGTAATGTAAGACCATACGGGGAGTATGGCATGCGTTGTAAGACCACACGGGGAGTATGGCATGTAATGTAAGACCATATGGGGAGTATGGCATGTAATGTAAGACCATACGGGGAGTATGGCATGTGTTGTAAGACCACATGGGGAGTATGGCATGTAATGTAAGACCATATGGGGAGTATGGCATGTAATGTAAGACCATATGGGGAGTATGGCATGTAATGTAAGACCATACGGGGAGTATGGCATGCGTTGTAAGACCACACGGGGAGTATGGCATGTAATGTAAGACCATATGGGGAGTATGGCATGCGTTGTAAGACCACACGGGGAGTATGGCATGTAATGTAAGACCATATGGGGAGTATGGCATGTAATGTAAGACCATACGGGGAGTATGGCATGCGTTGTAAGACCACACGGGGAGTATGGCATGTAATGTAAGACCATATGGGGAGTATGGCATGTAATGTAAGACCATACGGGGAGTATGGCATGCGTTGTAAGACCACACGGGGAGTATGGCATGTAATGTAAGACCATATGGGGAGTATGGCATGTAATGTAAGACCATATGGGGAGTATGGCATGGAATGTAAGACCATACGGGGAGTATGGCATGCGTTGTAAGACCACACGGGGAGTATGGCATGTAATGTAAGACCATATGGGGAGTATGGCATGTAATGTAAGACCATATGGGGAGTATGGCATGTAATGTAAGACCATACGGGGAGTATGGCATGCGATGTAAGACCACACGGGGAGTATGGCATGCGATGTAAGACCACACGGGGAGTATGGCATGTAATGTAAGACCATACGGGGAGTATGGCATGCGATGTAAGACCACACGGGGAGTATGGCATGTAATGTAAGACCATACGGGGAGTATGGCATGCGTTGTAAGACCACATGGGGAGTATGGCATGGAATGTAAGACCATACGGGGAGTATGGCATGCGTTGTAAGACCACACGGGGAGTATGGCATGTAATGTAAGACCATATGGGGAGTATGGCATGTAATGTAAGACCATACGGGGAGTATGGCATGCGTTGTAAGACCACACGGGGAGTATGGCATGTAATGTAAGACCATATGGGGAGTATGGCATGGAATGTAAGACCATACGGGGAGTATGGCATGCGTTGTAAGACCACACGGGGAGTATGGCATGTAATGTAAGACCATATGGGGAGTATGGCATGTAATGTAAGACCATACGGGGAGTATGGCATGTAATGTAAGACCATACGGGGAGTATGGCATGCGTTGTAAGACCACACGGGGAGTATGGCATGTAATGTAAGACCATATGGGGAGTATGGCATGTAATGTAAGACCATATGGGGAGTATGGCATGTAATGTAAGACCATATGGGGAGTATGGCATGTAATGTAAGACCATACGGGGAGTATGGCATGCGTTGTAAGACCACACGGGGAGTATGGCATGTAATGTAAGACCATATGGGGAGTATGGCATGTAATGTAAGACCATATGGGGAGTATGGCATGTAATGTAAGACCATACGGGGAGTATGGCATGCGTTGTAAGACCACACGGGGAGTATGGCATGTAATGTAAGACCATACGGGGAGTATGGCATGTAATGTAAGACCATACGGGGAGTATGGCATGTAATGTAAGACCATACGGGGAGTATGGCATGCGTTGTAAGACCACACGGGGAGTATGGCATGTAATGTAAGACCATATGGGGAGTATGGCATGCGATGTAAGACCACACGGGGAGTATGGCATGTAATGTAAGACCATACGGGGAGTATGGCATGTAATGTAAGACCATATGGGGAGTATGGCATGTAATGTAAGACCATACGGGGAGTATGGCATGCGTTGTAAGACCACACGGGGAGTATGGCATGTAATGTAAGACCATATGGGGAGTATGGCATGTAATGTAAGACCATACGGGGAGTATGGCATGTAATGTAAGACCATACGGGGAGTATGGCATGTAATGTAAGACCATACGGGGAGTATGGCATGTAATGTAAGACCATATGGGGAGTATGGCATGTAATGTAAGACCATATGGGTAATATGGGTAGATGACCCATATTGTTGTGTTTATGATGGTTGGTTAAATTGGCACTTGATTAGGTGGTAAAGATGTTTTAAAACTTGTTGGTAACTAGAATGAAGTATTTTGGAGGTTGAGTTCAGGATTGTATGGTGTATGTGTTTTGGATGTCAAAGAAATGAAGTTGGCAAAACTGGTTCAGCCACTTCCCACTGCGGCGCAGTGGAAGTGGGCTGCCCTACTGCGGCGCAGTGGGGAATCTCTGGTCCAGGGTGCACTTTGCTCCCACTGCGGCGCAGTGGGGGTTGCATCCACCCACTGCGGCGCAGTGGGTACTTTCTGTAAAAAAAAAAAAAAATTTCGTTTCTTTTATATATCGAGTCCAGTCGTTTCAAGTGGTATCAAAGCCAAGGTTTAAGGGATTTAGGTATTCCCTCGTTTAGAGAGTGCCTAGACTTAAACCTTAGATGAGACTCGACCTTAGGTGTTTGAAAATTTTATATGGGACCCGAAAGAGTGTTTGATAATGTTAGTTTATAAACCTGCTAGTATTAAAGCACAATAAGAAGTCGGCCTTATTGTGGTTGAAGTACTAACAACTTTATAAACTAACCGCATCAAACTTTGGAACGGTCTAGTATAAAGTTGTAGGTTTTGACTCATAGATCTTAAGGTAGAGATAGGTTATGTATTTGAATCTTTTCATCTACTTCTATTTGAAGTATGGATGAGCAACACAACATAGAAGAAATTGAATTCAATCGAAGGAACGAAGAGGAAACCGTATTTCCCGAAGGCAGCATGGACATTTCGGATCAAATTGGAAGAGCTTTGGAGAAATATACTCCCTTGTTACTCAAGAAACTGAATGACACTATGGAAGGAGCAATGAATGATCATATTGCTCAAATGATTAGGGAAGAAGTTGCCATCAATGTGCAAAGGGAGTTTGAGAAGAGAGATGGCAAGGGTAAAGATGAGAGGAAGGATGAAGAAAGGGATGTTGAGGTGACGGGAGAGAAGCTTTACAAAAAGAAGTTTACTTTCAAAGATTTTGATGTGTGTCACCCTCCTGAGTATGATGGTAACCGTGACCCCATTGTTTGCACAAGGTGGGTCTCGGAAATTGAGGGAGCTTTTCGTACAAGCCAATGCCCATCGGATCTTAAAGTTGTGTTCGCCGTAAGCATGCTTCGTAATAGTGCGAAGAGATGGTGGGATGGTTTGTTGACGGTGAAAAGGGAAGCGTTGGATCATGTTGAATGGCCCGAATTTAAAGACATGTTTTTTAAGGAGTTTAGATCGGAGGCCGAAGTAACCAAATTGAGAAGTGAATTTCTCAATGATTGTCAAGGGAGTCTTAGCGTGAATGAATTTCGTTCACAATTCTTGGACAAAGCTCAATTTTGTCCGGAATTTTTGGAAAAAGATCATTTGCTCAAAGAGCAATTTTACTTGAAGTTGGGGAAGAATATAAGGGAAAAGATAAGCCTACGTCAAATGGAGTCTTTCTCCATGTTGGCGGATGTAGCTCGAGATCATGAGATTGAACAAATGAGAGTTGATGATAGTGTTTCCAAGAGAGGGATGGAGGGGAACTACACTCCAAGTAAGCGGGTAGGACAAGATGGAAGCTCAAGTAGTAGCCCGGCAAGGAGGAATGCTCAATTATGTAGTAATTGTGAAAAAGTTCACCCAGGGGAATGTCGAGCACCGCCAAAATGTTGCTTCATCTGTGGGCAAACGGGACACATTAGCCGAGATTGCAAAGTCGAACCTTCGAGTGCAATAATTTGTTTCAAATGCCGCCAAGAAGGTCACGTTAAGAGTGTTTGCCCGTACTTAACTAGAGAAGAAAGGGAGACGGAGTTAAGGAAGGAAGCCGAGAGAAGGAACCCTGGCAAGTACGGAAGATAAAATGGAATATCGTTTCAACTACTTGCCGATGAACCTAGAGATACATCAGGTGTAGTTCCATATACTCTACAATTAAATCATGGTTTTGTGCCATGAATGAGCCTTGTAAAAGTAAAGATGAGTGAGGTAATATGTTGTGAGATTGTTACACCAAAGTTAAAATGCTGAATTAAAAAAAAAAAAGAGAGAGAGAACTAAAAATTTAGTAAACTTCATAAGTGTGGGAGATAGACATGGCGAATAAAGAGTGAAAATTACAAAGAGAGTGTGAAATTGAAAGGTCCTTTCTACCTACAAAGGATGATGATTGAGTGTAAAATTCTAAATTATCATTAGTAACATGAAATTAAAATTTGATTGAGGGTTTTTGAGTATTGAGAGCGAAGTATAAGGCCTAACTCGATACAACTTAAGAATGTAAGAAGTAATGAAGCGAGTTCAAGAATTTTTTTTTAACAAAGACTTCGTTCATCTTAGTAATTTTCATTAGGGAGTGCCTTTTTCCTTTCGTCAAAAGGAGGATAGTAGCTAGTGGACGCATATCGGTTATAGCAAGGTTCAACAAGGTGGCTACCAAGAACGACTATTCGCTATCAAGAATCGATGATCTACACAAGTCAATGACAAGGAGCTACATATATCTATCTAAGATAAACCTTTGTACGAGTTACCGCGAACTAAAATTACCAACACTGTTTTCGCTCCTGTTATAGTCATTTTGAAATCTCTATCATTTTTTCCTAGTCTTATTGACGTTCATGTAATTTTTCTTGAAGCTTAAGAATCGTGTTCGTCGGCCATGTTTAACGAACCCTTCATCATTCTCATTAAAGTTATACTCTTTCATCCCGAAGCTAGTCAATCATGAGATTTACTTATGGGAAGTATTGGAAATCTTATGCAAGCAGAAGTTTTGTGCTAAATATCGATAGTATGCAAGTGCGAATAAGGGAGGTGTAAACCGTGGCTATGTGGTCGATAATAAAGAAATCACGACTAGAGTTGGTAAGGTTGCTTATCATTTAGAATCTACCAATAAGCTTTCGGGTGTTTACTCTACTTTTCACGTGCCACGTCTTAAGAGATACCTTGTCATTAATGCTACTTAGTTGCCTTTGGAAGGGAATTGAAGTCGACAATCAGTTGCACTAGGTTGAAGATCCATGGCCATAGTAGAAGAAAAACTTATAAGAGTTTCAATCAAGATCCGTGGGATTGTACAAGATTTGGTGGAAGTTTAGAAAAATGACCGAATGTACTTGGAAGTCCGAGAATGTTATGCTTGTGTATCAAGGTCTTTGATTGTAGCGTGGATCACGAGGTCGTGATCCATCCCAAGTGGGGGAGAGTTGTAACACCCCAAGATTTTAAAATAAATAAATTAACCCCTTTTTGTAGTTTTAACATTAAAATAATTTCCTAGTATTTAATTTTGAGTTATGGGGTCAATTTAGTTGGAACTTTAACGGATAGCGGGTATTTTCTCACTAAAAGTAGACAGGGGTCGTGGCACCCCCATAATGTGCCAGCCACCTCCCTAAGTCCTTACTCACCATTCCATTATCAAGAGTTCTCTTTTCTTGAATCTTCTGGTAAATACCATCCCACTCAATACATTCATTTCCTTAATCTATCAAGAGTTCTCCATAGCAAACTAAAAATAATAATCCATATTAGTGAAGAATTGAATTTGGAGAAATTGAGAGTAAAGTGGTGGTGGTGGTCGAAATTAGCAAGAAGAAAAGGGGGAAGTAATTGTGAATTGGAAACCCTAATCTTTTATAATCCTTTTCTTCAAGGTAATGATTTCCCTATAACTTAATTTTGATTTCTTTAAGAATTAGGGTTCTAGAGAGATTTCAATTTGGGGGTTTTGCTAGAAGTGACTTATTATATGATTTTCCCCAAATTCTTGTATTTTATAGTTTGTTATTGAGTTGCATGATGAATTTAATTATGATTTTTGAATGATTGACATTGAAACTTGGATTATGAAAGAATGGTGATTTTTGCTAGTTGAATGGAAGGATGATGAATTTGATGAGTTGAATTCATCTAAGTGAATTTTTGAAAGAAATGCAACTCAATAGCAAAATAAGATGATTTTGGCTTAGAAATGTTAGTGAATTGTTAGTATGACTAGTTGAGCTAGCCAAGAGAATGAATATGACCTTTTATGCATGTTGTGATAATTGATAGGTTCAAAACAATAACGTGTGTTCTTGTGGCCACCATGGGCTTGGTTGTTCGTCATTAAGGTGAGTACATTTATATACGATTATATACATATTGGGTCAATCACATGAAAGACGGGGAGGGAGACCATAGTTATGCGAAGGAAAGACCATATGGGGAGTATGGCATGTAATGTAAGACCATATGGGGAGTATGGCATGTAATGTAAGACCATACGGGGAGTATGGCATGCGTTGTAAGACCACACGGGGAGTATGGCATGTAATGTAAGACCATATGGGGAGTATGGCATGTAATGTAAGACCATACGGGGAGTATGGCATGCGTTGTAAGACCACACGGGGAGTATGGCATGTAATGTAAGACCACACGGGGAGTATGGCATGTAATGTAAGACCATATGGGGAGTATGGCATGTAATGTAAGACCATACGGGGAGTATGGCATGCGTTGTAAGACCACACGGGGAGTATGGCATGTAATGTAAGACCATATGGGGAGTATGGCATGTAATGTAAGACCATACGGGGAGTATGGCATGCGATGTAAGACCACACGGGGTATGGCAACGTAAATTGGTTGTTGGATAACATACTTGAAGTGAATACTTGATGGTGTGGAGTTACATGTATTGTATTTGTGTAATATTGTAGTGTATAATCTTGGTATGTTGGTAGGTGTATTGTTGATGAACTTTACGAGGCATGACAACGTGGTTTGCGCATGGAATGACTTGGTGTATTTGTAAAATTGTTTTATATTTTCATAAATTACTTGGTAGTATAATTGTGAACATGATTGAGATGATATTATGTATTGATTTCTTTATGTGTGTAATTGTATATTAATGTATTCACTAAGCGTTAGCTTACCTTTTTAGTTGTTTCCCTTTTTATAGGTGGATTCGAAAGAAGAAATTAGGTCCTCGTTGATTTGAAGTGTTGATTTGGATAGCTAGTTGATTTTGAAGGTATTTTGGCCATTCGCGGAAGAATGGTATTCTTTTGGTAGAGACTTAGATGTCCCTCTTCATCTTGGCTCTTGGTACATTTTGATGTCTTTTGTATGAAAATATGGCAATGCCATCTTTTGAGTCATGATTTTCCTGAAATTTGTAAGTTTATGAATAGCATGGTGTACGAAAACGTTTTTTGACATCTTGGGTAATATGGGTAGATGACCCATATTGTTGTGTTTATGATGGTTGGTTAAATTGGCACTTGATTAGGTGGTAAAGATGTTTTAAAACTTGTTGGTAACTAGAATGAAGTATTTTGGAGGTTGAGTTCAGGATTGTATGGTGTATGTGTTTTGGATGTCAAAGAAATGAAGTTGGCAAAACTGGTTCAGCCACTTCCCACTGCGGCGCAGTGGAAGTGGGCTGCCCTACTGCGGCGCAGTGGGGAATCTCTGGTCCAGGGTGCACTTTGCTCCCACTGCGGCGCAGTGGGGGTTGCATCCACCCACTGCGGCGCAGTGGGTACTTTCTGTAAAAAAAAAAAAAAATTTCGTTTCTTTTATATATCGAGTCCAGTCGTTTCAGATTTGAAGTAAATCCCTCTACGATTGCACACACGATCCACCGATATAGGTGTGCTAGCACTTGATCACGAACCGAGCAACCTTTGGCTTGATCTCCTTCTTCAAAACCGAAAACCAAAAACCCAAAGGGTTTTTCCTTGGTTTGGCCGTCCAAAAGAATGAGAGGAGAGAAGGAGATGAAAGGTTTTAGGAGTTATAACTTTGTAGTTTTGTTGTAGAAAACCATAAGGCTACCTTTAGTATTTATAGGTAGGTTTAAACTTGGCCATCAAGTTTAGGGTTTCACTAGGAAACCTAGTAGGGAGGCCGGCCCCCTATATGCTTTTCTAGAACCTTCCCTAATCGTTTTAATTACAATTATCTTCTTACTTTAACGACCGTTAGCTAGTAACCGTTAAATATTAACGACCGTTCGTTAACTTATTCGTGATCCATATTAATTAATAAATCAATTAATATTAACTATATTTGAATCGAGACGTGTGACCCCGTAGGCTCAAATCATTTCCGGACATACGTTCATTTTACGTGATCACATACTAACAGTAAGAATCTCAAAGGACCTACCTCTAGCCACTTATAAATTGCGTCCCATAAGTTACTTGCAATAGAGCAAAAAGCGAATAGAGTTGAGTGTAACTCAATATTTCTTTCAAACAAGTTCACCACTTTTGTAATGTAAACTCTCAGTTTTGTGGAACATATATTTTACATCATATCTCATAGCTTGTGTAGAAATTGTATCTTGTAGAATCTAATGTGTGATAGATCATAGATGACGTACTACTAATTGAATTGAATAGTCATGTAAATATAAGGGTTTTACAAAGTTTACGTTTTTTACGGGTTACTTAGATATATAAATTAAACACTTTATTTTTAGAAGTGTTTAAAAAATATGTAATATTTTCACCTAGCATCCATAAAATATTTTTACATACACTATCCCTTGATATTAATGATTAAGTTACAATATTAATCCTTTATCTTTTAAAATATCTGCATTAACTCTTTAAATCAATTACTTTTACATTAATTATCTACATCACTCGACGTCGTTTCACCAACAGTCAATCCTACCACCACACCGTCGCCACCACAATCACCATTGCATTGCGCGGATACGGTGCTAGTTACTGTAAAATGAATAAGGGGGAAAAATATTTGAAATTAGGAATTTATGTATAGAGTCTATTTAAGATATTCTAGTGATCTTTTTCGACTATTTTTTATTACCATCCCATGATCTATTTACCCGATAAACAAAGCGATGTCTCATGTTTGACGCTATATATTTTATGTAGTTTGTTCCTCAATAATATCGATTTTCCTTTTTATTGATTTTTGGGGTATATGTTCTTATTATATAATATTAGTATAAATGATGATTAAATGATGGTTAAAATAATGGCTTATGCGGACGTGTAACCCAAAATTATTTTGGATTTCAAACCCGATCAAAATTGATTTCGATTAAAATAAAATTTCTTTTATGGGTTTGAATTTCAAAATTATTTTCATTTTATTTATTTTGGAAAAACCCTTTGTATTCCATCATAAATATAAATACTATTTTCGAAACAATTCCTTCATTTACTCATCTTTACATTTACTCCCAATCATCATTCTCTCTCATTCTTTCTTCTTCAAAATTCCAAAACCCTAAAATCATCATCATTTTCAGTTTTCCCTTATAGAAATTATGGCTAAAGTTTCCCAAGCCAAATCTCTTATAGCTTTCGAATACAAACCAACTAAAGTAGTCAAGGCTAGTGCTTCGTGGCCAAAAGGGTTCGATCCATCGACCCTTCGGTTCAATATGAACAATTTTGTGGCCGCACTAAATGCCAAACACAAAACATTAATGGGGAGGATAAACAAGTTCTTTGAAGAATCCCCTCTCCATTATGCCTTGACTGTTGATCCTCAAGTATTGTATCATAGATAGTTACTTGAATTCTGGTACATAGATAGTTACTTGAATTCTGTTGATCCTCAAGTATTGTATCATAGATAGTTACATGAAAAATCCATTACTTTTTCATTAAAAGAAGGCACGAAGCAGTGTATCATTTCACTTGATAGGTTCCGGGAGGCCCTTCATTTGAACTATCTCCCATCTCTTTAAGCCTATGCAAAAAGGCTTAAAGGAGTTAATTTCAGGGAGGTACTGCAGGCCATGGGTCATAATGACAGACGGCAATCTGAAGACATCTGGACACATCTTTCTGTCTGGATTTGGAAATTGTTGGAGATATTTTAGGACTCAGATTGTCGAGTGCCTTGGAGGAAATTGGGGTGGATTGGACCAAATTTCCTTGCCACAGGTTGAAATTGCGTATTATTTGTGGCATGGGATTGAGGTGGACTTCGTTGAGATACTCTTCTCTCAGTTGGTGGCAAAATTAAAAGGAAAAAGAAGTACACATATCTCATTTCCCAGATTCTTGAGCATCTGCTTCATGAATATTCTTGGAGATGCGTATCATGTTGAGGGGTCTGAGTCTTCAGCGACAGAGTTCTGCAGGGATATTTCAAAGGCATCAACTTCAGAACCTGAACCAGAACTTTCCACTGCAATGACTCAGGTAATTAATAAAACTGAAACAGCATGACCGGCTGGCTCAGAAAGGTCACCGAGCGGGTCACAAAAGAATGTGAGACCCATTGGTGCACCTGGTGGTAAATTATTGAAGTTGTTTAAAACCCCAGCAACTTCATCTACCCAACCACCACTCCCCTCTTCCACTGACCAACCTGAGGACCTCCCAAAAGGTCCCTCAAGGTCTCCAAAGGGCGTATTAAAACATCGAAAATTTAAGAAATCGTCCTCACTGCCCAAGGACATTAGTGCCGAAGCTCACCCTTCTGGATCTTCCCAACAAGATTCAGAAGAAGGTCAAATGGGAAACCCACAAGCAGCCATCTCCAAAACTTCTTTAGGAGGAGATGGTGAAGAAAATATAAGTGTGTCAGCCCAGCACACAGTAGAGTCCGTGTCTGCACGTGCACCCCCTGAAACTTCACAAATCTCACACTCTTCTGATGTACGAATTGATGAAGTCTTTAATGTGACACCATTGGAGACTGAGATTCCAGACTCTACGGCCGATGAAGTGATTCTTGATGATGGTACGAGAATCATTAAGGCAACCCCCGTGTCTACTGTCACTAGCGATGAAGCTATGGCTGAGCCACATATTTCTGAAGCTGGTGACGATGCATCTGCAGCAGTAGTTGTTGAACCAGCTGCAGGTTCAGGTACCGGTGATCTGAACCTGGGCATATCTGATAAGACTGCAGTTTTAACTGACATCTGGGATGAAGATGAGCCACCTCAAGGGAATCTTGATTCCTTTGCTGATATTGACTTTGATGAGGGATTACTGGAGGAGAATCAGTCTTCTGATTCTGAGCCAACCTTCAGCCTCACAAACGTCCCTCCTCCCCCAGAAATCCAAAATATACTTGTTGAACAACCATATCGACGAACCGCCAACTTCTCATGAACATCCATATTTCCTACCTGGCTCAACACCTGCCTATGTTACTTCACCACGTTTTCAACCACAACTTCAACACTTACACCCATAAATTCACCAAGTACCAAAGCCCATCAGTTATGATGATCAAACTGAGAAAGAGTTGGACTCTGCTACTGAATCTGAGAGTCCAACTGATATGCAACTGGAAAAGGCATTAGATGGGCTTGGTAGTATTCCCTTTGTGGCTTCTGCTTCTGCACAACCACCTCCTCATTTGAGTGTGGAAGCACAGTTAGAGAAACAAAATACCGAAGTCCAAAGCCTACTTCTCAAGGTGTAGGACTTAACCAAATCTCTAACTGCCAATACTACATCCCTGGCTGAAATGAAGGGTGCTCAGATGTTTCTTGGCACTGAGTTAACCAAGGTTGCTGGGAATGAGGGATTAGTATCTGGGAAGCTAAATGAGCTGGTACATTCATGTAATAAAATAAGTTCAGCCATCAGGGAAGCCTTCAGACTGACCAAAAGAGATGTGCAAGCTTCAGTTGTTGCGAACTTGACATCTAGTGTTGAAATAATGAAACAAGAAGTTATGGCAGTCGGGAAGGAGGTGAATGAGTTGGTGAAGAAGCCCAGTTTTGATGAAAAGGAACTTGGGGTTTCTCTAAGTGTTGGTATTGTTGAGAAGATGAAGTCTGAGCTATCTCAGGAACTTGTTGCTCAGATTTCAGCTTTTGTGGCTGAAAAGGTTGAAGAAAAGGTCAGAAGAATGGTCTCTGAACTTACAAAAGATACAAACAAAAGAGTGGATAAGGCAGTAGAAGATGTACAAAAATCTATATCCACTCTTGATGACATAGTGAAGGGCCAGTCTAAAACACTTGATGAAATTCTAACCTTGCTCAAGAAGGAAACTGTTGTTGCTCCTCCTCCCCCTCCATCATTCACTGAAGCTGACAAAAAATAGTTGAATGAGGTTGTTAATAAAGAAGCACTGAACCTGAACTCCAATTTTAGATTGAGGTCTCAGTTTGCTCAACTATCTAAGGGCTTGGCTGATTGTCTGAAGCAGCAAAGTTGGGAACCACTGAAGAACATGCAAATGGCCATTGCAGAATTTGCTAAGTTGCCATCAGGAACAAAATCTGGTAAACTTAAGGTGAGTAAGTATCAAATACCAATCGTTTTTACTTCTGCACCTGGAGCTGGTGATAATGCTCCAGATGTAGCCTCCAGTTCAACACCTCAACAATCAACTGTGGCTTCTGTAGAGAAGTCCAGTGGACCCATCAAGAAAGATGGGTTCACAAAAATAACTAATGATTTTTGTGTGTGTGTAGGGCGATCGAAAGAAAAATATCTGGTATCTGGACAGCGCTGCTGGCCGGACTATGACCGGATGTAAGCCCCTACTGGAAGAGTTCACTGTCCAAGATGGACCGACAGTGACGTTGGTAACGATCAATCTGGAAAGACTGAAGGATATGGTGTGCTCAATAATGGATAGGTCGAATTCAAAAGAGTTGCATTTGTGAATGGTTTGAAATATAACTTGATCAGTGTAAGCCAACTTTGCGATGATGGCTTCAGAGTATTGTTCGATATTGCACAAGGCACCATATTTAACAAGGATTGGAAAGTGGTGATGATTGCACCAAGAAAAGGAAATGTGTACATCATGGATATGGAACCTGCTCCAAAAGAGCAATGTTTCTATACCAAAGCTGATGAGGACACCAACTGGTTATGGCATAAAAGGTTATCCCACCTTAATTTCAAGAACATTAACAAGTTGTCTCGCAAACAACTGGTTGATGGGATACCCCAGATTTCCTTCAATAAGGAAAAACCATGTCCAGGGTGTGAGATGGGTAAGCAGAAGAGAGCCAGTTTCAAACTAGGCAAAATTTTAGCATCACTGAACCTCTTCACATGCTTCATATGGATCTTTTTGGTCCAGTGAATGTTCAAACTAGAGCTGGAAAGAAATACACTCTAGTTGTGGTTGATGAATTCACCAGATATTGCTGGGTGGTATTCATCAGATCCAAAAGTGATGCACCTGCTGAAATCATCTCGCTTATCAAAAGAATTGAGCTCAAGTACACTCGAAAAGTTTGTCAGTTGCGAAGTGATAATGGTACTGAATTCCAAAATAAGGTACTTGAAACATTTTGCACTGACACTGGCATCTCTCAAAACTTCTCATCAGTTCACTCTCCAGAGCAAAATGGAGTTGTGGAAAGAAAGAATCGTACACTGATAGAAGCGGCCAGAAGCATGCTATCTGAATCTGGTCTTCCCACCAGTTTTTGGGCTGAGGCAGTTGCAACTGCTTGTCACACCCAAAACCGGTCAGTCTACATTAAGAGACATAAGAAGACTGCCTACGAAGTACTCAGGAATCGTAAACCAAATATTGGATATTTCCATGTATTTGGTTGTCCAGTTTATATACTGAACGATTCCAGTCAGCTTGGAAAGTTTGATGCAAAAGCTGATGAAGGAGTATTTTTAGGCTATTCAGATATTCGAAAGGCCTTTAGAGTTTATAATTATAGACTCCAAAAGGTGCATGAGACAATTCATGTCACATTCGATGAATCAACTGAAGCAATCAACAAGAGACCAAGCCTTGATATTTCTTCAGTCATTCCAATCAACTTTGGTGAAACTGACCAAGTTCATCGGTCAGTTGTTTCACCAGAAGATGCTTCCAGTTACAACAAACTGGAACCAGTCAAGAAGAAGAAAAGCACCAGTGAGCAATGCTTAAACGTCACCTTCTTATCTTTAATTGAACCAAAGAAGATTGACGAGGCTATGGCAGACCCAAGCTGGGTGGAAGCTATGCAAGAAGAGCTCCTCCAGTTTGAAAGGAACAATGTTTGGGAGCTTGTTCCTTGTCCACCAGGGTTAAAGAAAGAACCTATTGGTACCAGATGGGTCTACCGAAATAAAATGGATGAAGATGGCCATGTTGTAAGAAACAAGGCCAGACTAGTTGCCCAGGGTTATTGTCAAGCAGAGGGCGTTGACTTTGATGAGACTTTTGCTCCAGTTGCAAGACTTGAAGCCATAAGAATATTCTTGGCTTATGCAGCCCATCTGCAGTTCAAGGTCTTCCAGATGGATGTCAAAAGTGCGTTCCTTAATGGAACATTGGAAGAAGAAGTTTATGTTAAGCAGACTCCAGGTTTCATCGATGAGAAGCATCCTCATTGGGTTTATAGACTGAACAAAGCATTGTATGGTCTAAGACAAGCCCCAAGAGCCTGGTATGATACTTTAACTAAACATCTTCTTAAAAATGGCTTTCAAAGAGGTGCAATAGATAATACCTTGTTTATCTTGAAAGAAAGAGGTAATATCTTATTGGTACAAATTTATGTTGATGACATTATTTTTGGTTCAACTGATGATGCAATGTGTAAAAAGTTTTCTAAAATCATGTCATCTGAGTATGAGATGAGTTTAATGGGTGAATTAACATTTTTCTTAGGTCTTCAGATTAAGCAAACTGAAAATGGAATTTTCATAAACCAAGGAAAATATGTCAGAGATTTGTTACGAAAATACAAATATGATTCAATCCCATCGAAAACACACCTATTGCAGCACCATTGAATTTGGACTCTGACCCAACTGGCAAACCAGTTAACATAACTGACTATAGAGGTATGGTTGGTTCACTGATGTACTTAACTGCCAGTCGACCAGATATAATGTTTGCAACATGTTTATGTGCCAGGTTTCAGGCTAACCCTAAAGAATCACATTTGCACGCTGTAAAGCGTATCTTTAGATACCTGAAAGGGTGTCCTAATCTTGGTCTTTGGTACCCCAAAGGCTCAGGATTAGATCTAATGGGTTATTCAGATTCTGATCATGCAGGTTGTAAGATTGATAGAAAATCAACAACTGGTGGTTGTCATTTCCTTGGAGGAAAACTGGTGAGTTGGACCAGCAAGAAGCAGACTTCAGTCTCTATGTCCACTGCTGAGGCAGAGTACATTTCTGCGGCCAGTTGTTGTGCCCAGATTCTCTGGATCAAAAACCAGTTAACATAACTGACTATAGAGGTATGGTTGGTTCACTGATGTACTTAACTGCCAGTCGACCAGATATAATGTTTGCAACATGTTTATGTGCCAGGTTTCAGGCTAACCCTAAAGAATCACATTTGCACGCTGTAAAGCGTATCTTTAGATACCTGAAAGGGTGTCCTAATCTTGGTCTTTGGTACCCCAAAGGCTCAGGATTAGATCTAATGGGTTATTCAGATTCTGATCATGCAGGTTGTAAGATTGATAGAAAATCAACAACTGGTGGTTGTCATTTCCTTGGAGGAAAACTGGTGAGTTGGACCAGCAAGAAGCAGACTTCAGTCTCTATGTCCACTGCTGAGGCAGAGTACATTTCTGCGGCCAGTTGTTGTGCCCAGATTCTCTGGATCAAAAACCAGTTAACATAACTGACTATAGAGGTATGGTTGGTTCACTGATGTACTTAACTGCCAGTCGACCAGATATAATGTTTGCAACATGTTTATGTGCCAGGTTTCAGGCTAACCCTAAAGAATCACATTTGCACGCTGTAAAGCGTATCTTTAGATACCTGAAAGGGTGTCCTAATCTTGGTCTTTGGTACCCCAAAGGCTCAGGATTAGATCTAATGGGTTATTCAGATTCTGATCATGCAGGTTGTAAGATTGATAGAAAATCAACAACTGGTGGTTGTCATTTCCTTGGAGGAAAACTGGTGAGTTGGACCAGCAAGAAGCAGACTTCAGTCTCTATGTCCACTGCTGAGGCAGAGTACATTTCTGCGGCCAGTTGTTGTGCCCAGATTCTCTGGATCAAAAACCAGTTAACATAACTGACTATAGAGGTATGGTTGGTTCACTGATGTACTTAACTGCCAGTCGACCAGATATAATGTTTGCAACATGTTTATGTGCCAGGTTTCAGGCTAACCCTAAAGAATCACATTTGCACGCTGTAAAGCGTATCTTTAGATACCTGAAAGGGTGTCCTAATCTTGGTCTTTGGTACCCCAAAGGCTCAGGATTAGATCTAATGGGTTATTCAGATTCTGATCATGCAGGTTGTAAGATTGATAGAAAATCAACAACTGGTGGTTGTCATTTCCTTGGAGGAAAACTGGTGAGTTGGACCAGCAAGAAGCAGACTTCAGTCTCTATGTCCACTGCTGAGGCAGAGTACATTTCTGCGGCCAGTTGTTGTGCCCAGATTCTCTGGATCAAAAACCAGTTAACATAACTGACTATAGAGGTATGGTTGGTTCACTGATGTACTTAACTGCCAGTCGACCAGATATAATGTTTGCAACATGTTTATGTGCCAGGTTTCAGGCTAACCCTAAAGAATCACATTTGCACGCTGTAAAGCGTATCTTTAGATACCTGGTCAATATGTGTGACACGTGATGATACTCGAGTGTTTTAAACCACTTGATATCGTGATCTGACGTGTATGAAACCATTTTAAGTACTTGACAACTGTTTGTGTTGGGAAAACAAAAAGTGTGTGGGGTAATGGGTAAAGTAAGCCGTCGTAGCATTTAATGCTGACATGGTAACATTTAATGCTTACATGGAAAATTATATTTTTATTTCAAAATTCAAAATCATTTTGTCAAAATATCTTCAAAATTGATTTGGTTTAATAAAATATAATTTTGGTTTTACATTGGGATCTTGAATCCCCTTATAAATACCCTTATTTACTCCAAAACTCATTTACTTTCTTTTTTATTCTCTTCATTTACTCTCTTCATTTACTTCTAATCATAAACATTGCTTCATTCTTCTCTTTGCTTCACAAATCAAAAACCCTAAATCCTAAATTTCAGTTTCATTCTATGGCTCCTAGATCATCCCGTTCAAGAGATGTAAATCTCTTGACTGTTCCATATATTCCCTCGCCAGATGCCTCACAGGCACCTGGTGCTCCAAGTAGTGCTGCCATAAAACTAAATCCAAATAATCCTATGGCCAGCCTACGAGGAAATCAAGGGTCCGACACCCTTATTGGTAGAATTCGAAAGTTTTTAAAGAATTCTCCAATAGGACCCTCGTTCTCTCTAAACCCACGCAAGTTGTTTCACAACTACTTGTGTGAGTTTTGGTACACTGCTGTTCTTTCTTCTGATTGTTCCTCCATCAATTTCACTTTAAAGGATGGAACAATCCAGTGTACCTTGACCTCTGACGTGTTAAGGGATGCCTTACGCCTTAACTACTGGAGAGAGAATGAATCTCCAGTCGTCTTGCCCCCTAGCATAAATTTTCGCCAAGTGCTCCTAGAAATGGGACACAAGGAGTGCTTGGAGAATGGGGTGCTCAAGACAAAAGGTGCGATGACCATGAAGGGTCTTACCCCTTCATGGAGGTATTTTTTCATCCACCTGGTGGAAAGTATGAGTGGGAGTTCTGGTGGACTTGACCAGATCAACTCCTCACAAGCAGAGATGGCTTACTGCTTGTGGAACGGTTTGAGGGTGGACTTTGCAGACATTTTGTACAGAAGCCTGGTACAAAAACTGAAGGGCTCCAGGGGTGTATGTATCCCCTTTTCAAGGTTCCTCTCACTCTGTTTTAAGCAAATTCTGGGCAGGGAAGCATACAATGATACAAATTCACCATTCAATGCTCCAGATATGCTTAGGAATCTAGACTCACTAGTATCTGAAGCTGGTGAGGTTGAAATTACTGAACGAATGCAGCTGGCATTCGCTTCAACTGATGCACCTCTTGTAGGTGAGTCAGAAAGGCAACTGGGCGGGCCTCAAAACAATGAGGGACCCTCCAGTGTGTCTAATGTTGTGGTAGAGGATAGAGCTACCATAACTGAAGCAACTCCAATCACATCTATCCCTGGTGAAGATACTTCGGTATCTGATCCACCAACAGATGCACCCATCCAGAAAACTGGGGAAGGTCATCTGGAGACTGACCAGGTAACTGGTCAGCCCTCTGTCACATTCATGGATCTGGACATGGGTGTTAACGACGAGGAAATCCTTATTGAATCTTTGGATTCAGAAGGTACTGAAACAGACATGGAGATTCTTGATGCTTCTGTACAAGCACAAGACCCTTCATCTCCAGTCTGCCCTCCAGACGCATCAATTTCACTTTCACCACCTGAGCAAAATGTGCCTACAAATATTTCCTTACCAATATATACCGCTCCTTTACCAACTGGGCAATTCTCACTTGCTCGAGAAATGCCCCCACCACCGTCGCCGTTGTTCACACCTGAGCTTTCTCAGCATGAACAACACATTGTATTTCCAATCCTTTCTTCTTCTACCACTCCTCCTATATATTCAACTGCTGGCCTGAAAACTGGGGAGACTTCCATTAGTTTGCCTCCTCCAGTTGCTCCAGTAGTAACTGCTCGTGGTCCAGTGACACCTTCTCCTTTGTCACTGGACAGTCAAGTTGTCTCTATACAATCCGATCTCCAAAACCTTCTTACCAGGGTGGAGGAGATTCAGAAGACACTTGATAAGAACACCAAGTCCTTCTCCAGATACCACAAAGACTCATTGACAAATATCAAGGTGGTTGATCTGGGGATAAACAAGTTCTCATCAAATGAGGACTTGGTGTTTCATAAATTGAATGAGTTGGTCACTGGCAGTAACAATCTGGCAGGTACATTGAAGGAAGCCTTTGACCTAACTCACTTCAAGGTCACCAGTTCTATCTCAAGTCTACTTACCAACACTGTCAGAACTTCTGAAGTAGATTTGAAGGAGATTGAAAGGCAGGTCAAGGAACTAATTGAGAGACCTGGCCTAGATTTAACTGGCCTTGGAGAGCAGTTGGTATCTTCAGTTGGTCAAAAGATAGAGGATACGTTGGGTGCTAGGGAAGAGCGTTTGGTTGAAAGGGTGATATCTGAGATCACCAAGCTGGCCACTCCTCAGGTTGATCTGGCCCACTTACCAGTGAGATCAACCAGTTGAGGGGCAGCATTGAAGGTTTGAGCACCCAAGTATCTCTTCATACTGAAACATTGAATAAACTGACCAATGAAGTGGAGAATTTGAAGAAGAGGGATGATGATATGAAGGAAAAGGTGGGTGCTGGTATTGATGAAGAATCAAAGGTTTTAAATGAATTGAAAACTGGTCAAGACAAAGTTGTTGCAAATGTCTTGGCCCAGTCTAAAGAAACCAGCCACCTTTGGAGGTCCTTCAGAATGATGTGTGGGATATTCAAAGAGTGCAAGGACATGCAGTCGTGGCAGCCTCTTGACCGGTTGCCATCACACCCCTCTGAATGGGAAGCAATAAGGGCAGGTCTAGATGCTGCCAAGGGGGAAAGAAGTACAGTCCTTGCACCACCAGTTGTACCAAGAAGGGAATTAAGCTTAGCTACCAGTACTGATGCTGGTGAGCAAACTGGTGATGCTAGTGTAAGGGGGAATGTGTTGGATAAGGGAAAGGGCAAAGTATCTGATGAAGCCCAGCCGGCCACTGAAATGGAAATGCTTGAGACTGGTAATGTTGATGTACTGCCTCCAGTTTCAGATAGTGATAGTAGAAGACTGGCCAGACTTGGTGATGATGTTAAAGAACGAAAGAAAATGAAACAAAGGAACCAAGCTGAAGCCAGGGCACATCTCACAAAATTGAATTTGCTAGATATGAGTGATGCCAATCTTCTAGGTATCACTAAGGAGGAGTATCTCAGTATTAAGAATGATCCTAGGATAGTTGACCAGTTAAATGAAATGCTAGATGTTGAACTGGAAAGACACTATCATGAGGATGAGGCTGAATTTGATGCCAGAAGCTTGAATATTTCTTTGGAGAGGGCTAAGGAGTTAAGGGCCAGTGGGATTCTGAAGAGAATTGCCAATGTAAAGAAGGTTGTGAAGGAAGTGATGAATCCACCAAGAAGAAGGATTCCACAACCTAGAAGACCACTGACCAAAGCTGCCAGGGATGCTGATCTTAGAACATTCATTGAACCAACTGGCGAGGTAACAAATGAAGACATTAAGTCCGCCGTACTGGCTGCTGGTGCTGGGAGTATTAAAATCACTAATGAAACTGAAGCAAGAAACTACTACTCCCAGATCATGTCAACCAGAAGACATGGTGGTACTATCACTAATGTCAATATTACAATTAAGCCAGGCACCAAGGTCTTTCAAGTTGAAGTAAAGTATGCTGGTGGGCCACTAGTGAGAACTGATGATCCTGGTGTGCTACAATTTGGGTACAGTGAATGGGTCGAGATGGTAAATGTGCTTGATACGAAGGCACAAAAGAATAGGTTTGAGAAGGCATGGGTAAATTTCCTAAAGGGCAAGATTCAACATAAAGAGAATCTGGAGCAAAGGCTGAATATTGACCCTGAAGACACTCAACCTATTTCTCTAGTGACCAAAAGAAGAAGAACTGGCGAAGGGCCATCTGTTTAAGTTCTGTCTTCAGTTATCTACTTGTTATTTGTTTTACATTCTGTTGTAACTTGTGTAAATTTCATTCCTTGTATAAATGAAGTTACCAGTTTGTAACCACAAGGTAGATAATAGATTAAAATCTAACAAACATAAAAAGAAAAACCTAAGGCATTTATTGATCTATAAAAATGCCTTAGATAACTTAAATAGATTTAAATCGAACAAGTCTCTATAGTTCACACTTGTATAGATACAAGAACTAGAAAAAGACTTAGACTATATTTCTAGACAAATAGGGGGAATTTGTTAGGACCAGTTCACCTGGAACTGGCCAGTCACCAGTTCACACTGACCAGTTCACCAGTTGCATCTGGTGACCAGTAAACTGGTGACCAAGAAGATTTGTCGAGAAATATATTGAAGTCCAGTTGCACCGTACAGTCAACGCAACTGAAGACTTCCTCCAGTTGAGAACTGACCAAGTTGAAGAAACATTCCAGTTGAAGTCGAAGACAACAAATGGAAGAAAGAGAATGACAATGGCAGCGAAGCCCAGTTGACATTCTAGTCAGTTACAAACTGGAGACCATCAGTGGAAAGCCCTTACAAAGCTTTACACTGATTACGAGGAATTGACTTGTATGCTTTATGTACCTTTACCCGGATAATAAGCCTTATCTTATTATTTAAGTATTAAAAGGTACATAAAGGTGGTTATGTAAAGTCACTTTAACACGCGACCTTACAATGCCTTTTAAGGAATTAAATGCTATTCCTTAAATGCTTCCAACCACATTTGTACGGCTAAAGTTAACATCCCAATGTTAACTTTGCCTATAAATACAAGTCATTGCACAACCAAGAATTCAAGTTACTTCACAAAAACGGATAACTTCATACTTTGCAAACCTGCAATATTCTTGGTGAACTTGTGCAATATTCTCTCAATCGCTAAAAGGAACATTTCACTACTTTAAGTGTTTCGATTGTTGAAGAGAAATTCCGAGTATAGATCAATTGTATTTCATAGGTTGTTAGGATATTTACATTCGTGTATTATCTTGGTTCCGCATCAACCTTGTAATTTGTTTAATATCAATAAATAAATTACACATTGAAAACTACATATTGTCTCATCAAGATTGTTTACAAGTTATTTGTATTATTGCATTGTTCTTTACTTATTGTCTTTATATAAGTAATCTATCTAGAACTTGGTATATACCACTGCAACTGGTCGTCTCCAGTTCAGTAAGTATATTGCAAAGTAACTCCACCATCGACATAGAGGTGTCTTCGGTAGTACCATCTAACAAGTTGGGACTTACAATTCACCTCTGGAAGAGAAGCTGGAAAGTCTCACATTCAAGATGTCTATTGAAGACTTGGTGAAAAATCGAATGAGTGAGATGGAAATAAAGAAGAAAGAAATTCTGGCTGAAGTTCTGAAGGTAGAAAAACAATTGTCAAGGCCACCTCCAAAAGCCAAAGTGACTGGACCAAGATCATCAAGGAAACATGCTCGTGATGCTGACCTGTCCACATTTAAATCCATTTCTGATGATGCTGCTGAAATCCAAAGGAAACATGAGAAGGATCAGTATGATCATTATCTAAAGCATCGGTCTCATCCAGCCAAAATAGTTGATGTTGAAATAACTAAGGCTGATGGATTGAAGCTATTTGATCTGGTGGTGACCAGAGAAGGAAGGGCAGCAACTGAGTATAATCAGGTCTCAGTTCATGAATTCGGCTTATCTGAGCATAGAGAAATGATCCAGATTCTGAAGGCGAAGCCAAAATCCGCTCTAATCGGTGCATGGATGTCAAGAATACAACAGAAGATGCAAGCCAAGGTAGAGATGGAAAGCAGATTGTTTGGGAGAAATGATCATTCTCCACTGAAGAGGAAAGCTTCTGAAAGCCCTTCTGGTTCAAGGCCTTCAAAGAAGTAGCTTCCTTTTCAGTTTATCATTTACTTGTATATTTATTTGCAAATGTAACAAACACTTCAGTTTGTATAGATATGTTACATATTGTAGCCAACAAGTAGATGATAGGTTTAAGTTAGAAAAACCATAAGGAAAATTCTGAGACATCAATGATCTATAAGATGTACTTAGAAAATTTTTACAACTTAAACAAAACTTGCATTTCAGACTTACAAACATGTATAGATAGAAGTATGAGATGCATGCACTATTTCAAGAACAAATAGGGGGAATTTGTTGGGTCGAAAATCGACCAAGTATAATTTGTTCAGAAATAGTTGAAGTTCAGTGAAGATACTTGTACAGAATTCTGAACCTCTTCAGAATTAAGTTCACTGAAGCTTCACTTCAGTTTCAGATCAGCCCAACTGAAAGCATTCATTCTGAAGTCAAAGACTGAAGACTGAAGAAAGAGAATCATCTCAGAAGCAGAGACCAGAGAGGATTCTACCTGATCGAAGACTGAATCATCTCAGTGTAAAGTACTTACAACACTTTACACTGATTACGAGGAAGCCTTTTTACTTTACCAACCTTTACCCGATTAATAGCTTTATCTATTAACAAGTACAAGGTTGAGTAAAAGGTTGGGAATAAAGTGTGAAATGTCACATCAAATAACTTTCACACTTAACCTTAAAAGTACGCATGTTAAGGAATTGACTTTAATTCCTTAAATGCTCCCAACCATATTTGTACGGCCTGGTCCACATCAGCATGAACCTTGCCTATAAATATAAAGGCTTCTCACAACTTGCAAAATGCTTGAAACTTTGGCATTGCAACTTGTGAGATATACTCTAAGTAATTCTTACGAGTATTTCCAAGTTATTAGATCACTTGTATTTCTAGGTTGTTTAGATATTTACACTTTTGTGTTTATCTTTGTTCCACAACAACCTTTGTATTTGTTTATATCAATAAATCAAATACATTGAAAAGTACATCGTGTCTCAATGCTACATACTTGATTATATTATATATATTACTTTATATAGTTTCAGCAATTATTGTTTCTCGTTATTTACTTTCAGTCATTTACTTTATTGTTTATATCCATATCTGGATCGCATTCTGAACTGGTCTATTTCCAGAATAGAATTGCTTGCCAGTCGGGTTTAACCATCGACTTTGGGACTTATAATATCCGCCTCGTTCAGCTGTTGGGTCGGGTTCGGGCGGGCCTGGGACGGGTCTCTGGTTTTCGGAACATTCGCTGATCCTTTTCCAACTCTGTTCAAATTCCGACTGACCCGAGCCGGTAAAACCCGAAACCCGAAGTTGCACAAAATCAAGACTAAAGCATGGCTCATTAAGCTTTCGGACGGGCCTAGACTAAGTCTTAGACTTTCGGGTCATTTGTTCACACCCAGAGGTGGCTCAACAGTATTGTAGTACTAGGCGATCGCTTTAGCCTCAAAAAATCTAAGGTCTCAATATTTTGTATATTAAACTTAATATTTAGACTTTCGACTAAATAACATTATATAATTTACATTGCAATAATACTCTTAATGGTCTTTGCATCAACATCTGTGTCTTTTTTTTTTTGAACGACACTTTACATGGTAATGAAATAGGTCCCCGAAAAAAATTTTGCTCAAGGCCTATAAAACCCTTTAAGTCTTCACTGTTCACGCTTACTACCATTCCTTTGTATGAATAAATCAAACATAAAGAAACGTAGTTGCGAAAGTGAAAGGACAATTTGTCAAATTGAGGTGTTATTGAACACATGGCTTAGAAATTCATGTCACCACTTACTAAAAGCCGAACTTTTTTTTTTAGAAGGACATTATATTATAAATTAAAAGTCATCAAGCAAAATAACTCCAACGAGTGGAAGGTCCATCAAGTAGTGTATATTGGTCAACATGTTCACGAACATCTTTAACAACAAAGTCAGAAGAGTCCGATAAATTCCAATGCCACATACTTGATTATATATATATATATATATATATATATATATATATATATATATAATATGATTATTATATAACTACTTGAATATATTGTGCAATTTAAATATATACTAGTAAAATAATTAAGCATTATAGGTATGTAAATTAGGGGGTATATTATACATATATATATATATATATATATATATATATATATATATATATATATATATATATATATATATATATATATATATATATATATATATATATATATATATATATATATATATATATATATATATATATATATATATATATATATATATATATATATATATATATATATATATATATATATATATATATATATATATATATATATATATATATATATATATATATATATATATATATATATATATATATATATATATA